>CP139507.1:351996159-352596159 GCA_021014915.2 Artemisia tridentata subsp. tridentata
TTTTTTTTTTTTTTTTTTTTTTTTTTGTGAGGATTGGAGTGGTTGGAAAAAAAGAATCATAAAATGATTATTATGTAAAAATAAATAAATTAAAAAAAATAAAAAAAAAAATAATTTGTTTATGTTTTATAATAAAATTGAAAAAGTAAAGGAATTTATTCGTTTGGTGATACTCGATTTGTTTTTTCTTGGTAGAAAAAAATTTAATATATTTTTTTTAAATCTTCAAGAAAAGATGACGAATTTAAAATTTTAGTTTTTAATTCATCATTATTATTTAATATTCTATCAAGTTGTGAATAATATTACTTTTTTTATAGACATTTTTGTTTGATAGTTTCTTGATGAGTTTTAGTATCACATTTTTGTGTTGTTAACTAAATTCTTATACTTTTATTAAAATTATGCTTGCATGCCATTTACAATTTTCAGCCTAAGCTGAAAAACCCTTAACTTCATAGCTTTACCTTAAGTCTCACATTTAAATCACTTTACTACTAATTAAAAACATACCAAACCAGTCTAATTATGTTTAATTCTTTGTTAACAAATTTATAGCTCAAAATCTTACCCCAAATTCAGTTCCCCACCCAATCTCAAGTTTCAACTTAGTTAATTATGGGTGGATGATGTTTTTTTCTTAATTATGATTAAAATTTTAGCAATAAACAGTTAATAATAAAAACTGAATAATTATCATAACGATATTGAACAAGTTTAGAAGGTATTGATAAGATCTTGCTAATAATATGTTACTCGGTATATAAAAAGTAATAATAGATAAAATCGTTATAAGAAGTCTGTATTACACCAAATTCTATATAATAGTTTATGGAGGAATTTAATTATTTCTGATCGTACATAAGAAATGGTTTGCCGCTATACCTTGTAATACACTTGTCCGATTAGGAACGAGGATATATCATTTTAGTTAATAAAATTAAGCTATATAATTGTGTATTTAAATACTTTATCTAAAACATCTTTTATTAAATAATATATAAAGATGCAAAGGTACACTAAAATTGTTGTTAGGCAAAGCAGCAAGACTAATGCTTCTATCTTATTTCGTACGGGTTGTACGCACGTTCGAATCTTCCCAACCACCTGACCCTTCATTTTATTCTCCTAATTTTATATTACTATCAACTTCCAGCTTTTGTTTTACTTTGCTTTGTCTTCTTTCCTCTTTTATTTAGTGTTTAGACTACTATATTTTAATTACCTTTCTATATTCAGCATTATATAATAACTAGATATCAACAAAATAATAGTAACTTATTTTTATACTAAACAAATTATTCAATTGTGTAGCTAAAAAAAATACTTAAATCACAAGTTCTTTTTTTATACAACATTAATTAATAAGTTGTGCTTGATAAAAGACAATATCCATTTTATCTACCAGTTATTCTTGTAAGAATCTTACTTCAGCTAATGTTATTTTAACCAAATTATATAACCACGTGTAAATTTCATCTGTCAAGTTTTGAGCCGACTTGAATAACACGCAATTACATTTAACCAAGTATAAATAAGAAATACGAGTTCTTAGATATAAGCAAACTGTTAATATAAAATGTATACTTTCAATTATGCTGCAAATCGTTCTTTTGCATTTAGCACAATTTTTATTTGGCATTCTACTTAATTCACAAGAAAATTAATAATCTGGTAAACAGAGAAGGTTTTATTTGTTCAAGTTACATCGGAAGATATTTTTTGACTCAGATGTACGCTATCTCTTTCACTTAATATGCAAGTATTTTAAGGAAAAAAATATCAAACAATATATGTGAATACCTATTTGGCACATTAGTTGTATTTATATTGGGCTTAACCTATTTGTCTTACATGATTTATATTTAATGTTCATTCTGTTTTATTCAAAGATATGAAAGATTACAGCAAAATAATGGCTGAATTGAGCAACTCGTTTGCCAACATAACTCAAATGAATGACTCTTAATTATTGTTTCTTTTGTCCAACACTTCTTTTCCTTTTATAGTAGGTGATGCTTCAGCAAATCCAGATGAATTACATTCCGGATTCCAGCGTATTTTTCTTGGTGTGCAGTAACCTCAAGAAACAAAATCATGGATCAGTATACTTTGTGCCTCTAATGTTCTTTCTTGCAATTTCAGTTGCGTTGTGTATTCTAATAAAATGATCGAAGGGAAGTGGGATTTACTCGATCACTAGAAATAAAGAGACATGTCTTGCAATATAGTTGATTCACAATTTCATTTTTATTTATGATCAACTGTACTTACTATATTTCTTACTAGTTTTCAGTACTTCATTCAATCAGTAAACAATAACTTTAACCTCAAACGATCATTTTATCCAAATTAAATATAAACCAACGTAAAATCCTATATTCAGTATATCCAAAAAATCCACAATGTTTGAACTTCACTTCTATAGGGCCTTAATATTGTCCTAGAGCAATGTAGTTCAAAACACATAATGCAACATATATACATATATCTGCTACGGGAAACTAGCATAAACTATATATTCTGCTTAAACAATAAAATTTCTTTAAAGCATATCGCATGATGAACTGGATTTTTACAAGACGATGCATTTGATATATTCAGTGGAGAAACAAAACATGTGTACACTCGCATAAGAACCTGCTTGTATTTTTACAAATCAATATATACTTTCATCACTACAAAATATATGACATTAAATGACTCAAGATAACAATCAGCATTGTACAGAAACAGTCAGTAAACGAATTATTTGTTTCTTCTACTGAAGATAAAACAGGCACTGAATCCATCACGAAAAGTCTATACTGACACGAAAGTCTATATTGACACTAGTTTTCAGTGCGTAAATGTTACTACAACAGGTTTAGCCGTTTAGCTGTTGAAGAAAGTGATGTGTGCCTTAATTTCATGCATAATAATAGGAGTGGAGTTTCCCACTTCTACATGTTTCCTGTTTGCTTTTGTCTCCCACTCATGCATGTTTTCTATTTAGTAGGCTAGTGGGTAGTTAGTCCTTTGTATTATAAATTGTGATGATTTGTATCAGTAGGATAGGAATGAAATATGAAAAATTAGTCTCAAGTTCTCTCTATTTTCTAATCTGGTTTTCCCTCTATTTTCTTGGCCAACGATTAACCGTTGGAACCATATCAGAAAGCTACCTAGAGAACAATCGTTAAAAATGTTTTAACTACTGATGTTTTTGTCAGAAAGCTAAGGACTTTTGGTGACTTAATAATTACTCAGTATAAGTATTGCTAAATGTTTCTGCTTTTGGTTTTTCAGATCTTTAGCTTTTCGAGTAAGTTATATATATACCTACTAATGCATACATATTTGCATATTTACCCAAAACATGCATAAACAATATTGTATATTATGCATTGAAAATTTGTATTTTAAAAGAATATGAAACTATTCAAATTTTAATCCGTACGTATGCAATTCCCCTAGTTTTTAGTTTTTAATTACAGAGAATAAAATAAAATAAATATTGAACACCAAATGATGCAAAACACAATAACCTCATTCCTCAAAATTTAAGTTGGCACTAATACTAATAAAAGTAAAAATGCTTCTACAATCTAGTCAAGAAACCAAATACACGAATATGCAAAAAAAAAATAAAAATAAATAAATAAAAAAAATAAAATAAAATAAAATAAATAATAAAATAAAATAAAAAGGTTAGACGGTGATAAGATAAACTCGAACAAGTGTGTGGAAACGTAGAAGGGTGAATACATTCTCGTTTAAAAACAAAATTTCTCGTATAAAATAACCGATCAAGTGTGATAAATAACCGAAAGTGTGATGAAATATGATAAGTTACAACAATAATGATAGTAGAGAGCATGAAAGAAAGCATATCAACACAATTTAAATGTAAATACAATGCAAATATAAACACAAAACATTAAGTAAAAGAGAGTTCAAACCGGACACAATAATTTATAGTGGTTCGACAGGTAGCTCATCTTCGCCGTACTCCGCTATCTGAGTATCCGACTTGAGAGTTACTTCACTAAGTAAACACGCTCCCTTCTCGGCGGAGAAAACATTTCAACGTCGCTTACTAGTTTACCGATGCATAGCAAGATATCGAGTTCTTCTTCGAGTACAACCAAACCCGTTATGTTGTATGGTCCAAACATAACAGACCTATTTCCTTAGTGTTTTAAGACCTAAACACACTAAACCTATTACCCTTGTGTTTTAAGGCCTAAACATAAACCATCTAACCTCTAGTTTGGAATATAATAGGTGATACAAAGTATTGTATGGTGGTGATACATGGTGTTATATAATGATGATCTAAGACATAGTTGTCTAATGAATATGAATGACTAATATAAACATCAAGAACTCTGAGTTTGATATAGTTGATCTTCTCTTGATAAGAAGTCTTAATGGATAAAGATGACAAAAGTTCTAATCTTGTTGTGGTGGATCTTCATATGCAAGTGTGCTTTTAGTGGATGAGGATGACAAGATCTCTAAGCTTGTTTTGATGAATCTTCGTGTGATAGTATGCTTTCAATAAATGAGAGTTATAAGCATGATGATCAAGGATTAGAGAGGGTTTTGAGGACTTGAGAATGTGTATTTTTACATTGCAAAAGCTTGTTTTAAATGTGGACTAAAAGGTTGTTTAAACAGGCAAGAGAGAAACAACATCATGCCACTACGGATCCTTTTGAATCTACGGATCCTCGAGGGATCAGTATGACCTTTATATGCTAAATTTTTGGTCGTTTTAAATGGTCATTCATATTATGTTTGAAATATTTCTTATCTAATGGTGCATGAGAAATTGGTTGGAATAAAGAGGCTTGATGCTTACCTTAATTGCCAAACACTCCAAGCCTTGAAATGGTTAATGATGATTTTCATGAAAAAACACTCTTGATGTCTTTTTATATGGTCTTGGATTATTACCAAAATGGCTAATTCATTTTTTTTTTATGCAAGATGAAGTTTGAATAAATCCCCAAAGGTTAAAGATTCTAACTAGTTGGTCAACTATGTGATTTTTATAATTTTGGTTTTAATGAAAGTAAATAAAACTTTTGTGAAAGTTTATAATGTAATGTTTTATAAAATGATGCAAATATTTTATGCAAGTTTGTTTAATCAAAAGAACAAAGTGATTTGGTTTTATTACCAAAACAGAATATGTTTTCGCTTAATGGAAGGTTTATGTAAACTAGATGAACTTAAATTTGAATCACTTCCTTAGGTGGAAGGGTCTTGCTAGTTTGAAATTCATCTTTATAAATCACTTACTGAGTTTTTATAACAATGGTGCAAGTGATTTCATAAGACGATAAAAGTATTTTGATGCAATGTATATGAAAATGCAACTATGATTTTGTAAAATCATGTTCATACCTTGTATGAAATGTAAAATGGGGTTCGAAAGGAAATGATTGAAATTGCAAATACTTAATGGCTACTTCAAAATATATTTTTGACATTCTCAATAGCTTGTTAGATGTTTTGATCATAATGCAACATAACAAAAATATTCAAACCTGCGTTGATGCGTGAGATCACTCGAGAGGTCGAGAGGTGTTGAGGAATATATGTTATGGTTACCAAAATTACTTATACATTTTACGTTATATATTACAAGTTACATGTTTTTTTTTTTTTTTTTTTTGGTATTTGTATGTAAAGGGGGTAACGTGCCCCTGGTAAAATCACAAATTAAACATAATAGACCATTTAATTTAAATATCTTCACGCAAATAACAAATTGAAATTGAAACAGTTTTTGTTAAGAATATCTGATGAAAAATAGAGGATGCAACTAGTTTTAGCATAAAAAATTTAATTGACATGCATATTTACTTACAAACACGCAAGTACCTTGAGAGGTAATAAGTACACATACACAATTGCAATATTTAGAACTAGTTATCCAAAGATTTTTTTTTTTTTTTGTTTTTTTGCCAAATCATTTTTCAGCAAACTTCTACCTGTTATAACTAAATCTATTCTAATGCAAAAAACTTTATACAGCCTTTGTATATACTTTTGTAATCAAAATATATATTTCGATTGTTTGAGAAGGGGTTTTGCTCAAGTCATTTTTTAGATGACTTGAGAATCCTCAAGTCATTTGGTAAAAAAACGAGCTTTACTCAAATAGAGAAAAACTTTCTAATGACTTTTTTTGATAAAGTAGTCTTTGTTCTACCTCATATCGAAGTAAAAGGCCACCGTCGGGTTTGGACCATCGCTTACAATTCAATTTGGGACACAAAGATTTAGAAATGCCAAAGAAAAACCCCAAGAATATATCGCTCGAAAGTTTTAGTATGCCTCATTTTATACCTAGCTTGTAAGTGTGAATATGCCCCAAACAAAATATACGTATAAACTGGATGACCTGTAATTTCATCAAATGACCGAATCATTTTCTTGATGTTGCGTAGTTTGTTGGACCCCTGTCAGGCGTGTTTGAAGATTACAAGCAACATACACGAGAAGTTGATCAAAGCAATTGAAGCTCACCCAAGCAAAGCAATACAACAAGCGTTGCAATTTTTCTACTCGATAAAGATATATAAGATGCAAAAGTAGGTCTTATGCTCACATAAAAAGACATAATGTCTATATTATTTCACACTGTGTGCTAAGATTTATATCACAATGTGCCCATGTATATTTACCACGTGTATGTGTTTTAAACAATGAATGGGAATATTAACATTACATAATTAGGTGCGCTTACGTATACGACATTTCTTTTAAAAACGCATTACGTTTAATTGCCTGGAGTGACTCGTTAACCTTCAACCAACATTAATTCAATTTAAATTTGCTTGGATTTGATGATTCAAACATCCATGTCACTAGTACATTCGGGGCTTTCCCCGACGACAGTTTTAATACCGTGCCAACGTCATGTCGTCGCCACATCTCGTCCCGACGACATGTCGTCGACACTAACTTGTCGACAATGCCCCGTCGATATTCACAGTCCCGACGACAAAACCCGACGACAGCTTGAGACCCACACGTTTTTTCAGTCAAAGATTTTTGTGGTTCGACAATTCGGTCCCGACAACATGTCTTCGGGACCATATCACGAATTAACGCATTGATTAGTCAAGGTTAATTATGTTTTAAACACTACCGACGACATGCCGTCGGTAAGCCTTTATATCGGTCAACAAAATAGTTAAAGAATTTTTAATCGTACCGACAACATGTTTTCGATACCATAAAAATTACAAATAATTTTTTGTTTATGGTGCCGACGACATGTCGCCGGTACCATAAAAATTACAAATAATTTTTTGTTTACGGTGCCGACGACATGTCGTCGGTACCATACTGTGATGCTGCAATAAGCAGGCTGCACAACAGCAAATTCTCATATTTTTTCCTGAAAATTTTTCCAAAAAAATCTACCAAAACCTGTAAGCAACCAAAGTCTTTCAACCAATCAATACTAACATGTCCAAAACCATAAAACTTTATAACAGCTAAAATACTTATATATAACCACTAAACACCCTCAAAATACATTAAAACATTATAAAGTTTACAAAACGGGTGTTATAATCGCTAGACCTAACTGCCATATCCACAAATGTTGCAATATCCGCAATGTTCAAGTCGTCAAAAGGTTAAACTACACAATAATAAGATTCGGGTCGCCAATATATAGTTTCAAAGATAAGTACAACACAAAATAACACATATACCTCTACCGCCCCTCGTCATTATCCATATCATCGCCACGACCATCCTCATCATCACCACTCTCGCCTCCGCCACTCCCGCTCCCGCCTGCGCCGCTCCCACCCGTGCCACACCCGCTGTTTGAGCCTACCTCAGCTCGAGAAGGCATCTAACTAATAAACTCGTGCCGTTGCGGGTTGCTCCGGACAAAACCCATCAACTGAGCGAGCTGCTCCTTAATTTCCTTAGCTTCTGCTGCAGCTGCATTACTCTTCTTCTTAGCTTCAGCAATCTTCCTTTCAGCTTCAGCAAGCTTCTCGTCGATCTGGGGCCCACTGTACATACCTATAAATGAAATAATTAAAATTTAAAAACGGCCATTTCAATACATAAGATGAGTCATGAGTAATCTATTAGTATTATCCCACTGTACATACCTAGAGGTGGAGGCGGGGTGTATGGTAACGGTGGCCTGCTCATGCCGGGTACCACCCTACCCCTGCCAGCTATATGACCCCGCTGCTTGCCCTTTATAACCAGGGCAAGTATCTCCTCCTCTGTGTACGCTACCCCTGTAGTCAAATTTTTAAGTGTCCCGGTAAATTTTCTTACAAAAAATTAAAAAATTCCGCCAAAATCCTCAACGTAACATGTTAAACGGATTAAAAAAAGTCTCACGGAGTAACTTATTGTCACATCTATCAATATTTTTAAGTTGAGGCGGTAACAATAAAAAAAAAAAAAAGAAAAAGAAAAAAGAAAATTGTTCTTATATTAGTTTATGATGTGGCTTCTCCGATGGTTTACGACGAGGAGTTACACGGTTTCTTGGTCCAGTAGAAAGGTCGTACGAATTAGTCAAGATGTTATGGATATACATAACAAGTTAAACGGATGAGTTGATGTGTTATGGATATACATCCCATGTTAAACAGATGAGTCGAGGTGTTATGGATATACATCCCATATTAAATGGATGAGTCAAGATGTTATGGATATACATAATATGTTAAACGAGTGAGTCGATATGTTATAGATATACATTCCATGTATAATGGATGAGTCAAGATGTTATGCATATACATAATATGTTAAACGAATGAGTTGAGGTGTTATGGATATACATCCCATGCTAAACGGATGAGTCAAGATTTTACAGATATACATAATATGTTAAACGGATGAGTCGAGGTGTTATGGATATACATCCCATGTTAAACGGGTGAGTCAAGATGTTATGGATATACATAATATGTTAAACGAATGAGTCGATATGTTATATATATACATCCCATGTTAAACGGATGAGTCAAGATGTTATGGATATACATAATATGTTAAACAAATGAGTCGATATGTTATAGATATATATAACATGTTAAACGGATGAGTCGAGGTGTTATGGATATACATCCCATGTTAAACGGATGAGTCAATACGTTATGGATATACATAATATGTTAAACGAATGAGTCGATATGCTATAGATATACATCCCATGTTAAACGGATGTGTAGCAACCGTGAATTTTCCAGGTCCTTGCGCAACCTTAAGCTCGATATGATATATTTGTTTAGTTTATGTGTTCACTATCATGTGTGTTTGTGAGCTAGACCACACAACGCGAGTCGGCACGAATAAACCTAATAACACTTAAGATATTGATTTTTAACGAGATAACAAGAACGTTGACGTATTTATAATCAATTTAATTGGAAAAATTGAATTAAGATCAGTGGGAAACATTAGAAATACCAGGGAAAATGTTTCAACACCCAAATTAGCTTCGTTAGAGTTTCGTTAAAAGAATAATAAAATTAACCTTTTCTACCCTCCACTATAATTTCAGTTTTAGTCCTTGATGGTGAGAACGGTTTCACCACTAGTCCTAAGGCTATATAAGCCACAACTATAACCAAATTAGGGTTTTAATTCCTCATTTCTCATACACCAGCCGCTATATCTCTCCTTCTCTCTCTTCACTACTGCAAGACCTAAAAACATATTACTCCCTCCTCTCCTTAACAGGTCGCCGTCGGCCAAACAACCACCACACCGCCACCCTCACCAACAAAATACCACCAAACCCACCCTTGTTGCATCACTTTGAAGGCGGATATGTGGTTCACGCGCGACAAAACCCACCCTATGCGCCAACACCGCCAACCTTTTTTCTTCGTTTCTTCTTGCCTTGGTAAGTGTGTCGACCGAATCTAAAGAAAAAGGTAAGAATACCACCGATTCACAAGGGGTTGTGAATCGGTGAGGGTTAAAAACAAAAGAAAAAGATTAAAAACTATTAAAAATGTAATGAAATCGTGGTATCATCAATCTTGTGTTTAGTTTTCGTGTTTGTGTCGCGTTTTGGTTCATGGTGCCAAAGAAGAAAGCTCACCCGAGCTTAGTTTTGGATGTTGGTTGGTTCGAATAAGCTCCCAAACGAGTTTAATAATAATCACTTAAGCTTATTTGATTTACTTTGTTTCGAGTTTTGGTTTTTGGTTTGATATAGGTATGATGTGGTCACGGGTACACCACCCACTCGTGGGTTTTGGTTAAGTTTCGACAAGGTCTAGTCTTGGTTAAGGTAGGATTTATTTTTGATCCGTTTGGGTTTGTTTGGTCGCGACAGATTCGAATCCGAGACTTGGTGTTCTCGGCAAGGTAAGTATCTTCAGTCCATTTGGTTTTGTGGATCTCGGTCTCATTTGGGATGGATATGGTTGGATATGATTTATTTTGTTATAATGTTGGTCCGTTTGGTTTGTTCACTCACGGCACGGGTTCACAGCCGAGACCACTTGGTCTCTGCGAAGTAAATACATATTGGTCTGAGTGGTTATGATAAATTTTGGGATGGTTTGGTTGTTTTGAGCTCGACATGGTTTGAACCGAGACCAAGGGGTCTCGGCAAGAGCCTGTTGATTTATTTCCTTTATTTATATGGTCTGTTTGTGCTCATGGTCGAGCCGTATGGCTCACCGTCCCTTCCAGTTCGTTTGGCTCATTTTCTAGGCGTACAGATTGAGCCGAGACCCTAGAGTCTCGGCATGGTAAGATTGTATCAATTCTAGTCTGAATAACATTAAGAAATAATAAAGTTTAATAAAGCTAAAATTTAGAAACAAATAGGAAAGAGATTTTGGTGTTTTGGAATTGGTGATTGAAACTGCCGATTAAAGTTATTGATGTGGTATTGAAACTGAAAGTTTGATCTTTTTTTAGTTAATGTTCTGAATACAATGGGTAGTAGTATAAATTTGTTTAAGTATATTAGGGCACGTCATTGTATAAAATGGATGCGCGTGATGTGTCGTTGCGGTTTAGCAGTTTTAATGCCTACTCAAGTTTTAAATTTATATTTAGCCGACTTATCAATAACACACACACTTAACGAGCAGTGTACCCGGTCAGTATGAAGATAATGGTAAGTAGAGTGTCGATCACTAAGAGTGGAACGTATTATCTCGTTATTTTAATCAGTATTTTAATATCCTAACGCAAGGGGGTTTCAGCCTGAGAGACTGGCACGATTTGTTCGCAATTAAATAATAAAATAAACCAATAGGCACGAATCAGCAAGTAGCACACACGTACACAGATAAATACTTGAGACAATAAGAGGGCTGTCCTTATGATTAAGTAGATTGTCACTTGTTTTATTGATAGCTTTATATGAAGTGTATGTAGTTAACCCTTTCTCGTTGGGCCTAATCTTATCGGCGAGTAAACCCTTAATGATTACTTATGTCTAAAAGTTATTCCTAAGTGATCAATTTAGTAATAACCGTGGGAGCCACATTATGTCCCGCAGTCAAATGCCCGCAAGCCACTAATAAACACAGAGGTTATCAATGCACTAATAAGTAGTAACCAAAGACATCAACATATAAACTTTAATTGATGGGAAAGCAAGTATTAAAGGGAGTGCAATCTTTCGTTGTCACATTACACAAGCCACCAATCCTGATGAATTAAAGTTTGCTAACACAATAAAACAAAACTACTTAATGAATTAAACACATGCAGCACCTTCTTACAGCTCTTGTATCTTTGATTTGGGTGTGTCTTGTGCTGCCTCCTTGACTGAATTCGTCCTTTGTTTCTCCTGTTCGGACTTCGGTTTTAGGTTTTCCGGAACTTCTAATTCGTCTGGTCTACGGGGTATTTATAGTTTCTGTCTGAGGGAAGATGCGGCGCATCTACTAAGTAGATGCGGCGCATGTACTTAACTTCGCGTGGGGTCCAAGATTATAATATTCAGGAATATTCGTACACCGCCAGAAGATGCGGCGTAACTCCATGATTAGATGCGGCGCATGTCCTCTTGTATCTTGGATCGTATCTGGTGATATCTTGATAGAGATGCGGCGCATGTCGAGAGTGAGATGCGGCGCATCTGGAGCAGAATTGACTTGATCTTGTCCATGTCAGTAGACCTTCAACTTTATGCACGTTTTGCTCCATTATTAGTCTAAAATCGCTAAGTTTCACCAAATGCTTGTTTTACCTGAGAATTACAAAAGTAAACGATTAAGTATCAATCCTCATACATATTATAGTAAAACAAGTCAAATTAATAGGATAAATGATAGTAATAAAATGTACTTATTTGAGTTCATCAAATATCCCCCCACTTGAACTTTACTTGTCCCCAAGTAAACCTTAGAATTTCTCATATGAAAATGTATCCTAAAAGATGTTAGGATTTATTTTTATATTTGAGCATGTATTCGTTCATTTCATAATCACACAACTAAACACTTTAACGATTCAGAAGTAAAATAAAATAAGTCGATAAAAGCAAATCTAATCGTTTAACTGTCCAGTCGCGACGAATATTCTATTATAAGCTTGGCAAGTATACACATCTCCACCACTAAAGCTAAGGAGTAACAAGTCTAAAGCGGTAAAAAGGGTTTTTAGGCTTAAGGGTTAATTATTCTCTTTCACTATCGATCTCAAATTCCAGAAAAGGCGACAAAATCACAAATACATGATCGAATCCACGAACACGATACTTGCAATTGCTCAAATCCTTAACTCGAATAGGCTAAAGATAGGTCCAAACTTCACCAATAATAATATATCAAAAAGGGCGACAAAATCATAAATACATAGCCGAATCCACGACTACGATACTTAAGATTGCTCAAATCCCTAATCTCAATAAATCAAAGGTTTGGTTGGATAAAGAATAATAAAGGGCATGGATAACATTTGGGATATAAATTGGTGCAAAAATAAAAATAAACAAAACAAATAAATTAAAATCCTAAGTGTGGTTAATCACTATCCCAACCATCCCATGAATAAGACTCATATCATCGAATAACTCACGCTTTAACACTTGAAACACACGCTTTAGGTAGACACGAATTATACTCAACAAGATCTTAATCAAAGAATAAACCTTAATTGGCGTTCCCATAACTGCCAATTCCCATTCAATCCATAGATATAGTACAACAAATAGTGGTGATATCGACCACTTACATAACTTTACATAAGTTGGTTAAAACTAACTTCCAACTTTTCTTTCTTTCTTTTTCTTTTCTCATTTTTTCGATTTTTTTTTTTTTTTTTTTTTTTTTTTTTTTTTTTTTTTTTTTTTTTAAACATAAACATAGATGTGTAAAATTTCACCACATCACTATAACTTTCTTTCCGGATAATTTTTCCATACTTTTCATGACTTCAGAAATAATGGTAATAGTGAAAGTAGTAAACACACGAAAAATAAACTCCAAAATATACAATATTTACTTTCACTCCAATTGCATTGTGCAATTTCCCGACCTAACCATAGATAATGAATTACGCACGCGAACACAGGTAATGTAAGGAAACACACTTTGCCTATAGCAATCAACCAACCACGGATTCTAATCTACAGGGTAGGCTAAGGTGTAAGGGTGTAACGAAACATTTTAAACATAGGTGTAAGAAACGAAAGGAATGGCTCTGAGGGTTTTTCTAGGGGTATCTTACTCTAAAAATGAGAGTAACAAAAGGGTTTATACGGGGGTTAACTAACCAGTGTAGTTAGTTAATAACACATAACATATAATAGGCTATTTGGGTGTAATCCTAGAAATTTACCAAGTTAGACAAGTCACTCCAATTATATAAATAATACTTATTATGGTGGTCTCGAATAGTATACAAGCCAAGTTCTAAAGTTTACAAGTCACCGGCACACTCATAGATTTGTGAATTTTGAAAAATCACAATTTTTGGAAATAACGTTATGTGTGCAGTTATGCAACTTAGATCTTAAACAAAAACATGCTAAAAAATTTTTAAGTTTGATATATTAAGCAAATTTTAAGCATAATTTTTGAAAAAGTTTAGGACAAGTAATTGTTAAGTGTTCTAATTCTCCAATCCCCCCACTTAAGTTAAACAACGTCCTCGTTGTTTGTATAAAAGGTTAAAAACTGGAAAATAAAAGAATTAGAACAGAAAAACTCCCCTGAGATTTGCTCGGTATGATCCTCCATTAGTATAAGAGCAAAAATCAACTTCTTGTGGATTAGAACGTTAAAGCTTCATACTTGATGTATCCACAGGAAATCCAGGAAACTATAATACCACCAATACTTTAAAACACACCTAAGATAAGAAAGGTTCAAGCTTTGCATAATACATTAGTAGTTAGGAAAAATAAAACTTAAAAATTAAAACTGAAAATCATCAGGTCAGTCGATGCGCCGTATCTTATTGAAGAAGATACGCCGTATCGAGCCTGGAATTAATACGGATCAGAATAAAGATGCGCCGCATCCTTAACCAGGGATGCGCCGCATTAAAAATAAACTGATAAATAGTTTTGAAGTCGAAAATAAAAATGCAGAAAAATAAAATAAGATATGACCATTGCAGGAGATGCGTCGCATCTCAGAATTGAGATGCGCCGCATCACTACAGGTCTGACAGACTCAATACAAAATCAGAAAATAAAATAAAAGATAAGCATGGGTTGCCTCCCACGAAGCGCTTGTTTTTGTTTGAGTCACGAGCCTGACTCCACCCTTATTTATTGTGTAATAGGGTGTTGTTCCCTCCACTTGGGATCAAGTGCGGGTGATAGTAGCAATAAACACGAAAAGAGTGTAAATTTGCTAGTAAAGATGGAAGAAATAAATAAAGATCATACCTTGGCAATATATGTACATCTTTCCTATCCTTACCCGGTTTGGTTGATAAATTGGATGACTTGACCATTCCATCTGAAAGAGTAGTGTGTTGAGGAAAAATGAGTCTCCTTTCTTCTTGGTTAGTCTCTTTGGTAGTAAGGCGTCCCTTGACTTCCGCAGAAGATGAGAAAGGGTCTTTGGCAAGTAAGAGTTCGAGTTCCTCAATAACCTTCATAGGGTCGAAATCATCATCTTCATCATTCATAGCAATGTTTAAGAGCTCATCACCAAACTCTTCTTCGAGCTCCACCAAATACGGGTTGATCACAGGTGCTTCAATAGGTAGTGTAATAAATTTCACTTCATCATCTTTTTGTTTCGCAACCTGTTTAGGAAAACTAGCAAGATTATAAGTAACGGGATTAGTTATATTAAATAAATTTGTACCACTTTGTGTTGTAAGTGACTCCAATTCGTCTTGTGAATCTCCATCTTCAACTAGTGGTCTTGCAATTTCAGCATCGTCCCGAATTCCATCCTTCATTAAGTAATCCCAGATTTCTTCAAAATCCCTCGTTGGGTCAAAATCTGGTTGAGGTATGTCATCATAAACTATGGCGTCAAATGGTTCGAAATCAAAATTAGAATACTTTTCATCTTCATCCGTTGGATTGTCTAATGGTGGTAATACGATTGCAGAATATTCTTCAACGTAAGGTTCCGTATACACATCATCATCTTGTGCAATCTCCGGAGAAAAAGTACTATCAATAACAATTGCCGGAATTGGTTTCACGGTGTATGAATCTTCTTCATCATCACTTGGCATACACCAGGTGTGTTGAAATGGCAATTTGTTTCTTTCTTTCCTTGACTTTTCTCGTCCAAGAATCAAGTATTCTTCCATAGTGATTTCTTTCGTATCAATGACTTGTGCACCATATCTTGCTCTTTCCCAATCGTAGATCTCATTATTGCTCAAGGCTCTTTCCTTTCCAAGTCTGATATATTCTTCCATTGTAATATCCGGATCGTCCATCTTCCTGAAATAAAACTTACTCGTGCAAAAGAAGGGTGAAACGATCAAAGTAAAATAAAGGCTTCTGATATCTGCTGACGATGCGCCGTATCCAAAAAGTTGGATACGCCGTATCTTATAATCGTTAAAATTAAATCAGGCTTTTATTCAGAAAATAGATACGCCGCTTAGAATTTATGAATGCGCCGTATCGAATTAATTAATCAAAAATCAGCTTATCTAATTAAAATTAAATGCGTCGTATTAACGAAAGTTAATGCGCCGTATTTTCGTTATGTTTAAAAATAAAAGATTTTTGATTCAGTAAGATGCGCCGTATCGATAGAGATCGATACGCCGTATCTGTTTAATAATTCGCAAACTGTTTTTAATTAAAATAATAGATACGCCGTATCTGCTAAAGCAGATGCGTCGTATGGCGTTAAGGTTTAGAAAAATTTTCTTATTAAAAACAGATACGCAGTATCTGCAAAAGCAGATGCGTCGTATTACTTTATCGCTTAGAAAAATTTTCTTATTAAAAACAGATACGCCGTATCTTGGGGAAAAGATGCGTCGTATCGAATTAATTAAACGCGTTGTATTAAAAAAAAATTAAACGCAATACGCCGTATCTGAGAGATCAGATGCGCCGTATCGTTTGATTTAGCACAGTACAACGATAGCAGAACAGAAAAATACGAAAAATAAAAAACAAAAACACACAACGAAAATAAAACACACAAAAATAGAAGAAAACAATTAACACACAATACAACAAATATGCAAAATAGTACAATGATGCAATTAATCTAATAAAAAGAAAAACCTAATTAAAATACTAATCAAATTAACAGATAATAACAATTCACTCCCCGACAACGGCGCCAAAAACTTGATGCGCGTGATGTGTCGTTGCGGTTTAGCAGTTTTAATGCCTACTCAAGTTTTAAATTTATATTTAGCCGACTTATCAATAACACACACACTTAACGAGCAGTGTACCCGGTCAGTATGAAGATAATGGTAAGTAGAGTGTCGATCACTAAGAGTGGAACGTATTATCTCGTTATTCTAATCAGTATTTTAATATCCTAACGCAGGGGGGTTTCAGCCTGAGAGACTGGCACGATTTGTTCGCAATTAAATAATAAAATAAACCAATAGGCACGAATCAGCAAGTAGCACACACGTACACAGATAAATACTTGAGACAATAAGAGGGTTGTCCTTATGATTAAGTAGATTGTCACTTGTTTTATTGATAGCTTTATATGAAGTGTATGTAGTTAACCCTTTCTCGTTGGTCCTAATCTTATCGGCGAGTAAACCCTTAATGATTACTTATGTCTAAAAGTTATTCCTAAGTGATCAATTTAGTAATATCCGTGGGAGCCACATTATGTCCCGCAGTCAAATGCCCGCAAGCCACTAATAAACACAGAGGTTATCAATGCACTAATAAGTAGTAACCAAAGACATCAACATATAAACTTTAATTGATGGGAAAGCAAGTATTAAAGGGAGTGCAATCTTTCGTTGTCACATTACACAAGCCACCAATCCTGATGAATTAAAGTTTGCTAACACAATAAAACAAAACTACTTAATGAATTAAACACATGCAGCACCTTCTTACAGCTCTTGTATCTTTGATTTGGGTGTGTCTTGTGCTGCCTCCTTGACTGAATTCGTCCTTTGTTTCTCCTGTTCGGACTTCGGTTTTAGGTTTTCCGGAACTTCTAATTCGTCTGGTCTACGGGGTATTTATAGTTTCTGTCTGAGGGAAGATGCGGCGCATCTACTAAGTAGATGCGGCGCATGTACTTAACTTCGCGTGGGGTCCAAGATTATAATATTCAGGAATATTCGTACACCGCCAGAAGATGCGGCGTAACTCCATGATTAGATGCGGCGCATGTCCTCTTGTATCTTGGATCGTATCTGGTGATATCTTGATAGAGATGCGGCGCATGTCGAGAGTGAGATGCGGCGCATCTGGAGCAGAATTGACTTGATCTTGTCCATGTCAGTAGACCTTCAACTTTATGCACGTTTTGCTCCATTATTAGTCCAAAATCGCTAAGTTTCACCAAATGCTTGTTTTTACCTGAGAATTACAAAAGTAAACGATTAAGTATCAATCCTCATACATATTATAGTAAAACAAGTCAAATTAATAGGATAAATGATAGTAATAAAATGTACTTATTTGAGTTCATCAGCACGTCATTGTATAAAATGGATTTTAATGCTTGTGCTTCGAAGGGATTATATAAAACTGTGCTTATTATATAAAAATTAGTTAGCTAAGTTGGAAAAAGTATAATCAGATGGGACGCAAAGGCTTATGGAGCATCACATTATCTTGCTTTATGATTTTTTTTTTTCTTTGTGGTAAGGAACCAAGAATTAATACTAGTGCATTTCCTTTTGTTCCAAATTACAAGTATAAGAGATTAACTCTAAGTAACAATTTCAATATTAAATTTTAGCTTTATTAAACCTGTCATGCCGTCCTGGTTCGAAATAATAAAGTTTTATCAAGAAATATTAATTGACGAATTTTAATTTGTTATTCAAAAAGTGATGACAAAAATGGGAATTTAAAGTGTGATTATTAATTTTTGGATAAAAATGAGAAAACGTAAGGGTTATTAGACGTTTTGAGACACATTACCCGTAGAATACCATATATGGATTTAATGGATTACTTGTTAGATTATTCATTTGGTCGTGATTGGTAAGTCGGAGTACTATGAGATATTTGCAACACCAGACTTGGAATATATATTTTTGACTTGAGATATTATTGGACTTTAGGCATTTTGGACGATTGGACACGAAACGAATTTAATATATTAGATTTATGATGAATTTAATGTATTCAATTCGTAACGGGTAAACAATGGAAATAATGTCTAACGAACGATAATATTTATAAATTACACGTCACCTAAACTACCTTGGAAACTATTTCTAATAAGTCCTTCGACTTGGAAACGTTCAATGAACGAACGAGTCATGGCGAAATTTTACTTTTAAACTATTAAAACGAGTATACTTTTATAACTAAATGGGAATATGGGAAAGTACCGATGCTTACCAATCTATTCATCTTATTTGTTGTGTTTGCTATTTGTTATCTTTTGGTTTCTCTCCGTCATCTCTTCTTGACTCGAGTTCTCGTCAACACTCTCCGTGTTAAATTTCATTTTCTTGTTTCCTTTCGGCGTGTGTACTCTAGAGTCTGTGTCTTCCTCGTGTTACACGAATGATGATACCAAACTCTAATAAACGGATGAAACAAAACTAATTTGGAAACGAATTTGGGATCAGGAATGTTTAACTTTTGAGAAGTTGTACGCCTTAGGTTGTTTTATGGAATATATGTTAAGACAAATTTTTATATTATTAGGTCGTTCCGAGTCCGTTGTGCAGTGACGTCCTAGTTGCTGTGTGCTATACTACCCTTGAGTTGTTGTGTTGTACATTGCTTAATTAAGGTGAGTTTTCGTAGCCCCTTATTTTCAATATGTTTTTCCTTGGGGGAAAATGGTACTCAAATGATATTTTAACTGTTTTCATGCTGTGATTATACTATTTTCATGTTTTTGGACATTATGTGTGTTGATACGATTATGTGCTACTAAATTTTTTTTCTGTGTGTACATTGATGCGCAACTGTTAACTCTTTTGAGAGCCGAAGCAATATGATAGATCTATTGGGGCCCCTATGTGTGTACTGTTTGTGTATGCAACCATCGTGGCAGGTTCAGTTGGCGCGACATTATTTGGTTTTGACATTGTGCTTATAATTGGTTATCATGCTCACTTTTGTCCTACACTATGATATTAAAGCTCAGCGGTTTTATTTTTAAACCTACGTGCTCACCAACATTATGTTGACGTTTTCGAGTACCATTTTCAGGTGTTATTGAAGCTGCTTAGAAGGTTGATTATTGACTGGCTTAGCAAGACTTAAGATAAGACCCTCCCGAGTTATATCTCGTGGAGTTGCATTTGACATTCCCTAGTGACGTTGTTTAACTTTGAGACTTATGTTTATTTTGGATCTTTGTACTTATCCCGGTTGTGGGAGTTTACGACTCTTATTTGTCGTATGTTATGCATTTAGTGTTTCTCTATTGTGACACCTTGTGTTCTTAACTATGAAGTCATACCCCGTAAATGCCATTCCGCTGCGCCATTTTTGGGGTGTGACAGATTGGTATTAGAGCCAGGTTATAGAGAATTAGGTGGTTTAACCTAGACTATAACCTAAGAATCCTCATATAGTTTGCATTATAGGAACTACGTGTGCGATTATGCGTATAGTATGACACGAAGTGATGATGATAAGTAAATGCATCAGATGCTATCCTAAAAACGCCTGGCCAACGTTTTTATGATAACATGATGCGGCATGGACTTATCAAATTCATGGACTGTCAGATAGGAAGTTGAGTGTAGTAGTACGACACGTATACCGACCCATCCTTCCTACCTCCTATCTAACGTCTACTAATGTCCTATTTTGAAGAATCATGCCTCCAAGAAGGTCGATTCGAGTTAAACGAGGTATTCCACCATCGAGGGATGGAAGGACTGGTGGGCGAGGAGGTAGAGCAGGTGGTCGCGGCACCAAGAACAACGGCAACGACAATGTGAATCCTGAACTTTTCGCCATGATCGCCGAGCAACTACAAGCATTGCTACCCACTATCGTCACCCAAGTTGGCGACCACATCAGTAATCTAGGAAACAACGGAAGCGGGAATGACCATGCAGACGATGGCATTGGTAGTAACCACAACAATAATGGCAGCAACAACAATAGTGGCAAGGTATGTTCATACAAGGAGTTTACAGCATGTAAACCAGTGGACTTTGACGGCAATGGAGGAGCGTTGGTGTACACAAGATGGATTGAGAAAATGGAAGCAGTAATGGACATAAGCGAGTGTGCAGCCCACCAGAGGGTGAAGTACGCTGCAAACTCGTTCACGGTAAATGCTCTGACCTGGTGGAACACGCAAATCCAGGCCAGTGGAAGAGAAGCCGCCATGGGAATGAGTTGGGATGACCTTAAGGCATTGCTAAAGGAGGAGTATTGCCCAAACAACGAGATGCAGAAACTAGAGCATGAGTTCTACAACCATGCTACGGTAGGTGCTGGTCACGCAGCTTATACAGATCGATTCCATGAGCTTGCTAGACTGGTACCTCACATGGTCACTCCTGAATCCAAGAGAATTGAGAGGTACATCTATGGTTTGGTCCCTGAGATTCGCGAGATGGTGAAAGCGACTGAGCCCCCTGCCCTTCAGAGCGCGATACTGACATCTACAACCTTAACGGATGAAATGGTTAGGAATGGGACATTGTGCAAGAGTGGTGATAAGAGGAAGACCGTGAGTGAGCCAAGTAAACAAGGAGGTGCAAATGGTGAAAATAAGAAGGCGAAATGGGGAAAATGATTTGTGGCAACGAGCTCGGGCCGTAAGGGATATGAAGGTCCTCACCCTAAGTGTACTAAATGTAACTACCACTACCTGGAGACTAAACCCTGTCTAGTGTGTTTCAGCTGCAATCAGACTGGTAACATTGCAAGATGTTGTCGAGCAGTAGCCATGCAGGCGACTCCAATTAATGTCATTTACCCAAGGACATGTTATGAGTGCGGGAGCCCGGATCATTTCTGAAACACGTGTCCTAAGCTGAATAGGGCATAAGGGCAAGTGTAGAATAACCAGAATCAGGCCTTAGTGACTAATGGAAACACTGGAAACAATGGCAACCCAGCTCGTGGGTGGGTATTCGTGATGAACGCTGAAGAAGGATGTCAGGACCCGAACCTCATGATGTGTATGTTCTCCTTAAACGGATATTAAACTATCATATTGTTTGATTCCGCCGTCGATAATAGATTTGTTTCCACCTAGTTCATGCCTCTGTTAAAGGTGAAGCTTAGTTTCCTAGCTCTTAGTTAGGAGATTGATATAGCGTATGACCAAAAAGGTAGAAACCGATAAGATGGTTCAAATCTCAGCCACCTGGTAGCAAGATCTTTGAGTGCTGAAATGCCACCCATTCATTTTTGAGCAACCCCAAACTTTAACTAAAATCTTTCTTTTCTTCAAAAAAATTTAAAAAATAAAAATTGAATAAAATAAATAAGCTTTTTTAACAACTTTCAACTTAATTTCATGTCAGTTCTTCTTTGATGAGATGTAAGATTAAGTTTAAAGTTGCTACTTAGCTTAAAATTTTTAAATGATTTTGCTCAAGAATGGATGAGGCATTTCATGAAGCCTAATTACTCGATAGTTACTACAAAACCGCCTATTTCATTGCGCCTAGTAGAACGAGCAGAAACCCAAAGATACCTTGCGTGCTTAAGATTTCTCTGGAGTACTTCTTAAAGACCTGACAGGATTTACCCCCCTTGAAGAACTGAGATGCGCATAAACTCAACTCCCGGAGCGGCACAAATTTCACGATACGCAATACATCTTGAAGAAAGAATACGAACCGAAATATCATTAGTTGAGGGTGCGCAAGATTGACGACCCTAAAACCGCGTTAAGAACGATATACAGGCATTTCGAGTTTTCAGGTTAAGTCCTTTGATTTGGCCAATGCCTCCGTAGTATTCAAAGATAAGAAATCCAATTAGAGCGACATCCATGAGGAGCACCTTACCTATCATATTGAATCATGACAGACGATCAACATCGTGATTTTGATAGACACTATACGATGCATTAGGAAGACAGTTGGAGTGGAGTACGACCACCATTCCTAGACCGATGGTTAGAGTGAGCATACTATCCGACATTAGGAGATATACTTAGGGCATGCACTATTGATTTTAGAGGAAACAGGAATGCACATCCCCCTTAGTTGAACCTTCTCCTTGGTTATCTACTAGTTGTTTATTAGAAAGCGATCCAAAAATTGAGCTAATCCTTCAAAAATGTTGAGTTTCTTTTCTTACAACTTGACATTTAACTTAATTTCATGACAGTTCTTGTTTGATGAGTTGTGAAGTTAAATTAGATTCAAGTTGTTACATAGTTTAAGGTTAGGTTTAATCTCATGACAGTTCTTGTTTGATGAGTTGTGAGATTAAGCTGAAATCAAGTTGTTACTGGGCTTAAACTGTGGTTTAGTTTAATCATATGACAGTTCTTGTTTGATGAGTTGTGGGGTTAAGCTAGATTTCAGTTGAGGCTCAACTTAAACTACCGAAAGGATACCTAAGGTTTTTAATGGCTTTACTCAAGGACGGGAAAGCTTGTCTTACTGTGTGATTTTTATGTGGTTTCATTTGTGTGATTTCTAGAGGTTAGCAAGTATTAATAGTACCAATTGGGAAGTAGCACCCGGTACTATTTAGAATGACACCCACACCCTTACCTTCTGTGTGCAACCAAATCGAAGGGTGAATATTGTCCGATCAAGCTCAGACCCTTAGTCAACTGAATTTTGAGGACAAAATTCTGTTAACGGGGGTAGACTGTAGCAACCGTGAATTTTCCAGGTCCTTGCGCAACCTTAAGCTCGATATGATATATTTGTTTAGTTTATGTGTTTACTATTATGTGTGTTTGTGAGCTAGACCACACAACGCGAGTCGGCACGAATAAACCTAATAACACGTAAGATATTGATTTTTAAAGAGATAACACGAACGTTGACGTATTTATAATCAATTTGATTGGAAAAATTGAATTGAGATCAGTGGGAAACATTAGAAATACCAGGGAAAATGTTTCGACACCCAAATTAGCTTCGTTAGAGTTTCGTTAAAAGAATAACAAAATTAACCTTTTCTACCCTCCACTATAATTTCAGTTTTAGTCCTTGTTGGTGAGAAGGGTTTCACCACTAGTCCTAAGCCTATATAAGCCACAACTATAACCAAATTAGGGTTTTAATTCCACATTTCTCATACACCAACCGCTATATCTCTCCTTCTCTCTCTTCACTACTGCAAGACCTAAAAACATATAACTCCCTCCTCTCCTTAACAGGCTGCCGTCGGCCAAACAACCACCACACCGCTACCCTCACCTACAAAATACCACCAAACCCACCCTTGTTGCATCACTTTGAAGGCGGATACGTGGTTCACGCGCGACAAAATCCACCCTACGCGCCACCACCGCCAACCTTTTTTCTCCGTTTCTTCTTGCCTTGGTAAGTGTGTCGACCGGATCAAAAAAAAAAAGGTAAGAATACCACCGATTCACAAGGGGTTGTGAATCGGTGAAGGTTAAAAATAAAAGAAAAAGATTAAAAACTATTAAAAACAAAATGAAATCATGGTATAATCAATCTTGTGTTTAGTTTTCGTGTTTGTGTCGCATTTTGGTTCACGGTGCCGAGGAAGAAAGCTCACCCGAGCTTAGTTTTGGATGTTGGTTGGTTCGAATATGCTCCCAAACAAGCTTAATAATAAGCTATTAAGCTTATTTGATTAACTTTGTTTCGAGTTTTCGTTTTTTGTTTGATATTGGTTCGATGTGGTCACGGGTACACCACCTACTTGTGGGTTTTGGTTAAATTTCGACTAGGTCTGGGCTTGGTTAAGGTGGGATTTATTTTTGATCCGTTTGGGTTTGTTTGGCTTGCGACAGATTCGAAGCCGAGACCAGGTGGTCTCGGCAAGGTAAGTATCTTTAGTCAGTTTGGTTTTGTGGGTCTCGGTCTCATTTGGGATGGATATGGTTGGATATGATTTATTTTGTTATAATGTTGGTCCGTTTGGTTTGTTCACTCACGGCACGGGTTCACAGCTGAGACCACTTGGTCTCGGCGAGGTAAATACATATTGGTCCGAGTGGTTATGATAAATTTTGGGATTGTTGGTTGTTTTGAACTCGACATGGTTTGAACCGAGACCAAGGGGTCTCGGCAAGAGCCTGTTGATTTATTTCCTTTATTTCTGTGGTCCGTTTGTGCTCATGGTTGAGCCGTATAGCTCACGGTCCCTTCCAATTCGTTTGGCTCATTTTCTTAGCGTACAACTTGAGCCGAGACCCTAGAGTCTCGGCATGGTAAGATTGTATCAATTCTGGTCCGAATAACATTAAGAAATAATAAAGTTTAATAAAGCTAAAATTTAGAAACAAATAGACTGACATAAAATGTGTTGTAAATACTGAATTGAAATTAAGCGGCTTTAAAGAAGTATAGGAAAGAGATTTTGGTGTTTTGGAATTGGTGATTGAAACAGCCGATTAAATTTATTGATGTAGTATTGAAATTGAAAGTTTGATTTTTTTAAGTTAATGTTCTGAATACAATGGGTAGTAGTATAAATTGGTTTAATTATATTAGGGCACGTCATTGTATTAAATGGATTTTAATGCTTGTGCTTCGAAGGGATTATATAAAACTATGCTTATTATATAAAAATTAGTTAGCTAAGTTGGAAAAAGTATAATCAGATGGGACGCAAAGGTCTTATGGAGCATCACATTATCTTGCTTTATGATTTTTTTTCTTTGTGGTAAGGAACCAAGATGTTAGACCCGTTTCCCGTATACAACTAGACCCCACTCTAGATGAGTTGAATAAAGCTTGTTGTAATTGGTTAGTCAACGGGAGTTGTGTAGCGGTCAAACCCGATAGTCAAATTATGTATAATATGGCTATATAAATATGTTGTGTCACATTTAGAAAGGAAATAGACTTCAAGGACCTAAGTTGTCAAGGACAAAATGTATCATTATATGTAGTGTGGCAAAAGTAGAAGAATAAGGACTAGAGGGACCATACTTGCCAAATGGGCAAACTTGCCTCAACAAATATCTTGTGCCTAGAAAATTCTAGGCATTTCTCAATAATTATAAGGGTGTGTGTGTTTCGTCCGGTTATGGAAGAAGAGAGAAAAGGGAGGGAAACCTTATATTGATACTAGTGATCCAAGGAAGAAGATCATGTCATCCTATCATGAAGATAAGTCCCAATCAAGATCCTAAGCAAGTAAGTAAGCTCTAATCTTGTGTTATTAATGATTATAAGTCGGATTCATAAGGATCATGGTGGGTTTGGTAAACCCTTGTTAGTTAGTGTTAGTTTGATGAGAAAGTAAGTATTTTGTACAATGATTGAGTAGGAAATCATGATGGACAAGTAAGGGTTATCAAGTGAGGAAGATGGTGATGATCCTTGACTAGGAATCAAGGAAGAAGGTGGATGAAGATGATGATGAAGATCTTGATAGTGATATAATAATATGGTAGTTTAGCTATGGTGCCCAAGGTAAGTAACTTTGATTACTATATGCATTAATATGAATGTTCTCATGTTATGTGTTAATGAATGAGTTGATAGGATTAAGCCTTGGATTAGTAAGTTGGGTTAATAGGAGGTATGTTAATGAGCTAGGATCAAGAGATAGGACATAAGGTTGAAAGGTCTAAGGTAAGTCTATGTTTGTTATGTGTATAATGTTATGATGTTAATGTGATATGGTTATGATGTGGTTATGATAATGGTAACGAGATTGGTTTGGTCATGAGCCAAATGATTAAAGATATTCTTGATGCATATATATGTGAATGGAAGTATTGATCATGTATTAATCTAGTTACTTACTAAGCGAAAGCTTACATTTTAGTGTTTCAATGTCCTTGTAGGTTTATGTGCGGCGGGAAGAAAGTACTTGGATTATAGCTTAAGGATTTGGAAGCGGATTGGAAGATAGTAAGCGTTAGGAGTTTAGGTAGACACCGAGCTCAAGTCAAGGTTGTACCCCCGAGAGTCTTTTTATGATTTGTATAGTGTGTGTCAAGGTCGTTGTAATGTTTTGGTGGTCAAACGGTGTGTCAAAGTGTGTTTAATGTGTTATAGTCAAAGCTAAAGGGGTGTTTGGCATAAGCGTGAAAGTAACCATTTTGGGTTGTAAATGGGTCAAACGATCATGGAAATGTTTTAGTATGTTAAAGTAATGATGTTGGTTAAGTTTGGTGGGCAAATGAAGTGGTATAAGTGATTTGTGGTGTAAATGGGTCAAAACGGGTTTTGGCACAAAACCCGTGATTGTGTAAAGTACGTTTCCGAGAGTCAAATGGTGAATGTTTTCACATGGAAATGAGCTTATTGATATATTAAGTAAATCTAGAAGGTTTGGTGAAATATCGAGTTCGGGAGGTCGGGTTTTCAAGAAAGGGACTTAAAAGTGGCTTCGGGAGGTCAGTAGCCTCCATCCGATCGAATGGAGGGTCATTCCGATCGGATGGGTGGCTTTCGGCAGATTTTGGTAATTTTTGAAAAATCATATCTTTTAATCCGTAAGTCGTCACGGGTTGTGCCACCCGGCGTTTCGAAGGTAATTGAGACTAGTTTTATTTAAAAAAAGTCTCAAGGTCTGAATGTTTATAGATTTTTATGAATGGTCACAAGAGTAACAGGATGTCAGTAAAGTTGAGTCGTTTCCGCTCAAAAAGTTTTAATTTTTGGTCTAATCGGGCACGGGGTGTAACAACTTGGTATCAGAGCTTCGGTTTAAGTGAATTAGGTTTCCACTTTAAGTTGCCTAGACTTAAACCACTTGTAGACGCGTTGAATGTAAGTTAAAGTAATGCGACTAGTAGATGCCTTTGTGGTATAACGTAGAAGCGCTTATAGTAACAATGAGATTAGACTATGGCTTAGATGTAAAGTGATCATTGAAATGTGTAGTGATTATAGAAGTAATGAGTTAGATGTGGGTTATGGATCGATAAAATTATGAGTTAGAATGCATGATATGTATATGTACGCTACGTAAGCGAATGATAGTTCTTGTATCGGATAGACTAAAGTTTTATTTACGTGGATTGAGGTCTAAGAGGTTATGAGTTGTAGACGAAGTTACTAGAAAGTATATATTGGTATGGTGACATTGTGATTAATGTTAAAGGTGAGAAGTATGTTTTGGTATAATACGCAAAAGAGCAAGATTAACATAGATTACATTATTTTTGGTTTGGTGAATGGTTTGCTTGTATGGTAATTGAAGAATGATGAACTAGTAAGCTTTATAGAATTGAGTAAGACTTGTCTTTAGGAGAACGTTAAGGATATATAAGTATGGGTTTGTGACGAAGATTTAGATGCTCGGGTAAGATGTATGGATGAAATGTGTAACTGTAAGATGCTAAAGAAATGTATAGGTAATGAAGGATACATGAAGTAGCCATTGCATAAATTGATAAAGTAAAGTAGTAAGTACCTCAATGATAATAGACAAATGGTATGACATAGACATGTTCAAAAGTTTTAAATCATAATTTGATAATAGACTAATAAAGTATAAGTGTTTAGTGGCGTTTATCTTTTATGGAAAGAATGATCGAATGTGGACTTGAAGTATGAATGAGATTAAGTATGTACTAATATGTTTGTCATTTATGTGTAAGGTGTTATTTTGTCATAGGCAAGGTGATTATGAATGCGTGTTATAATGTGATGTATAGAATAAGTTGAAAAAGTAATCTGCAAGGGAACCTGAATTAGATGAGTCATGACTAGAATTCTTGTCGTGACATGAAGTGTTAGAAGCTGGGTAGATGAACGAGTTTTAGATTACAACGTAAGACCAATATATGGTCTAGAAAATAATTTACGTTTAATGCTGGTTTAAGCCATGTCAAAATTAAGGTGAGTCAATCGGGATTGAAATAGATAACATTAAAAGAATGAATATGTGTAAAATGGAGTAAGAAGATAACGCGAAGTTGACAAGAAAATGATAAGTGTAATATGACAACTCAGATGAAATATAATGTGTATATTCATATGTACGAAAGTATGAAAAAGATGAGTATTACTAAGAGGGTGTCAAAGTAATGAAAAGTGATAGGTGAGTAATTAAAATGTGTAAGGCAAGGAGAAAAGAAAATGGAAAAATGTTAGTCTAAGAAATGCTTGAATAATGAATAATTAGTGAACATAGAATTAGTAAATTAAAAGCGACTGATTGGTGATGACACGTAATGAATTGTTTACCGTGCACTTCGGTTAGTGCCGGTGATTATATTGTGATTATATGAATGTATGTTAAAGTAACGGTAATGGAATATGAGTAGGAATGATAAGTAGTATTAGAGATGGGCTAGCAAGTGAATTAAGCAATGACGCTTTAAGTGTGGATCGTAATGATATTAAGCGTACTAAGGTATAGCGTGAAAAGACAAGATGAAACTAACGAATTAATGATTAAGTGTTTAATGACTTGAAGGTTAAAGAATGAGGTTAGGGAATGATGGCATGAAATGTGACCAACATATGGTCTCATTATATTTAGTGACTAAAGACTAATGTTAAAGTGGTATAGAGACGGGGTAACGGTAAGGTAAAGTACTTGAGGTTTAAGTGTGAACGTGAAGTTGTGATAAAGTGTGTTGGTATATAAAGGATGGAAATTAAACGAAAAAGTTTGAATGCTAAAAGTTAAATGCGATAAGTTAAGAATGCAAATGAGAATGAGATGAGTATGTAGGAGGATTGAGTATGTACATGAATGTGTAATAATGATAACGATGTTATGGTGAGTGGTAATGAAAGTGAGAATGACTTGACGTATTTGTTGCTAAGCATCTAATAATATAAAAGTTATAGAATGGGATTAAAGTAAGATGATATGTAAAAGATGAGATAGAACGATGTTGCTTGAGATGCAAAGATAATTGAAGAGATGAGTTAAGGTGTAAGGATGAAAACGTGATGAGTTAAGCGTAATGATGTGTTGTGAAAATTAAACGAGATAAGAATGTGTAAACGATTTAAAATGTATAAGAAGAATGAATGATGCTAATGAAGGAATGAAATTAACCTATGTAAGGTTTAAATGCAGAAAAAGGTGGATAGGCTAAAGGGTAAAGTAAGGATGTGAGAATGATTAATGCGGATTAAGAATGTAGGTTGGTAAACACATAGAAATGAGTAATTATAATAAGCAGGTTCATATGCTCTATGACACTTGCTTCACTAAAAATAAATGAATGGGATAATGTGTGCATTATAATGCTATGACTTGGATCCATGATGGAAATGTGAAAGGTTAAAGATGGCATCCTTCAGGATGACCGAGCTAATGATGATGAATGATGGTATCCTTCGGGATGACCGAGCTAATGATGATGAATGATGGTATCCTTCGGGATGACCGAGCTAATGAATGTTAAAGGATCCTTCGGGATATGTTAAAGATCCTTCGGGATAAAACGTATTGCCTTCATCGGCAATGGGGTTGCCTACATCTTTGGCATATAAAAAAAATATCCCCATAATAAATGTGTTAATGATATGGATCCAAGTCTAAAAAGGAAATGTGAAGTATAAAAAGGATGAGAGAATAAAAGTTAAATTGGGAAATAGGAGTACTTGTGTTGTGTTGGAAATATATAATCATGAGTTTATGTTTCTTGATTTACATCGATTGGGACGCCTTTCCATGTAAATGGGGAAGTATGAATGAGTGGGCTTATGTGTTGCCGACATGGCACGAGTAGGGTTAGAGAAGTAGAAAGCGAAAGTCTAGAATTAGTTAAAAATTATAAGGACTAAGATAGGAGGGTTAAAATTAGAGTACGTCTTTTAGTGAGACTTATGAGAAACCTATGTTTTGAGTGTTAAGTATAAGTTAAAGGAATTAAAGAATTGTAATGATGCTTAAAAATGTTATAATACACATTTGTGGCGTGGTACAAAATGTGAGTAATGGAAATAATTGATGATAAGTGTCATGTGTAATGTGACGGCAAATGTTAAAGTATGATGTTATAAAGTCAATTCATGTAATATTTCTATAAGACTTATAACGATAAACGAAAATGACATGAAGAAAGAAGTAGAAGAAATGAGGTAATTGTAGAGACGTAAAAGAAATGGATAAGTGGTGTTGATAGAATGTGAAAGTACTAGCCAAGTGTATTTATGTAAAGTCAAATAGTACGATTTTCTCAAGTAACAAGTAGTCAAAGAATGAGAATAGAGGATAAAGCAAGTGGGAATGTGATGTAATGGTAATAGAACAGATTAGAATGATAACTATTTAAAGTAAGTATGTCTCGTATTATGTAATAAACTAAGTTAGAGTTGTATGGTTATAGAAGTAAGCGGGAAGTAATGTGGATTAAGGACATGTGATGTGTTATAGTTTGCATAGAGTTGCAAGATCACTTAGATCGTTGCAACTAAATAAACTAAGAATTGAAAGTGCTAGGAATGAGGTGTATTATGTAACTAAGTTTTTGTTAGTAATAGACGATAGATTTCGGGGACGAAATCTAAATAAGGGGGTAGAATTGTTAGACCCGTTTCTCGTATACAACTAGACCCCACTCTAGATGAGTTGAATAAGGTTTGTCGTAATTGGTTAGTCAACAGGAGTTGTGTAGCGGTCAAACCCGATAGTCAAAGTAGGTATAATATGGCTATATAAATATGTTGTGTCACATTTAGAAAGGAAATAGACTTCAAGGACCTAAGTTGTCAAGGACAAAATGTATCATTATATGTAGTGTGGCCAAAGTAGAAGAATAAGGACTAGAGGGTCCATACTTGCCAAATGGGCAAACTTGCCTCAACAAATATCTTGTGCCTAGAAAATTCTAGGCATTTCTCAATAATTATAAGGGTGTGTGTGTTTCGTCCGGTTATGGAAGAAGAGAAAAAAGGGAGGGAAACCTTATATTGATACTAGTGATCCAAGGAAGAAGATCATGTCATCCTATCATGAAGATAAGTCCCAATCAAGATCCTAAGCAAGTAAGTAAGCTCTAATCTTGTGTTATTAATGATTATAAGTTGGATTCATAAGGATCATGGTGGGTTTGGTAAACCCTTGTTAGTTAGTGTTAGTTTGATGAGAAAGTAAGTATTTTGTACAATGATTGAGTAGGAAATCATGATGGACAAGTAAGGGTTATCAAGTGAGGAAGATGGTGATGATCCTTGACTAGGAATCAAGGAAGAAGGTGGATGAAGATGATGATGAAGATCTTGATAGTGATATAATAATATGGTAGTTTAGCTATGGTGCCCAAGGTAAGTAACTTTGATTACTATATGCGTTAATATGAATGTTCTCATGTTATGTGGTAATGAATGAGTTGATAGGATTAAGCCTTGGATTAGTAAGTTGGGTTAATAGGAGGTATGTTAATGAGCTAGGATCAAGAGATAGAACATAAGGTTGAAAGGTCTAAGGTAAGTCTATGTTTGTTATGTGTATAATGTTAAGATGTTAATGTGATATGGTTATGATGTGGTTATGATAATGGTAACGAGATTGGTTAGGTCATGAGCCAAATGATTAAAGATGTTCTTAATGCATATATATGTGAATGGAAGTATTGATCATGTATTAATCTAGTTACTTGCTAAGCAAAAGCTTACATTTTAGCGTTTCAATGTCCTTGTAGGTTTATGTGCGGCGGGAAGAAAGTACTTGGATTATAGCTTAAGGATTTGGAAGCGAATTGGAAGATAGTAAGCGTTAGGAGTTTAGGTAGACACCGAGCTCAAGTCAAGGTTGTACCCCGAGAGTCTTTTTATGATTTGTATAGTGTGTGTCAAGGTCGTTGTAATGTTTTAGTGTTCAAACGGTGTGTCAAAGTGTGTTTAATGTGTTATAGTCAAAGCTAAAAGGGTGTTTGGCATAAGCGTGAAAGTACCATTTCGGGTTGTAAACGGGTCAAACGATCATGGAAATATTTTAGTATGTTAAAGTAATGATGTTGGTTGAGTTTGGTGGGCAAATGAAGTGGTATAAGTGAATTTTGGTTTAAATGGGTCAAAACGGGTTTTGGCACAAAACCCGTGATTGTGTAAAGTACGTTTCTGAGAGTCAAATGGTAAATGTTTTCACATGGAAATGAGCTTATTGATATATTAAATAATTCTGGAAGGTTTGGTGAATTATTGTGTTCGGGAGGTCGGGTTTTCAAGAACGGGACTTAAAATTGGCTCCGGGAGGTCAGTAGCCTCCATCCGATCGGATGGAGGGTCATGCCGATCGGATGGGTGCTTTCGGCAGATTTTGGCAATTTTTGAAAAATCATATCTTTTGATCCTTAAGTCGTCACGGGTCGCGCCATCTGGCGATTCTAAGGTAATTAAGTCTAGTTTCATTTAAAAATAGTCTCAAGGTCTGAATGTTTATTGATTTTTTTCAATGGTCAAAAGAGTAACAGGATGTCAGTAAAGTTGAGTCGATTCCGCTCAAAAAGTTTTAATTTTTGGTCTAATCGGGCACGGGTTGTAACAAAAGAATTAATACTAGTGCATTTCCTTTTGTTCCAAATTGTAAGTATTAGAGATTAACTCTAAGTAACAATTTCAATATTAAATTTTAGCTTTATTAAACCTGCAACACCTCGTAAATTTTTGTGTAGCAGCAGAAGACTAAACGGGGTATTTCTTCATAGATCGCAGTCATAAGTATAGAAAATGACTCAAAGAGACGTTTTGAAAGGCATTATCATTCATAGAAAACTTTAATATTTCAGAGTACACAACATAGTTTCGAATAGTTTGGTGTTCCACAAAAGATATGAAAAAGTTTGAGAAGAATAATAACTTCATTTAACACCATCAAGGGGCCTAACGCCAACTCCGTGCCATATGCTCTTTAATTACCTGAGATAAAACATGCTAAAAAGTCAACACAAAAGTTGAGTGAATTCATAGGTTTAGTAATAAAATAGTTGATCACAAGATTTCAAGTTTAAGAGACAGTGAGTTCCGTTGTTACACCCATAAATCCAAAGTTGTTATTATTGCACTAAGCTCATGAAACTAAAGAGTTAACAGAGTACCAACAGTAATTGGTAGTATCGACAGAAATCGATATAATAGTAGCATCAACAGTGATTGTTAGTATCAACAGTAATCGATATAATAATAGTATCAACAGTAATTGATAGTATCGACAATAATTGATATAATAATAGTATCAACAGTAATTGATAGTATCGACAGTAATCAATATAATAATAGTTGTACTTAGGCAATAACACATTTAGATAAACATATTGTTTTCAAGCAATTGTGATCATAAAAAGTAGTAGCATGTATCTCCCCCAAGGAGTTTATAAAACAGTTAAACGAGTTAAAGTGGGGCTATGAACTCACCTTGATGATATAGTAGACAAATAGAAATCAAGTAGTGAAAATGAGTGGCTCCGGCTCGCAACCTAGAGTAATATGTCAAGTGTTTAAATTCGTGGTTTTAGGCTCGATGTGCATGATGATGTGTGTTAGATTATTGATGCTCGCGTGATAAAATGCTTAAAGTTCAAAAATATGATTTTTGAAACGTTACTCATGATATGTGGGTTTTGTTATCGTTGGAATATTCGTTTGTGATTTTAATATTTATCAGTTACAGAGTACTATCGATATATACATATGTGTAAAAATTTATTTAAAAGAACTTTGATATAATCACTTGAAAATGTAAGTTTTTGACAAAATAAATAATTCACAGTTTTTACCCTTAACTTATATAAAAGTTTCACTTTTAACCCAATATTAGAAATATTCACAATATTAGTCCAATATATCAATTTATACTTTTTACCCTCATTTTCTGCCATTTACAGTTTTAGTCCTTGGCTTTATTTCACTTTCCAAAAATTTCAGTTTTGAACACTTTATTTCCAAAATTTACAATTTTTACCCTTAGTCACGCGAAATATGCGTTTTTAGTTCAAAGTAAATAAATGAAAGTTTCTTTTATTCTTTTGTTCAAATTAATTTCTAGTCTACAAGCTACTACACCATATATGTTCATTTCGAAAAGTTGTATAAGAGAATCAGTGGGCTTTCAAGGCCGATTATGGTGCATAAGGTTTGTAGTAAAAGAAGATAACGCATGGTTTTTAAACAAAAGGCAAGGCTGTTATATATATGGATGAAAAAGAAAGAAGTACATAGTTCCAGTGAGCTCCTAGTTTTCGAACTTGGGTTTGCTGTGATGTAGTGAGCGACACAACTAAATGAACTAAAGGTTACTTGTGTTATGGTTTGTGTCTCGTTCGTATTACAAGGGTCTCAAACCGAGTTGCAACTTCATCATTTGACACAGATTCTATATATGAGGACACATGGGTTTTGATTACAGTTTCACTTCTTTGTTCTAGTTAGTTTTCTACATTGTGATCGTTTTTATTCGTATATATATATATGCATGGGATAACCTTGCTTAATATTAATTTCTTTGTTCTAGTGCTATCGAGGTCGCCATGTTTGTAACTAGTGAAGTAAATGGGTCTTAAGTGAGTTGTTATATGTATAATCTTTTGTTCACAGTAAGATTTGCATGGAGCTTGCATGTTTGACATTTCGATCATAATTTCGTTCCATGTTCGTTAATGTAGTAAGTATTGTGCTTGGTTTTATATTAACGCGTATATCCATTTTAGCATGCATGGTTCAAGTTTTATGAGTTTGTGTTTAACTCAGTAAGCCATAATATATTGTTTATGTTTTCTTTATTTGTCTAACTCCAATGCCACACTATTCCCTATTTATATCATGTTGGTCGATGTAATGGAAAAGAATGGGCACCAGTTTAGATATCTTTAGATGTTACGTGACATGAAATCTTAATAATGAAAACATGCAACGTATTGAAATTTGGTTTGGAGGACTTACAACACCAAAGTGGTGGTGATGAGACACGAATGAATGTGTATGAACGAAGGATGAAGAAAACACGATCTAGCTTAGCCTTTCCAAAACAAAACGAAACCCACTCGAACCAAAACCCAAATATAACCTTAAAAACTTGTAATGCAACCCAAGAAATCTTGCTTTCTTCACCTCTTTAGCTCGACAGTAAACTAATGAGATCAATAGGTGAAATATGTTTGTGTTTGAGTTTGTTTGCTTAGGTGAGTGAAAAAGGGTGAGATATGGTGCTTTATACAGGCAAGTCGAGTATGGTGTAAGTGATATTTTTATCCTCCTTTTGCATGGTACCAAGAAAGGATGGAAGAGATGGTTGGGGTGTCCTGGCATGTAAGGTGGATTGAGTCAAAGATTTAGAAACATGGTTGAAGTGTCAAGTCGAGTAGTAGTCTAGCTTAGGTACTAGTTTAGTGTTGAGGCTCTGATTACTAAGGCTTTGTTTGTTTTATGTATGGTACAAGATGAAAGGGGTGTCTCGTGACCTTGTACGAGTGAGTGAAACAAGGGAAAAGAAAAGGGTATGTGAAGGGATGAGGGACATGTTACCCAAAGGTTTTGCATGATTCAAAAAGTAAGTATGGGGTTTATAGTTGTTTATGGTTTAGGCTAGGGACATTAGGGTGGCTTTATGGTTATTGTTACACGCTACTTTTGAAGAAAAGGATTCGAGTGGTGAGAATGGAGGACTTGGTTCGTTGGTTTGTGTTTGTGTCGAATAGATTCAAGAGAAAGAAAAGAAATATGTATATATACCTGAGTTGTATCCAAAAGAAAGAAAAGGAAAACATTGTTGGGCTTGGGGTTGGTTTGTAGCTCGGCCCAACGAAAAAGAAAGAAAATAAAATATGAAAGTGTGGGCTTGTTTATTAGGAGGCTACACAAAATAATTATAACACATGTTGGGCTAGAGAATTATTATGGATAAAGCCCAAGTCGAGGTGAGTTTGTTTAGTTGAATAATTTGTGAAAACCCATAAATATTAAGGGTGTGTTGGGTTAGATCGAGCCCAAAATAAAGTGTGTTCATTTGAGTTAAAGCCCAATTGATTCGTCGGGTTTGCTTAGCCCAAGAATAAATATAGTGTTGGCATATCGATGAGTCGTTTGTAAATAAATGTGAGTCACGTCACATTGTTAGTTGCCTCGTGTACATTTGTAGATGAAATAAAAAAAATTAGCCCGTAAAAATGGGTTTAATTAACTCACTCATTGAGTTTATTCATGTTTATTGTTAATAATTGACATGGGAAATTACAGGGTATTACTGTAACATCCCAATAATAACAAGTATAAGTCATTTAATAATATTAATATTAGTTATGATGTCTAATAGCTACAACATTCATAATATTCATTCATTATGCATAATCTGCCAAGCAAATCTCAATGCAAATGTTCATGAGTGATGCATAATCTGCCAAGCAAATCTCAATGCAAATGTTAGTAAAGTGTTGGCACGGAGGGCATAAGGTGGTAAGGTTTAAAATGGTCCTTTTTGAAATCGTGGTTATAGTCCAGTGTTTTGAAAATCACCTGGTTCTCTATAACCTAGGCTCTGATGCCAATCTGTAACACCCCGTAAATTTTTGTGTAGCAGCGGAAGACTAAACGGGGTATTACTTCATAGATCACAGTCATAAGTATAGAAAACGAATCAAAGAGACGTTTTGAAAGGCGTTATCATTCATAGAAAAACTTTAATATTTCAGAGTACACAACATAGTTTCGAATAGTTTGGTATTCCCCAAAATATATGAAAAAGTTTGTGAAGCATAATAACTTCATTTAACACCATCAAGGGGCCCAACTCTAACTCCGTGCCATATGCTCTTTAATTACCTGAGATAAAACATGCTAAAAAGTCAACACAAAGGTTGAGTGAATTCATAGGTTTAATAGTAAAACAGTTGATCACAAGATTTCAAGTTTAAGAGACAGTGGGTTCCGTTGTTACACCCATAAATCAAAAGTAGTTATTATTGCACTAAGCTCATGAAACTAAAGAGTTAACAGATTACCAACAGTAATTGGTAGTATCGACAGAAATCGATATAAGAGTAGTATCAACAGTAATTGATAGTATCGACAGTAATCGATATAATAATAGTAACAACAGTAATTGATAGTATCGACAGTAATCGATATAATAATAGTATCAACAGTAATTGATAGTATCAAAAGTAATCGATATAATAATAGTTGTACTTAGGCAATAACACATTTAGATAAACATATAGTTTTCAAGCAATTGTGATCATAAAAAGTAGTAGCATGTATCTCCCCCAAGGAGTTTATAAAATAGTTAAACGAGTTAAAGTGGGGCTATGAACTCACCTTGATGATATAGTAGACAAATAAAAATCAAGTAGTGAAAATGAGTGGCTCCGGCTCGCAACCTAGAGTAATATGTCAAGTGTTTAGATTCGTGGTTTTAGGCTCGATGTGCATGATGATGTGTGTTAGATTATTGATGCTCGTGTGATAAAATGCTTAAAGTTCAAAAATATGATTTTTGAAACGTTACTCATGATATGTGGGTTTTGTTATCGTTGGTATATTCGTTTGTGATTTTAATATTTATCAGTTACGGAGTAATATCGATATATAAATATGTGTAAATATTTATCTAAAAGAACTTTGATATAATCACTTGAAACTGTAAGTTTTTGACAAAATAAATAATTCACAATTTTTACCCTTAACTTATATAAAAGTTTCACTTTTAACCCAATATTAGAAATATTCACAATATTAGTCCAATATATCAATTTATACTTTTTACCCTCATTTTCTGCCATTTACAGTTTTAGTCCTTGGCTTTATTTCACTTTCCATAAATTTCAGTTTTGAACACTTTATTTCTAAAATTTACACTTTTTACCCTTAGTCTCGCAAAATTTGCATTTTTAGTCCAAAGTAAATAAATGAAAGTTTCTTTTATTCTTTTGTTCAAATTAATTTCTAGTCTAGAAGTTACTACACCATATCTGTTCATTTCGAAAAGTTGTATAAGAGAATCAGTGGGCTTTCAAGGCCTATTAAACAAAAGGCAAGGCTGTTATATATATGGATGAAAAAGAAAGAAGTACATAGTTCCAGTGAGCTCCTAGTTTTCGAACTTGGGTTTCTTGTGATGTAGTGAGTGACAAAACTAAATAAGCTAAAGGTTCCTTATGTTATGGTTTGTGTCTCGTTCGTATTACAAGGGTCTCAAACCCAGTTGCAACTTCACCATTTGACACAGATTCTATATATGAGGACACATGGGTTTTGATTACAATTTCACTTCTTTGTTCCAGTTAGTTTTCTACGTTGTGATCGTTTTTATTCGTATATATATATATATATATATATATATATATATATATATATACGCATGGGATAACCTTGCTTAATATTAATTTCTTTGTTCTAGTGCTATCGAGGTCACCATGTTTGTAACTAGTGAAGTAAATGGGTCTTAAGTGAGTTGTTATATGTATAATCTTTTGTTCGTAGTAAGATTTGCATGGAGCTTGCATGTTTGACATTTCGATCATAATTTCGATTCCACGTTCGTTAATGTAGTAAGTATTGTGCTTGGTATTATATTAACGTGTATATCCATTTTAGCATGCATGGTTCAAGTTTTATGAGTTTGTGTTTAAGTCAGTAAGCCATAATATAATGTTTATGTTTTCTTTATTTTTCAAACTCCAACGCCACACTATTCCCTATTTATATCATGTTGTTCGATGTAATGAAAAGGAATGGGCACCAGTTTAGATATCTTTAGATGTTACGTGACATGAAATCTTAATAACGAAAACATGCAACGTATTGAAATTTGGTTTGGAGGACTTACAACACCAAAGTGGTGGTGATGAGACACGAATGAATGTGTATGAACGAAGGATGAAGAAAACACGATCTAGCTTAGCCTTTCCAAAACAAAACGAAACACACTCGAACCAAAACCCAAACATAACCTTAAAAACTTGTAATGCAACCCAAGAAATCTTGCTTTCTTCACCTCTTTAGCTCGTCAGTAAACTAATGAGATCAATAGGTGAAATGTGTTTGTGTTTGAGTTTGTTTGCTTAGGTGAGTGAAAAAGGGTGAGATATGGTGCTTTATATAGGCAAGTCGAGTATGGTGTAACTGATATTTTAATCCTCCTTTTGCATGGTACCAAGAAAGGATGGAAGAGATGGTTGGGGTATCCTAGCATGCTAGGTGGATTGAGTCAAAGAGTCAGAAACATGGTTGAAGTGTCAAGTCGAGTAGTAATCTAGCTTAGGTACTAGTTTAGTGTTGAGGCTCTGATTACTAAGGCTTTGTTTATTTTATGTATGGTACAAGATGAAAGGGGTGTCTCGTGACCTTGTACGAGTGAGTGAAACAAGGGAAACGAAAAGGGCATGTGAAGGGATGAGGGACATATTACCCAAAGGTTTTGGATGATTCAAAAAGTAAGTATGGGGTTTATAGTTGTTTATGGTTTAGGCTAGGGACATTAGGGTGGCTTTATGGTTATTGTTACACGCTACTTTTGAAGAAAAGGAGTCGAGTGGTGAGAATGGAGGACTTGGTTCGTTGGTTTGTGTTTGTGTCGAATAGATTCAAGAGAAAGAAAAGAAATATGTATATATACCTGAGTTGTATCCAAAAGAAAGAAAAGGAAAACATTGTTGGGCTTGGGGTTGGTTTGTAGCTCAGTCCAACGGAAAAGAAAGAAAAGAAAATACGAAAGTGTGGGCTTGTTTATTAGGAGGCTAGACAAAATAATTATAACACATGTTGGGCTAGAGAATTATTATGGATAAAGCCCAAGTCGAGGTGAGTTTGTTTAGTTGAATAGTTTGTGAAAACCCATAAATATTATGGGTGTGTTGGGTTAGATTGAGCCCAAAATAAAGTGTGTTCGTTTGAGTTAAAGCCCAATTGATTCGCCGGGTTTGCTTAGCCCAAGAATAAATATAGTGTTGGCATATCGATGAGTCGTTTGTAAATAAATGTGAGTCACGTCACATTGTTAGTTTCCTCGTATAGATTTGTAGATGAAATAAAAAAAATAAATTAGCCCGTAAAAATGGGTTTAATTAACTCACTCATTGAGTTTATTCATGTTTATTGTTAATAATTGACATGGGAAATTACAGGGTATTACAAAACCTGTCATGCCGTCCTGGTTAGGAATAATAAACTTTTATCAAGAAATATTAATTGAAGAATTTTAATTTGTTATTCAAAAAGTGATGACAAAAATGGGAATTTAAAGTGCGATTATTAATTTTTGGATAAAAATGGGAAAACGTAAGGGTTATTAGACATTTTGAGACACATTACCCGTAGAATACCATATACGGATTTAATGGATTACTTGTTAGATTATTCATTTGGTCGTGATTGGTAAGTCGGAGTACTATGAGATATTTGCAACACCGGACTTGGAATATATATTTTTGACTTGAGATATTATTAGACTTTAGGCATTTTGGACCAATGGACACGAAACGAATATATTATATTAGATTTATGATGAATTTAATGTATTCAATTTGTAACGGGTAAACAATGGTAATAATGTCTAACGAACGATAATATTTATGAATTACATGTCACCTAAACTACCTTGGAAACTATTTCTAATAAGTCCTTCGACTTTGAAACGTTCAATGAACAAACGAGTCCTGGCGAAATTTTACTTTTAAACTATTAAAACGAGTATACTTTTATAACTAAATGGGAATATGGGAAAGTACCAACGCTTACCAATCTATTCATCTTATTTGTTATGTTTGCTATTTGTTATCTTTTGGTTTCTCTCCTTCATCTCTTCTTGACTCGAGTTCTCGTCAACACTCTTCACGTCAAATTTCATTTTCTTGTTTCCTTTCGGCGTGTGTACTCTAGAGTTTGTGTCTTCCTTCCGTTACACGAATGATGATACTAAACTCAAATAAACGGATGAAACGAAACTAATTTGGAAACGAATTTGGGATCGGGAATGTTTAACTTTTGAGAACTTTTACGCCTTAGGTTGTTTTATGGAATATATGTTAAGACGAGTTTTTATATTATTAGGTCGTGCCGAGTCCGTTGTCGGTGACGTCCTAGTTGCCGTGTGCTATACTACCCTTGAATTGTTGTGGTGTACATTGCTTGATTAAGGTGTGTTTTCGTAGCCCCTTTTTCAATATGTTTTACCTTGGGGGAAAATGGTACTCAAATGATATTTTAACTGTTTTCATGCTGTGATTATACTGTTTTCATGTTTTTGGACATTATGTGTGTTGATACGATTATGTGCCACTAAATGTTTTGTCCGTGTGTACATTGATACGCAACTGTTAACTCTTTTGAGAGCCGAAGCAATATGATAGATCTATTGGGGCAGCTCCCCTCTGTGTGTACTGTTTATGTATGCAACAATCGTGGCAGGTTCAGTTGGCGCGACATTATTTGGTTTTGACATTGTGCTTATAATTGGTTATCATGCTCACTTTTGTCCTACACTATGACATCACAGCTCAGCGGTTTTACTTTTAAACCTACGAGCTCACCAACATTATATTGAGGTTTTCGAGTACCATTTTCAGGTGTTATTGAAGCTGCTTAGAAGGTTGATTATTGACTGGCTTAGCAAGACTTAAGACAAGACCCTCCCGAGTTATATCGTGTGGAGTTGCATTTGACATTCCCTAGTGACGTTGTTTAACTTTGAGACTTATGTTTATTTTGGATCTTTGTACTTACATCGGTTGTTGGAGTTTGCGACTATTATCTGTCGTATGTTATGCATTTAGTGTTTCTCTATTGGGACACCTTGTGTTCTTAACTATGAAGTCATACCCCGTAAATGCAATTCCGCTGCGCCATTTTTGGGGTGTGACAGGATGAGTCAAGATGTTATGGATATACCTAATATGTTAAATGAATAAGTCGATATGTTATAGATATACATAACATGTTAAACGGATGAGTCGAGGTGTTATGGGTATACATCCCATGTTAAACGGATGAGTCAAGATGTAATGGATATACATAACATGCTAAACGAATGAGTCGATATGTTATAGATATACATAACATGTTAAACAGATGAGTCGATACATCTCAAAACATTCCCAATGCTTCCCAGCAAACACTTCCCGCCAAAACTTCCCACTAAACACTTCCCGCTAAAACACTTCAAACCAAAATTTCCCACCAAAATATTGGCGCCAAAATTTTCCCACCAAAGCTAGCAGATCTGATCTTATCCTCACAAACACATTATATACACTCTTATCCTCAAAACCACTCAACCTCACAACCTCTTATCTTCACACCAATTTCAAAACCTGAGATGCAACGATATAATCCTTTTATGTGTTCTTGTGGAACAGGAAATATAAAACTAAGAAAATCACATAAAAAAAAGATACATTTGGATGGGAATATTATGCATGTCCTCTTTCGAAGGTGAACAATCATACATTTCTTATTTATGTAAATATACAAACAATCATAACATTTCCTTATTTATGTAACAGCCAAGAGAAAAAGATCGTGGATGTGGATATTTTATGTGCAAGAGTGAATTTGATGACCGGTTACGAGTAATCTCTTCTGCTTCAACATCTCAATGTGATGGATTTGCACCAACAGAGTGCTCAAATTGTAATGCCAAAGATCTTAGGATAAACATGCTGGAATCACAAAAACAGGTGCTAGAGACAAGAGTAAGGATGCTGGAGGCAAGACTTGAAATGACAACGAATCCCGACGACCACGACCACGCATGTCAGTCAACTGTAATACTCCGTGAGCTGTTAGGTGACATGGACAATCTTCATATGTAGTGTTGTTGTTGTTGTTGTTGTTGTTTGTGTTATTGTTGTTGTTTAATAAAATGTTGTTGTTGTTGTGAAAACTTAAGTATTTCACGATACTTCTTTAACAGCCGTCGTGCACCTTCATTAGCGGCGATGATCTACCTATCTTTTGTTGACCAGGTTCTGAGTTAACCAAATTATGGTGTCCAAACACCCCTTTAAACAACAGGGTATTTCAAATATACAATTTTCCAACACTAAATTACATATGCATAAAGAATTGAACTGAAGGAACAATATCACAATTAACAAATCCGAAGGCAAACCTTTTATTTAAAACACGCAAGAGTTCTCAACCACATACATTTCATACAGACTCAAACGAAACAACTTGACAAGCAAACGAAACAGATCAAACGAAACAACTCGACAAGCAAACGAAACAACTCGACAAGCAAAACGACACAACTCGACAAGCAAACGAAACACACGACATAGACCATAACAAACATCGCCCATTCATTTTTTTTTTTTTTTTTTTTGCTGCTACTTCCCACTTTGCTAGAACCTGCACCATCTTTTCCCTTCCTTGTTTTCCTTTGCTTGATGAAATGTTCAAACATAGCTTCAAGATTTGTTATCCTATTTACCAGATCATCAATTTTGGTTTCCAACGTGCTCTCTGTAGTACGGCTTTTTCCTCAACCATTCCAGAATCTGGTCTCTCATCCACGGGTTAATGTTCTTATAAGAACCATATTCATCATAAATTTCGTAGCCATATGTATTAAGAACTTCATAAATTTCATTTAAATCCATTGTTATGTGTGTTTTGTGAGAATTAACGATTGGGTTATGTGCATTTTGCCGAGTTGAGGATGATTGGTTATATATAAGTAAAAAATTGGCGGGAAAATAAATCCCTACGACATGTCGTCGGGACCAAATTGGCGGGATAAAATCCCGCCCAATTATTTGCTATTATTTACAAGCTGGGGAGACCAAATTTGGCCTCATTTCGTCCCGACGACATGTCGTCGGGACAATAACACTAATCATTACGTCTAAAGTTAATTTAACGCTAATCACGGTAATTAGTTTCAATTTATATGATGTCGTCGGTACCATGTTGGTGGGGAAATTCCCGCGTAATTATTCCCAATTATTGAGATGTGAGGGTGTAAGTTAACATTGTCCCGACGACATGTCGTCGGGATTTTACCAAAAAAAAAATTCAATGCTCGCTTGTTCGGTCAAATGATTTTTTTGTCTTTTAGTGCTAAATGCCGACGACAATTGTCGTCGGGACCATGTTCGTCGCCTATTCTCCTGATTCTTGTAGTGTGTGGATAATTTGGCAGTATAGGAACTGGATTTGCCCTGATTTTAAACCTACGACGAAGGACACATTCACGGAAGAGATCGTGAATAGGAATAGAAAATTAAATCCTAGTTGGTTGGATTTGAATCTCCGATTCTAAAGTTGCTTGTACAATTACTTTTTAATCTATCTTTATCACTAGTGTCTTGCTACTGTGTTTTAATACAATTGTTGTTACCAAAAGAAGAAAAAAAAAAAAAAAAAAAACCTAACTGGCATGGCTACTATGCCTTGACCACACAATCTAGATGCTTATTGAGATACTTATGAGTCACTCTACATAGCATAACTTCTTTTTTTTTTTTTTTTTTTTTTTTTTTTTTTTTTTTTTTTTTTTTGTTGAACAGAAATACATGGCATAACCCATACAATAGTTGATGTAAAATTGCTAATACTAATGATTAAGTAGAGCCTTAACTACACAATCTTGAATGAATATAAAGTCACATATATAGCCGTGAAAATATGCATGCTGTGCAAAATGCTGTCATAGTCCCACAACTTATTTATATCAATCAAAGGGTAACCAAGATACAATACAACATAGTAATAAGATAATTAACATAAACAGCTATATAAACACAACACTTATAATGCATATTTAGAAACATAATCTAAATAATGCTCATCAAAGCTAATACATGATTCAAATTACCATACATATTTTTCCCCACAAGAATGCCATGTCCATTTTAGTCTCGCAATCATTCCAGTCGTTTGAAGGGTATAGGGGTAGCAACAAGTGGTGTTGCCTTAAGCAATATACACTACAAGAATCTTTAGAACTGGCGACTAACATAATGCCGACGACATTTTGTCATCGGCATTTTACACTAAACGACAAAAACCGTGCTTAACCGAGCCAAGAATGCGTTGAATTTTTAAGCCGTTAAAATCCCGATGACGTGTCACGGGATCATATTGAAAACATTTGACTTTTCTAACCATGATGAAAAATTGGGCGGGAATTTGCCCCGCCAATATATTATCGACGACATGTCGTCGGTAACATATAAACCCAAAAAATTATTGCAATTAGCGTTTGATTAAAATTTATTTTGTCATTATTGTTATTGTCCTGACGACATATCGTCGGGACTTATTTAGACCTAATTTTTGTCTTCCCCCGCGTGTGAATAATAGTGAATAGTTGGGCAGGGTTTTTTCCCGCCTGTTTTGTACCGAAGACATGTCGCCGGGATTTTCTTCCCGCCCTATTTTACCTTTGTCCCACCAATTGGGCGGGAGTGGCTCAGGCAGCGAGAGTGGCTCAGGCAGCGAGAGTGGTGATGATGAGGATCGTCGTAGCGATGATATGGATGACGACGAGGGGCGGTAGAGGTATATGTGTTATTTTGTGTTGTACTTATCTTTGAAACTATATTTTGGCGACCCGAATCTTATTTGTAAAACCCTAAATTCTGAATCCCTAATTTTCCGTCTAATTTGAAATTTTAACCTAAGTTATTATATGATTATGAAATAAATTAAACTATGTTATATGTAATTATAACATTTAAATCTAAATTAAACAATATGTTATAAATCTAAAATGAATATAATTAAACTAAGCTAACTTTTATTAAGTTATTTGTTCCCTAATTATACCTATACACGATTTAGCTAGTGTGTACAAATCTAAATTCTAAAAGCTGGAATTCGACATAATAAGAAAAATAAAGAGATAAGGACTGAATATAATTTGTAATATTATAAAAGAATAAAAGATGTGTTTTATTTTGGCCCCAAGTTATACCAAATAAATGCACACGCCTTACCCTACATATTATAGGCCGTATATTATTTTTTCCCTCCCATCTCACTTGCATCGACCCAAAAACCAGTAACCACACATCAATTGTCCCTTGTTTGCTGCCAAGAAAGAAGAAGAAGGAGTTAAAGCTTTGGTGATTCGTAGCTTCTTGGAGGTTTGTTGGTGTATTGAATCGTGATCCTTGTTCTCTCTTTTGATCATCTTTGTCTCGACCTAAGGTAATCTAAATCCTTTTTTGTTTTCAATCCATACGACACACATATATATGATTAGAATAATATTATAAACATGCTATACGAATCATCATAATCATGTATGTTTCGACTTCTTGTTGTTTCCTCCATTTGAATTAGTCATCATGCAAGCCCTAGAAATCCGTTTAAAAACCCTATTCGAATCAGAATTGATACAAGCCCTAATGTTGTCATTAAAATCAGTAATAAGAACATAAATTAGACGTTAATTACATGTTGGAAACCTTAGAATTAATTGTGGGTCAATTTGGATTTAAAAAGGGTTAGGGTTTTGTTGTGATTTTATGTGAAGTTCTCACAGTTTGCTGTCCAGAATTTGGGTCGGATTCAAAGAGGTCTAATTTGATGATGCCAACGTGTTTTTGACAGATTTTTGAGCCTAAAACTAAATTCAGGTTGTGTACTATCTGCATATAAAATTTCATAATTTTTGGAGGTCGGGAAGATGACTTTTTGATTTTTAGAACCTTAGATGTCAATCCTGAGTTTAGGAGTCTGGAAATTCAGCTGGTGTTTTTGAATTTATTTCCCAAACAGTGGGGAATTAAGAGGTCTCCTTTTACAGGTAGAATATTTAGGATGTAAGGGACTTAATGGAATTTTTATAGATTTTTCTGAAGGGTTCTCATGGGGTATGCAAATGCAAACTTTCTGGGTGTCTGTGCAGTTATCTTTCTGGGCAGGTTTGGGAAAATGATTTTTGAAAGGGTACTATCACTTGGAAATAAAATTTAATAAAATTACAATTAGTGCTCAACATGTATAGGTATCTGTGATAAAAATCTTAGCTTCCCAGTAGACACTTAACTATGGTTTAAAATTCATAAATATCAAGACCAGAATAAGGTAAAATCTGAACTATCTTTCAAGTTAATAATTTAGTATAACCTAAAACCCATTGAATGTGTTTTGACCATAATAAAATTAATTCGGATACACTTAAACAAGCGTTAACCTACTTTCAACCTAACCCTATATTTAATTGATCTTGCTTAAATTGGTCATCAATGTAAATTAAATACGATATAAACCCTAATTAACTAATTATTATACTTAAACCCTAACCTTTTTATATATTGGTTTTAAGTGCATTAAAACCCTAGACTTAATTGATTATCATTTCGAAACCCTAATTTGATCAATTAACGAGAAATTACTAAAAGTGGTAAGTTACTAATATCGGAAAGTTACTAAAATCGGAAAGTTACTAAAAATGGAAAGATACTAAAAATGGAAGGAAACCCTAAATAAATATAATAAATGAAATGATAAATAATAATTGATCTATAATTCATGTAGATTCCCTGAAGAAGGAGTGATTCCCGTCCCCGTGTTCATTTCCTTTCGTTTTCATTGCTTTCATTTCATTTGCTAAGGTACGGATATTCTACCCTTTCTCAGTAAGGGTTTCGCATTAACTCTTCGACCCTTGACTTTATTTCATTCGTTATGATATTCGTTGGTGATTTCCGTTTGATATGATTTCTTATGATATGATATTTAGTTCTATGTCATTTAATATGGCATTCATTTCAGTTAATATTCTTTTGTTTAAATATACTATCATTAACTCGTTATGATGTGATATCTTGTTTATTCTATTGCCCGAGTTAACTAGTCATGGAGTTATCATGGCCATGTCATTGAGGCACCAATGGCATGACACTATCTGTGGCGGTGTGATTGGCCCACGGCGTTCCCTTGTGATGTGTATGTTATCATTTAATTTATTAAATGAAAGTGATTGTCATTTGTATTTTAAGACTTAGTGTGTGTCGAGTTCAAGTTACTAGAATAGTTAAACGTGTTGGGCTTTTGGACAAAGATAGATAAGATTGCTTGTAATGCATAAATGTCCAATGTTAAGCCATGAGCCAAAAGCCCAACCGAAGCCCACCTAAAAAACCTTTTGGTCGTGGCATGTGTTGCTATATATTCACACACTCTCACTCATTTTAAGTGTGCCTCATTGTATTGTCTAGGTGAGAGTGTGTATTCTCTAAAAGTTTGTATTTTGTTTCTTTCTCTTTGAAGCTGATATACATTCGGTAAAATCCATATCATACGATCCACACTTTACTTTCTTCTCATCTTTACATATTATCTTTTGAGTGTCACGAGTAGTATTTATAGTTGCTTAGTTGTGTGATAAAGGTAGATTTCTAGATTTCTAGTCATAACAAGTGGTATCAACATGCCAAACAACGAAATATTGGGTTAGTTTGTGTTCGATTTTGGCTCAAAAGAAACAATCAGTCGTGTTTTTGTTTCATAAAAACGTGGCCTTTTGTGTTTTTCTTCGAATCATTAGCGAACATTAAGGTTCAAGGGTGTGTTTGTGATAGATTTTCCGAGTTGGAAAGGGAAGCTTTGATAGTTCCATAGTCGTCTCTTCGGTTCAAGGTTGAATCGTTTGTGTTCAAAGTGATCAAATCGTGCAAAAGTATAAACGATTGGGTGAGATTTGTTGTTTTGGATCTTCATCATTGATTCTTGCTTGCAATTCTTGTATAAGAATAGTTGGTAAGAGTTGGTAGATCTCATCAGTGGATGAATTATTGGTGGAGTGACAAAAAGTCAAGAGTTGGTAAATCTTTCGCAATTGTCTGGGATTTCGCAATTGTCAACAAGCTTCTTTTCGCAATTGTCAAGAAGAATTGAAATCTTGTATAAGATTTGCGATAGAAAGTGAACTTTTCGCAATTCATAAAAGTTTCGCAATTGTCTGACGTTTCGTAATTCACAACGTTTCGCAATTCACAAACCTTTCGCAATTGTCTGACTTTTCGCAATTCACAAACCTTTCGCAATTGGCCGACTTTTCGCAATTGACATCAGATTTGAACTTTTCACAATTAACAAGTTTGGTCCCTTATCCCAATTGTTAATTTGAAATTTCTTTCGCAATTCTAACTTTAGAAATTTTAACGCAATTCTTAAAAAAAATTGAAGTTTTTTGGCGGGAAAAGTTGAGTAAAATTTAATTTTTACACGAGACAAAACGTTCAATTTTTACGCGAAATTCAAATTTTGGTATAACAGTGAAAATTTTGGCCCAAAATTCAAAATTTTAGGCCAAAATTCGAATTTTTTCGGTCAAATTTGGCGTAAAAATTTTCAAAACTCAAAATTTTCTAACAACATTAGAATTGCATTTTTTTTAGAGAATTTCAAATTTTGGTAAAGAAATTTTTCAAATTCAAATTTTGGAGGGAAACCAGAAATCACCATTCAGAAATCCTTCGATCAATCTACAGCAAAGGTCCAACACTTCACAACAACAACCAAGTTTAACCTTCCACAACAACAACTCCTATTTCGTTGCAACGATCCTACATCAACTTTATCATTCAACACATCAACAATGACTACTCAACAAGACATCCATGCCGCCGATGCAGAAAACCGTCCTCCAATGCTTGAAAAAGGTGGTTATCTTCCATGGACGAGTCGTATGATTCGGTATATCAAAACCAAACCTAATGTTCAAGGTAGACTCTTGCTCAACTCTATCCAGAAAGGACCATTCAAGCCTCGTCAGATTCAAGAAGCTGGTGACCCAACTGCAACACCTCCCGTTCCACCATCCCTTCGTGATAAAAAAGAAGAGGAATACACAGCAGAGGATTGGAAGCAAGTTAAAGCAGACGACTTAGCAATGCACTTAATTCAACTTGGTTTACCACGAGAAATATTTGCTGCTATCGACAGTTGTGATTCTGCTTATGTTATGTGGGAACGAGTTAGAAGACTCTGTCATGGCACAGAAATTGGGCAGCAAGATGTTGAAAACAAGCTGCTAACTGAATGGGAGAAGTTCACATCCACTCCAGCTGAACCAATTGAATCTTACTACTCCAGGTTTTGCACTTTAATGAACGAGCTCATCAGAAATAAGTTGACACCAAAACCCATTGCTCAAAACATCAAATTCATCAACAATTTACCAAAAGAATGGGGACGGTATGTCACAATTGTTAACCAAACCAAGAACCTTCACGAGGTGAACTATGATCAGCTCTATGATTTCCTAAAGCAAAACCAAGCAGAGGCAAATGAAGTCAGGAAAGAGAAGTTAGCAAAGCAACATGATCCTCTGGCACTCATTGCTCAAACACCTACACCTGCAACAGTAAATACACAGCCATCTTCATCTTCCACTCAGCACTTCAAGCAACAACAATATACTCCACAATCACCATTCTACCTACAACAACAAGTCATCCCACAACTACAATACCCGCAACACCCAGAACCAGATTTTAATGATAATGATGAGTCAACTGCTGCTTTGACTCAAGCTTTTGCTTACCTAACAAAAGCATTCCATGGACGCTACTCCACACCCACCAACAACAATCAAAGAATCTCATCGAACACTCGAAACAAGCAGATTGCACAGCCGAGTTTCAACATGGGACAACAAGGGCAGATGGTTGGAGGATATGGAAATCAGCAGGGATATGCTCCTAGATATCAGATGGGTAATCAGAATGCAGGGCAGTTTGTTGGAAATCAGATGGGTCCGTATGCAGGGAATCAGATGGGTCCAGTTGTTGGAAATCAGAGGGGTCAGAACACTGGGAATCAGTATGGGAATGTTGCTGCTCAAGTTGCCGGGAATATGAATCAGGGTAATTTGATAAAGTGTTTTAACTGTCAGGGTGTCGGTCATATGGCTAGGAACTATCCCGACAAGCCGAAAAAGAGGGATCCAGCTTATCTGCAGAAAGCATTAATGTTGGCACAGAAGGAAACGGCTGGGTTATAGTTGAGTGCAGAAGAGAATGACTTTATGGCTTTTATGGATGATATGGAAGATCTTGAGGACATAGATGCAAACTGCATTTTCATGGCAAATCTTCAGGAGGCTAAGTATGACACGGATTTTGAGACACCTCCTGTGTATGACACCAATGCAGTCTCTAAGGTACCACCATTCCCTACATGTCACAATAATGAAATGTTTGATATGTCAACTCATGATGAACAGCATCCTGCGACTCCAGCATCCAATTATGATACATATATGGACACGCCAAGTTGTAGCAATATTAATTTGGCAACTCCAGATATGGATCCTAATGGAGACTACGAGTCCCAGCATGTTGAGAATGATGAGAAAACATGTGCGTTTTTTGAATCATTATTGCACAATTGTAGTGTTGAAATTGAGAATGTCAAAAAGGTCAATCGCGATGTTAAGGCCGCGAATGAAAAATTGACCACTTAGCTTGAGAGATATAAGGTGAATGAAAAAGCTTTTGAATTTTATAACACACGACAGTCGGAATTAGAAATTGGTTATCGAGATTCAGTGTTAAGAGAAAAATATTTACAAATCAAATATGACATACTTGATGTTAATTTGAACATGACAATAAAATCCTTAAACACGGAAATTTCTGAATTAACCAACCAACTTTCTAAACAAAAATCAACTTGTTCTGATCTTGAAAAAGAAAAGAAAGAGTTGAATGTAAGGTTTTCAAAACGTGAAAATGATCTTCTTGATGAAATCATTGACCAACAAGAAACCATCAAAAAGTTGGAAGATTTGCTTGTAAAAACGGGTCATTCTACACAAACAATTAATATGCTAATTAACGATCCAAACCCGATTTTACATACGATGAAGAAAATGGCTATCGGTTATGAAAACCCTTATAATCTCAAGAAAGCTCAGCAACATCAGAATGTTTTATATAATGGTAGTGTGCTAAATGATAACCATGATCCTCCCGAGGTTCGTGATTCCTATGAAACGATTGAGCTTGCTGAAGAGAGTCGTGTTAAAATGAGACAAATGAACCCAGAAATTAAACCAATTGATTATAACAAGCTTAATACAGATTCTGGCGTTCATCTGGTTCAAAAAGAGTCACCAATGTTTTTCAAAAAACCGGTGGCTGTCACAAAACGAAAAGCTGTTTCGAAACATCTTTCTAACATTGAACAAATGTCCTCTAGTAACATTTCTAACATAAGTGAAGCTAGACGATATTTGGATGATCTTAAAAAGAGAGTTGAAACACTTCAAATGGTTGTGGCATCCAAAACAAGTACTAATCGCATTAACGATTGGGACTCAAGTTTTCATAATGAAATGAAAAAGGTGTATGAAACAGAAATTACTACTCCTCTCATGGCAATTCATGCGAGAGTACTTAATGTTGAAAATGCGCTTTTAAAAGAAACAGCCGACTTTGTCAAGGACCACAAATCCCTGGTAAAGGAAGCAAATGAAAACATTGAACACATCAAATTTTTGGAAAGACATAATGACATTCTCTCTGAAGTAGCTCTATCTACCGAAATTATGTCCATTATTTACCAAACATATTTTGTAGAAGATGATGAAAGACTTCGAGCTGAGACTTCTGCAATTGTTGTAAAATATGAAAATTCTCTTGCTAAGATTGAAAAAGAAAATGTCACATATTTTAAACAACTTGATCAGAAAAAGGAAGAATGCAAATATGACAAATTGTCGTATGAGCGTGCTTACAAGAATCTAAAAGAACAAAATGATCGTTTGAAGTCTCAGCTGGACAGTCTAAAAAGGAAGGGTGAGGAAACTAAGTTTGCAAAACCATCAACTTCGGAACAACCAAAAATGCAAATTTCTCAAACTGTTCCAAAGGTTGGTGTGACAAATGATTTGACAAAACCAGTCATCTAACACCCTTACCGAACCAATGTGCTGATAAAGAGAAAGCTGTTGTCAAAACATCGAATGTGATAGCGCCTGGCCTTTATAGGATTAGTCCCACTACTGCGTCTGCCTCTACATCTAAAACATATAGGGCGATAGACAAAAGTAAAAAAGATAATCCAAACGAGTCTAGGAATGCTACAACAACATCTCAGGACAGCATCATAAATTCTAATGAGTGTGCCTTACCTTCTACAAGATTAGAAAGCAACTCTAGGAGCAGCAGACAAAAGCCTAGGAGAAATACCAGGAACAATAGAGTCTCGCCTGTCTCTGAGAGTGAATGCAAAGAAGTAAAAGAACACCCTAGGAATTTAATGCTTTCGAATAAGAAACATATGTCATCTGGATGTAATGTTAAGACTTCTGTTTCAAGTGCTTGTAACGACTCTGTTTGCTTAATGTACAAGAAATCTTTGTCTGAAAATGTTTGTGATGATATTGTTTCTAACACTGTGAATGTAAATGATATGCCTAAACAGAAAGAGGTTGCTTCGGTAACTAGGGCTAAGTCTAGATATATTTGAAAACATATTGCAAAAGCTAGGAAAACAACTAGTAGCCTATTGCCTAAGGACCATCTTAAGTTTTGTGCATGGAAACCAACGGGTAGAATGTTTACACTTAAGAATGGCAAATTAGAAATTGTTCCCAATGAAAATATGGAAACCTTCTCTAATTGTGATTCACCTGTTACCTCTAACCCCATGGAACCAAATGTTAAACGGTTTCCATATACAAAATCATCTGTTCTTCGCAGGTCATTGAAATTTGTCTTTGGATCGTCGACTCGGGTTGGTCCAAGCACATGACCGGGAATTTGAAGCTGCTGATCAACTTTGTATAGCAGTTCATGGGAAATGTACGGTTTGGGAATGATCATATTGCAGCTATTCTGGGTTATGGAGATCTTCAGTTTGGGAACTACTTGATCACTCGGGTTTACTATGTCGAAGGGTTGGGACACAATCTATTTTCAGTCGGACAGTTTTGTCATGCAGATTTAGAGGTTGCATTTCAGAAAAACACTTGCTTCGTTAGGAATTTGGTTGGAGATGATCTCTTAACTGGGAATCGTGGCACCAATCTCTATGCTATCGACATCAACCGAATGGCCTCTTCATCACCAATTTGTCTCATGACAAGAGCATCCGAAACAAAGTCCTGGTTGTGGCATAGACGGTTGTCCCATCTTAACTTTGATACCATCAACAAGCTTGCCAAAGACAACATCGTCAACGGTCTCCCAAAGTTCAAATACACCAAAGAACACTTATGTCCATCCTGTGAGCAAGGAAAAAGCAAAAAGGCAACATATAAACCTAAAACCGTACCCAGTTCGGTTGATAAGTTACATTTGTTGCATATGGACTTATGTGGCCCTGTAGTATATTCACAATCAAAGAAACACAATATTGGGACTATTTGATGGATCGAATAGAAGAAGAAACTAGAGAGAGAAATAGGAACCTTGTAGTGAGAGAAACAAGAGAGATATTAGATTAGTTTGTAAATGAGGTCCAACCCTCTCCTTTGGTGGAGAGGGCATTATATACTACTATATAGGGTGCCCCTAGTGGGCTGTGGAGCAAGCTGACAGTGGGTAAAGACCCGACCCACTCCACAATATTAATAATAACTAAACTACTACTAATATTACTAATTATCCTATGAGCTATGATGTGCTAATAAGTACTCGGGGTGACCGAGTCTTCAACTGAATATTTATATTCCTAACAATCTCTCCCTTAGGGAGGTCACCCCGGAAGTAATGTTCTGAATTCTAGCACTTCATCCTTGAATCTTGACTTCATAGCTCGTAGACCTTGATTCTTCAACGTCAAGAATCTTTGTGCCTTCAGCAGTGAACTTGCGATGACTGTTCTTTTTTTTGGATGATCTTTGAGTATTCTTTGAAGTTATCATCCAACATATGTCTTCAAGTCATCTTGTGGCTTCGTCATCGTGAAAAGTTGTGATCTTGGAGCCTTCTTTGAGATCATCGGCCACCATAAATCTCTGAGATCATCCATTGTAGTAATGCCTCCATGTGATATGTTGTGACCGTTGAACTCGCATGCTCACACTTTTCTGGATCATGATAATTATCATCAGAGTTGCGGAAGCTGTGTCGTAGGTCTTTCATCTATCATGATGTCTTTGATAATGAATTGGAAGTGTAAGCATGGAGTGTGGATTGACACGTCTCTGCTGGAATCAGGAACCACCATCGCTATCTTTATATGAATCTGAAATAAAACAGTTAGCAATAAAGTTGGAGAACGAATATGGCTTTGTCATTCGTTCGATGTGGTGGTTGGATTTAACCTTTGGTTCTGTGAAGATCGACCTGTGATCAGGTAGAATCCCCTTTAAAGAAGATTCTCCTTGACAGGAATTTCCAGCTTGTAGTAATGAGTCTTCCAACAAATTAATGTCAGAATCATCATACTAAGCATGTTCTCATACCGGAACGTCTCAAAGCAGACAGCACGGTAGAGTGAATCAGTGAATTAAATACCCACTGATTGACGAGAAATTGATTTAGAAAAATCACTTGCGTGTCACTGGATAAACATTTTGTGCAACACGACAAGGGTTTTATAAATTGAATCACATTTCTGTCAAAAACACTTTTGTTTGAAGAATTTCACAATCAATGTGCTTGAAATTCAGTTGGTCAGCACATTGAAAGGTTTTCCAAAAGCGTCCGTCAATCCATTTCCTGGAGCAAGTTTGATTCAAATAAGAATCGCCCCATCGTTTCTTTCCAGTTGTCACAAGTTTGATCCATGAAGGATATCACATGTCACCCACCAAGAGCTTGTTTGATGTTGGCTCTAGAAGGATTTCCATCTTCATTGTGAATACATTACGTATCTCGGATGTTCAGGCAATACCACAAGGATAATGCGTAGGACTCTTCATATATATTTTCTTGCTTTTCACGGTGTATGAAACAGCAAGCATATTGGAAATGTGTCCTATTGAGATTTATTGATGATCTCTGGGCTCTAGACTCAATAGTGTATTTTGATTTAGTGATCGGAGGCTGGAGAGGACTGCCACCTTTTCAATATCATCTAACTCGGAGTGAGAAAGATGATAGCAATGTATTGATCTCCGTGACAAGTGAAACAAGAGTCCTTTGAGGGACCTTGAGTGGCTAGGGAGGGTTGTACAGCGTATCACTGGGTCCATGATACTTTTTCTTCTATGTCAGTAATCAACTACGTTATTCTGACAGCATATGTATTGACCCGGTTTCTGCCTAAGATGTAAGGAGGGCTTCTTTCTTTTCACCCTTTATCTTTACATTTCTTTTTTATTCTTCAACCCCTTCAGCGCTTACCGAGACTTCATTACTAGCACCTTGTTAGGTTTGTTCCAGCACTAGCTCCATCTCAGTCGGCACTCTTCCCTTATTCACTTTTTCTCCTTTTTTGTAATCATACCTAAGGACTTCTACACTAACTAGTGGATTGTCCCTGGGTAGATCCCTCCGGTTCTGGCTGGATCATGGGAACTAATACCTAACCTTACCATCCTTATAACTCCAATACATAAAGTAAAATGGTCGGTCTTTGGTATTCTTTCACAATTGCCATCACAAATCATTTGCACCCCCTCAATATGTGCATCGATATACGAAAAGGTTTGGCACATATGGGAGAGCCTACACTTGAGTTTCAAAAGATCATATTTTTTTATCAGAATTCCATATTTAAATCACATTCTCTCCCCCGATCAAAAATTTCAAACCACTTGAGATTTGTGATCCCAATTGATTTAAATAAGTAAGAAATTTTGGGAGAAAATGTGGTCAGGTTATACTGTGTTCTGATTATGGAGCATACTATGCTCCCCCTTAAACCACGAGAGAGTATCACAGCAGATGTTGCACAAATTTGGCAAGGTGTCAGAAATTTGAAAAAATATTCTCCCCCTCAATTAATGACCCGTTTTCTATTTAAAGAGCTGTAGGCATTCAATTGAGCGACGAGTATTTGTGAATATTTAATTCAATTTACCACCTTGTGTAACATCAAAACTCTCTTGAAGAATCAAAGAAGATAAAGAGTCTGATGTAAAGAAGACTTCTCTTCTTATACACGAAATGACGCACTAAAACGTACATCAGATCAGAAAAACATGGATATAAAATAATCCATGCCCAGGTGAACATCACCCGGTTGGAGGAACAGCCGTCTTTTTGGCGACATGCTTTCCCCATTGTATAGCGCGGGTTGCAGTATGAAGTAACTGCAAGGCATTAAGACATGTTTTAACCAATTAGTGTAACTTCTGCTCGAGCTTCATTTAAAGACCCGTGTCATTATTGAATGACATTTCTAGGTCCGTAAATGTTATCGATAAATAGAAGACATGCCTAGGTGAAACTATTTTTGGTATTTTCTGATTTTTTTATTTTTATGGTTTTTATAGGTTTTATATTTTTCTATTTTCTTTTTGGTTTAAGATATATACAACTATATACAAGGATATGGGAAGTCAATCCTTTACTCCTCTTTTTCTTCTTGAAGACACTTGAGGGTTTCAGGTGTCAAGCTCTTCATTCCAAGACGTGGGAGAATAAACTGAAACCTTTCTCTCGGGAGAGCCTTGGTGAAGATGTCTGCTAACTGAAACTCTGTCCTTACGAAGTATAGCTCCACAATTCCTTTCTCAACTTGTTCCCTAATGAAGTGATGCCTGATGTCGATGTTTTTTGACCGGGAGTGTTGGACATTGTTACAACAAAGAGCTATAGCGCTCTTGGTGTCCCAATATAGAGGAATCTTGTTGTATGAAAAGCCATAGTCTGAAATCTGTGATCTCATCCATAGAATTTGTGCACAGCAACCAGACATAGCGATGTATTCGGCCTCTGTAGAAGATATCGACGTACTCATTTGCTTCTTAGAAGACAAACTCACCAACTTTTCCCCTAAAAACTGAGCTCCCCCCGAAGTACTTCGACGAGTGTCTTGACATCCCGCGTGATCAGCATCAGCGTACGCAGTTAACTCCATTGCTGTGTCCTTCGGATACCAGAGACCCATATGAATTGTGCCTTGAAGATATCTGAATCCCCTTTTTACTGCTTCTAGATGTTTCTTAGTAGGCTTGGATTGATACCGAGCACACATGCATACGGCGAACAGAAGATCTGGTCTACTAGCAGTGATATACATCAAGGATCCAATCATGATTCTATACTTTGTTTGGTCGACTGGAATCCCCAAAGGATCTTCATCTAGTCTTGATCTATCAACCATGGGAGTGTCAATAGGCTCACTCGAATCAAATCCAAACTTTTTCAAGATCTCATGGGCATATTTGGATTGATTTATGAAAATGCCTCCGGGACTTTGTAAGATTTGTAATCCTAGGAAGAATGACATTTGTCCCATCATTGACATTTGAAACTTGGAACTCATCTCCTTTGAAAATCTATCACATTCACTAGGATCAGATGAAGCAAAAATAATATCATCTACGTATATCTGAACATGAAGCAGATGTTTGCCCGACTTCCTAGTGAATAATGTGGGATCAACAACACCCTTCGAGAACCCGTTTGCTAGAAGGAACTTGGACAATGTATCATACCATGCCCTTGGTGCCTGCTTTAAACCGTAGAGAGCCTTCTTCAAGCGGTAGACATGAGTAGGATGTTCAGCATCCACAAATCCTTCTGGTTGGCTCACATAGACTTCTTCCTTTAAATCACCATTCAATTCTAGCAACTGGAGCAAACGATTCTTCAAAATCTATGCCCTCTTCTTGTCTGTATCCTTTTGCAACTAACCGTGCCTTGTTCTTTAGAACATCACCATGCTCATCTAGTTTCACCTTGAAAATCCACTTGAGAGCAATAATCATAGCACACTCTGGAGGAGGCACCAATTCCCATACTTCAAGTCGATCAAATTCATGGATTTCGTCTTGCATAGCCTCGAACCAGCAATCTTTAGTCATTGCTTCTTTGGCATCTTTTGGTTCGACTTTGGATAGTACGGAATTGAAGAAGCACCACAGTGCATCAGTGGCCAGTTGTTTACGTGTGGATACAGGACGAGCGGGATTGCCAATGATGTTGTCAATTGGATGATCGTTGGTCCATTTTCTGAGATGATCATGAGGTTGAGGGTTTTGAACTGATGTTGCTGTGTTGTGTTCTTCGAAAGAGGATGTGTGGGTTGGAGATTCAGGAGCAAATATATTCTCAAAAGGAACATCATCTATAGGAGCAAACGGATTAACTTCCAAAGAATGGTCATCTGCAGATTTTTGTTGCACCAGAGAGGATTGAGTATTTGATGATGAGGGTGATTGACTGGCAGCTGGTGCATTGAAATTGATTGAGACAGATGCTGATGGGCCTTCAGAGCCTTGCGGAACTTGAGCATCAGCATTAGGAAGAACAGCTGCAGCATTTGAGGTCGTTTCATTTGTTGGCTCAAAATATTCGTCAAACATAGGATCAAATAACTTCTTCAACTCCTCACTTGTTGGTGGAACATAAGACTCTGCAGGCGTGGGATTCTGTACAAGCCCTGAACTAATTGGTCCAGGTGTCAAAAGTTTAAGATCGGGTCCAGAACTGGTTTGTCCTGAAGCAGGTTGCTCACTCAGCTCGTCGAACGTGACATGGATGGATTCCATGATTTGTCGGGTTCTCTTGTTATAGATTCTGTACCCCTTGCGATCTGGTATGTAACCAACAAAAATACCTATGTCTGCTTTAGCTCTTAACTTTCCCAAGTCTTGACTATCATTAGTCGGATAGCAAAGTGCGCCAAACACACGAAGAAAGGAAAGATCTGGTTTCTTGTTATGAATTAACTTATAGGGAGTCTTGTCATGAATAAGATGAATCAGAGATCGGTTTTGGGTGTAGCATGCTGTTGCAATAGCCTCTGCCCAGAGAAACATCGGTCCCTTTGAAAATATAAGCATGGTTCTCGCAGCTTCCACCAGAGTACGGTTCCTTCGTTCAACAACTTCGTTCTGCTTAGGAGTGCGAGGGATACTTTTCTGATGCGTGATGCCAATATTTTCATAGAAATTTCTAAGTTGATGATTAACAAACTCAGTTCCATTGTCAGTGCAGATGATTCTGACAGTTTTTTCGAGCCTTACTTGCAGTTGTTTTATCAGTTTGATGATAACCTCTGGAGTTTCATCCTTTGTTCTCAAAAACTTTACCCATGTAAACCGAGGGTAATCATCTACTATCACAAGAACATATTTCTTTCCATTTATGGTTTGTACTCTCATTGGGCCGCACAGATCCATGTGAAGGGTGTGAAGAACTTCCAAGTTGGTGTTGACGGTTTTAGGTTTGTGGGTTTGTTTCTTGCTTTTGCCCAGTTGACATGCGGAGCAGAGATGATCTTTCTGAAATTTTAGTCTGGGCATGCCTCGTACAAGATCTTTGCGGGAAAGATTATTTATGGTACCGAAGTTTAGATGGTTCAGACGACGATGCCACAGCCATGATTTTGTCTTGGAGGCTTTAGAAAGTAAGCAAATGGGAGAGGACCTCAACATTTCTTCAATCGATATGGTGTATAGATTTGTGCCCCGACTGCCTTTTAGAAGGTCTACACCATCCAATTCCCTGATGAAACATGTGTGTTTTCTGAAAGCCACTTCTAGATCTGAATCACAAAATTGACCCACAGAAAACAGATTGTGCCCTAATCCTTCCACATAATACACCCGTGAGATTACACTGTCACCGAACACATAATCTCCATAACCCATAATCGCACCAAAATGGTCGTTCCTGAATCTAACTGTCCCGATAAACTTTTTCACGAAGTTCTTGAGCCGTGAGCGATCCCCAGTCATATGTTTTGAGCAGCTTGAATCCAAATACCAAAGGACGATTTGTACGACCTGCATTTGAAGACAGACAAAGATGGATAACTAAAATATGTGGATCCCCACATGTAGCTGGGGTCCGTTTGGTTAGCATTCACAAATTCAGGAGCAACAGAGTTTGCTAATACTGAAGTCTCTACAGTGGGAACAATCCTAGAGTCAGCGGATGGCCTATTTGGAAGGCATTGTGTTCCTAGAGACAAAATTCGACTTGTTGGCCTCCATTCTTTAACTTTCACAAACCTATGATCATTCAACTTAGGCAATGGACTTATATTTCCTAAAATGAATTTTCTTCCAGTGGGTCTCCATTGAAACCCAACAGTAGCAAAAGTTTTTCCTGTTGCCTTCCAAACTTTCTTACTTCTTTCAGTTTTCCTAACATACTTAACTTGGGGTGGTGCATGAGATATCAGAAATGACACAACATAATCATCATGATTAGCTGAAATTAAGCATTTGTCACATGTTTTACAGACCGCGTTAGAATTTGAATTAATTACAGTACTTTTGATACTAGAATCAGCACGATTCAATCTAGTCATTACAAACTTATTGTTCCTAGGTTGGGCTTCTACACTCTTCTTGTGATCACTATTAGCTGGCGCAGTCCTATCTTTCCTTGCATTGCCTCTAGGCTTTGACTCGCTAGCTTGGGTGTCACATTTCACTCCTGTAGAAGTAATGATAGGAACATTAGTTTGTTTCACTGTCACATGCTTTCCTGATTTTGATGTGCTGGGTTCTGATGTTCTTGATGGCAAATCAAAGGTTACATGCTTGTTTTTAATAGTGGATGATGATGCACCTAATCTATCTCTTTGTTTGCTAGACTTGGGACCCGTGCCAATGGCATATTCTAACTGTTCCTGGATCCTTTTTGTGAGGATGCAGGCATAACCTACTGCCTTATCAAGTGGTTTTTCTATTCTGTCCTCTTCCACAACCTCACGAAGAATGTCAAGTCCATCCCTAAGGTGACAGAGATACATTTGATGGGCAGGTCTGTTGTTTCTCATGGGAAATGGAATAGGCCCAACATCAACATCGTACATTTTACAAGCAGAGACCTTTGATGCAACACAATTACAAGAGGTGCATGGCATTTTTCCTTTCACCTGAGTCTTAAGATTCTCAATTTCATTTAACAAAGAAGTTATCTTTTCATTATGACTATTTCTTGTAACTTTAATTGAGTCATATAACTCTTTGTAATGCTGTTTAATCTTAGAATTTTCTTCTCTAAAACACTCATTTTCATAATGTAGCTTATTGATGGTGTCTTGATATTGAAAATTCAAAGAATCTGAAGACGAAGGTTTATTGGTGCCATACACATCACACTTGTTGGATTTCAATTGGGCAATTTGGGCCCTCAACAGTCGAATCGTGTTTGTGTGAGCTTGAATCTTTTCATCTCGTTTGCTTAATTCAAAATATGTATCAAACTCAGGAGCATCCAAGGATGTCTTGTCATTTGATATTTTGCATTTTTCTTCTAAATGTTGATATTTTAGTTACAGATTTAGATAATCAACCTCTAGTTTTGAAAAACGTTTAACCATGTTATCATGGTCATCATTTTGAATTTTGTCAAGCAATTTCACATTCTCCCCCTCAAGCTCAACAACACGATTCTGGGTAACATTTAAAGCAATAGCATACTCATGAAATTGACAAGCAGATAAAGCAGAATCAGTAGCAGTATAAAATACATCTTGCGCAATACATATAGCAATCAAGTTGTCATTGGCGATGAGTATGTTTTTCCTTTCAATTTCACGACTCTTAAGTTCTATTGCACATTGAGTTACCTCATTTTCCATATCTTTAAACACTACTTTCCTTTCATTTATTTCGGTATTAAGGGCAGTTTGCATCCCTTCAAAATGTTCTTTAAGTAGTTTAAAGAATGGCATGACCTCAGTCAAGTAACACCTTTTTGCGTGCTCAAAACACCTTTCCCCCTCAGTAATTCCGGTTGGTGTGATTCTCTTCTTACATGTTTTATCAATATCAGCAAATAGTTGCCAAAGCACGTATAAGCTAATTAAGGTTTTGCATTCAGTGGGAAGGGACAAAAGAACTAAATTCCTAGGTGTATTGGGAGGATACACCGTTATGGACGCAACTTTTCTAAGGGATGGGGTGTTGGCTTTAAGTTTATCTTCCTTTAGCTTTTCTATATCTTGTGACCAAAATATTTGTTCAGGTGTTAACTTCTTTTGAGGAGCAAACACAGTCAAACGATTCTCCTCATAATAATCATGGGGCTTGACTATTACTCGTTTGGCTATGCACTTGGGATCCCTCATTTTCTCATTCATCTTTTCTCTTTTTCTCACTTCTATTTCATTACTCTCTTCTGACGATGAGTGGTCAGGTGGGGCATGATCAGGCATAATCATCACATTCGCATCATACAATGCGGGTTGGGCTAATTTAGCAATCCTAAGGTACGCAGACTTTGGTTCACCTATGGTTTTCTCACTATGCTTATCACTCAGCTTTCTGTGCTTATAAATCATTTGAGCTGACTGTCTGGTTTGATCTTGCGTGTGCAACTTATCTTCAAGTTTATTCTTTAATGTTTTGAGTCTAGAGAAATCATCTAAGATTTTAGATTCTTTTTCTTTGAATTCTAGCTTAAGCCTATTCACACAATTCTGTACTTCCTGTTTTTGTTTAACAGACATATCTAGCTGGCTTTTCAAAGAATTCAACTCTTGTTTTAATGTTTCTTCTCTCACTCTAGAGTCTTTTATAAGTGCACGTAACTGACCTTCCATTTTTTGCTCACGTTCAGTTAGTTCAAACTTAGCACGCTGTTCATACATAGCTACTTGTTCCTTATAGATGTTTAGTCTAGTGATCAAGTTATCATTAGGAGCAAGTACAGTGTTTTCATGCCACTCACATGCATTATCAACGTCACATGTATTTTCTAAGGCACACAAGTTATTAACAACACAAGCATTATTATCAACAGAAGATTCACCATCTTGTACATCAGGCACGTTGTTGTGAGTCAAATATTGTTCATATGGAATCATATCGCTATTTTCCATGTCAACATTATTTGAGTCAGAAACATCTCCATGTTGTACTTCGTTGGGAATCTTTTGTTCATCAACTACTTCATATGTGTCATAAAGTTTTAGTACCTCAGAAATCATAGATGCATTTGAAGAACCAGCTTGTCGAGGTGATGAAGCCAAGGATGACAAGTTAGCCATGAAGACTGTTTGAGCCGTTGGTTCATCATCCACATCAGAGTCAAATGCATCACAATCATCAGCTTTGAAGATGTTGGGATCGTTGAGTGCTAGATCCTGAACTGGGTGCTCATCCACATCTTCATCAAAAGTATTTCCCCCATCACCAGCCAAAAACAACAATTCTTCCTCATCCAACACAGCTCCATTCTCTTGAGCCTGCATCAACAGCATCTTGTCCTTGAAGTAATCTGAGTTCTGAGGACGTTTTGGTTGATTGCAATTCCTGGCAATGTGTCCCAGTCCTCCACAATTATAACACTTGAGCTATTTCCCCTGCCCTTGATTGGCATTCCCCGCTCTGTTCTGCACATTACCTCGACCCATGTTTCTTCCTGCTTTACCTTGCAAATTCTGAACCACAATGTTCCCATCCTCCACCATTGCTAGATTGCGTGGGTTGGATGAGTTTCTTAACTGATTGTTGGTCTGAGGGAGAGATGCTTTAAATTGTTGAACCAGTAATGATACTTGGTTGGTGAGGTTATTAATCATTTTGTCGGTCTGAGAATAGCCTGAGTCGAGTTGTGAGCTCATAGCAGAATATGGTGAGTGAAGTTGATGATAACCTTGGTTAGGTGATGGTTGGGTGTTTGGTAGAGCACTTGCCATAAATGCCAGTGGGTCATTAGGAGTTGAAGGATTGAGCTTTTCTCTCAGCACCCGATCGTAGGCAGCATGCTTCTCATGTTGTTGCAGGTAGGCATACAACTGTTCATAGTTAGTATCTCTCAGACCTTTGTTGAGTTTGACAGCAGTAACAAATCTGTCCCATTCTGGAGTCATGTTGTTCACAAACTTTGAGTTAAGTTGGATGTTGGGCATAGTCATTCTTATCATCCTCATGTCATTCACCAACTTATGGAATCTCACATAGTAATCTGTGACATTCTCTCCTTGGTTCATTTTGAAGTGTTCAAACTCATCATACAATTGTGATTCACGGTCTTCTTTTGTGAGTTCTGACCCAGCTAGCAACATCTTTACATTGTCCCACACTGCTTTAGCTTCAGTGTTGAAATTGATGAGTTTGTAGACATCCTTTGGCAAACCTTGAATAACAATGTTTAAAGGGCCCTAATGTTAGCATCATACCTCTTCTTTTCCTCCTCATTAAGGTCATTGTAAGTGCGTGGTCTGTCAATTCCAAAGGTGACTGTGCCATCTTCACCAGTAGTAAAAGCATCTCTAGTGGTACCCATCTGAAATGGTCCTTCATCAACGGACTTAAGGATGTTTGCTCCATTCTCTTTTCCCAAGCAGTAAAGCCGTATTCGTTGTGCCCACGACTCATAGTCTGTCCTATCTAGCATAGGCGGATGGGTATCGGACCCTGCTGCTTGAATGTCATCGGATGCGGTGCTTGTAATGCTGGCCATAATGTATACAGGATTTTACAGTTCTTGTGATTTAACCGAGAAATTGACTCTTTCGCGGGACTTTCTAAAATCACCAAGACACAAACCGTAAACTAATGAGTATCTTGCAAAATAGAATTTTAAGTCCTAACTCAAGGAAACACAAATCTCAATTGATCAAATCGCAAAGATTCAAGACACAGCTTGACAAATCGCAACAAGACAAATCACAAGCTTATCAAATCACAATAAGTCAAGTCACAAGTGTTAGCTTGCAACGTCAAATCGCAATAGATCAACTCGCAACTATCAAATCGCAATGAGTCAAGTAGCAACTTTTCAAATCGCAGACAATCAAATCGCAATTTGTTAAGTATGAGTCAAAACAAAAGGTTCAACTCGCAAGTGCTCAAGTCGCAACTCACCAAAATCAAGTCGCAACACACAAATCGCAACCCTGAATCTACAAACCGCAACAAGCAAATCGCAACTCTAACAAGGCACAACCCCGAAGAACAAGTCGCAACCAATCGCAAGTCACTAGAAAACAGAACTGTCGCTATCTTTGTCAAAACGCAACACACAAAACGCCAAACACGTCCCTTTCTTAGCGGTTTGTCGTCTTTTACCAAAAACGGTAATAGGCCAAATCGCAACTTCGAGAAACCTCAAAACGCAACTTTCACTTACCCAACAATACACAAGTCGCTACTATGAAACATTCATAGAGGGACAAAACGCTACTATGAACACCTTTTTACAAACCCACGAATCGACCAAAAACCACCACACAAAGCCGAAAATGATGATTCCAAACACCAAACACAACTTCTACACTAACCCTAAGCAAGAAAGTACAAGATCTAACAACTTCAAGCTACAAAACGAAGCGCAAAAGAGATTTTTAAGAAACTTTCTATTCGAACCAAAAGTGCCCCAAATCTACACAAATCCGTGAATATAACCATACATGAACCTAACCATGGCTCTTGATACCAATTGTAGTATATTCACAATCAAAGAAACACAAGATTGGGACTATTTGATAGATCGAATAGAAGAAGAAGTAGAGAGAGAAATGGGAACCTTGTAGTGAGAGAAACAAGAGAGATATTAGATTAGTTTGTAAATGAGGTCCAAACCTCTCCTTTGGTGGAGAGGGCATTATATACTACTACATAGGGTGCCCCTAGTGGGCTGTGGAGCAAGCTGACAGTGGGTAAAGACCCGACCCACTTCACAATATTAATAATAACTAAACTACTACTAATATTACTAATTATCCTACGAGCTATGATGTGCTAATAAGTACTCGGGGTGACCGAGTCTTCAACTGAATATTTATATTCCTAACAGGCCCAATGAGAGTTCAAAGCATAAATGGGAAGAAGCACATTCTTGTAATCGTCGATGACTATTCAAGATATACATGGGTAAAGTTTCTGAGGTCAAAAGACGAAGCACCAGGCATCATCATCACCTTTCTGAAGCGAATTCAAGTCTTACTTCAAGCTCCAGTTTGGATAGTAAGAACTGAAAATGGCACGGAATTCACTAATCAGGAGTTAAGATCATATTTTGAAGAAACTGGAATTACTCACCAGACATCAGCTGTTTGAACTCCACAGCAAAATGGGGTAGTAGAAAGAAGAAACAGAACTCTTGTGGAAGATGCTCGCACAATGCTGATTAACTCTAGTGCACTGTTATTCTTATGGGCTGATGTTGTTACCACTGCTTGTTTCACTCAGAACCAATCCCTAGTTCATCCAAGATTCAATAAAACCCCATATGAACTAGTGAACAACAGAAAACCAGATATCTCTTACCTTCATGTATTTGGCGCTTTGTGCTATCCAACGAACGACAGAGAAGATCTGGGGAAGTTGAAAGCTAAGGGTGATATTGGAATCTTCATTGGTTATTCAGAAAACTCGAGGGCATTCAGGGTGTATAACAGAAGGACTAAAAGGATTATGGAGACGATGAATGTGAAATTTGATGAGATTTCACAAATGGCTTCTGAGAGACTCGCTCTAGAACCCGCGCTTAACCCGATGGCTTCTAATCATACTGGATTAGGACCCGCACCAAACAGTCAGACTTCTGGACATATCAGTTCAGGACTCGTACCCCAAGGAGCTCCATCAACTCACACCGAAAAAGCAACAAATCAAGAACTGGAAAATTTCTTCGAGTTTATGTATGATGAGTACTATGGTGGCGCTTCGATAAATGCATCTAAACAATGTTCCGCTGCACACGCTCAAAATCAACAACCACCACCACCACCGAATCAAGATGCATCTACAACATTCGAAGCTGACGCACCAACTCCCTCCACGTCATCAACATCTACTCCACTAACTCCAGTAATTGAAATTGTTCTACCAAGAGTTGATGAGCAACAACAAAATGATGCTGTGTTAGAAGAAGAAGCGTTCGAAACCCATTTGCAACAGATTCTGCTGAATCATCTTCAAGGTTACACGAACCATCTAACACACAATCTTCAAATCCAAGGTACCCTTCTACGTTACAGTGGACAAAAGACCATCCAATAGAACAAGTTATTGGTGAACCTTCAAGGCCAATTTAGACGAGAAAACAAATGAACACCGATTACGACATGTGCATCTACGTCTGCTCAGTCAGTCGAATAGAGCCAAAGAACATTCGGGAAGCAATAGCAGATAATGCTTGGATTGAAGCGATGCAGGAAGAACTTCTCCAATATCAATTACATGACACATGGGATTTAGTTCCAAGACCAATTGACAAACTTGTCATTGATCTTAAGTGGTTATGGAAGAACAAAAAGGATGAAGAAATGACTGTAATTCGCAACAAAGCTCGCCTAGTGGAAAAAGGATTCATACAGGAAGAAGGGATAGATTTTGAGGAGTCATTCGTGCCAGTAGCAGGGCTTGAAGCATTCAGGATTTTCTTGGCATATGTAGCTCACAAAAACATCACGGTCTATCAGATGGATATCAAGACATACAGCTTTCTTGAATGGAACTCTGAAAGAAGAAGTGTACGAGAGTCAGCCAGACGGATTCGTCAACAAAGATCATCCAGACTACGTCTACAAGCTAATGAAAGCTATCTATGGTTTGAAACAAGCCCCAAAGGCGTGGTATGACAAATTATCATCTTTCCTACTTCATAATAATTTCACCAAAGGAACAATTGATCCGACCTTGTTTACACGAAAATTCAAAAATGATATTTTGATTGTTCAGATTTACGTGGACGACATAATCTTTGGGTCCACTAATCCGACACATTCAAAACATTTTGCAAATCTCATGAAAAGCAAATTTGAAATGTCCATGATGGGGGAATTAAAATTCTTTCTTGGTTTACAAATTCATCAATCCCCACGTGGTATTTTTCTTAATCAGGCTAAATATACAATTGAGATTTTGAAAAAACATGGAATGGAAAATTGTGACTCTGTTGGTACTCCAATGGTCACCTCACCAAAAATAGGAGCTGATTTATATGGGAAACCCATGGATCCGAAGAAATATCGGAGCATGATTGGTTCTCTCATGTACTTAACTGCTAGTCGACCCGATATACATTTTGCTGTTTGTTTATTAGCACGGTTTCAGGCAAGGCCTACCGAACTTCACCTCCAAGAGGTTAAACGGATCTTTCGGTACCTACGAAGAACCATTAACATGGGACTTTGGTATCCGAAGGATTCGGAGTTTACACTAATAGCATTCTCAGATGCAGACCATGCCGGTTGCCAAGTTACAGCAAAGAGTACATCAGGCGGCGCACAATTTTTGGGAGAAAAGCTAGTAGGCTGGTCATCAAGGAAACAAGACTGAACTGCACTATCAACCGCAGAAGCCGAGTATGTGTCTCTATCTGCGTGTTGTGCCCAAGTTCTATGGATGAGGACACAACTCACAGATTATGGCTTCTCTTTCGACCGCATACCTTTGTATTGTGACTCGAAAAGTGCCATAGCCATCTCGTGCAATCCAGTTCAACACTCGAAGACCAAGCATATTAGAGTCCGCTATCACTTCATAAAGGAACACGTCGAAGAGGGTACTGTTGAATTATTTTTCGTGAAGACTGAATACCAACTCGCCGATCTATTTACTAAATCCCTCCCAAAAGAGCGGTTTGAAAACTTAGTTTGTCGAATTGGAATGCGAAGCCTAACTCCCGAAGAGTTAGAAAGTCTTCTCGAATCTTCTTGAATTATCTCAACAAGCTTCGCATGTAAATATTTTTGAAAAACAAAATACAAAATTTGAAAAATCACCAAAAACAAAATATAAAAATAGAAAATTTTCAAAAATACAAAAACAATATAAAATCAAAAAACTAAAAACATTCTTATCACGACATGTCTCTCGTATAATCGATATTCTGTACGTATCTAGCAATGTCATTCAACAATGATACGGACATATACATATGCTTGAGCGAGAGTTCATTTAAATTTTTTCTAAAAAATGTCGTTTCCTCAAATTTTCTTCATTACGGCTTTCGTATATTTCATTACGAGACCCGCGCTACATTGATGACTTCTGATTATTTCCGATCAGGACTCGTAATGTTAATGGCAAAAATAAAATCCTTGAGCACATGATTAAGATCATTCATAAAGATTTTTCAAAATCTTTCTCAAAATTCTGTGCTCAAGACAACTCCCTCATAAACCCTTAAACCGATTTTAAACTCAAATGTTTAAAAATATGTTTTGTTGAAGGGGGAGTATAAAATGAAAAACAAAAAGTTCCAATTTTCATGCCCAAACCCGTCTCTCTCTCCAACAAGTTTTCAATTTAATCTTTCGATATCAAAATTATCACTATGTGCTATTTTTGAGGGGGAGATTAGGTATAAGGGGGAGAAGACGTGATTAAATGTGATCAAAAAGTAATGTCAGTGAGTCGTGCTCTACAAAAAAAAAAAAAAAAAAAAAAAAAAAAAAAAAAAAAAAAAAGACTCAAGATCTTACCCTCGAATTGACGAAAAATAAATGTCCGAAATCGAAAAGACTTGTCCGGGACGGGTAATAATATCAAGCTGGTTATCCAGTAATGTAAACGTGTCTCGCAAAGGACTTGTCCGAGTAGAATGTACCAATTCGAGAGATGATCTTTTTATATGACCGGGACGGGTAATAACTTCAAGCTAGTCCAACTAGTGATGTAAACGTGTCTCGCAATGGTCATATTAATTGAAAATCGATCAATTCAAAATGTGCGAACTCTACCCAACATGTGCATTTTATTCCAAAAATGCATGAGCACATGTAAAGGGGGAGTATTTCATAAATGCAAAACTATCAATGTGTTATCTAAATGTGTTTACTCATAAACACTTTGAGAGATTTTCAAAAGGTTTTATGGCAAATGATCAATAACCTAGGATAATCATGGAGTAATAAGGTGATTATGGTTAGGTTATGTCCTATGATCCGCCAGAGCCGGAGGGATCTACCCAAGGACAATTCCAATAGATTAGAATTAGAAGTCCTTAGGTATGATTGAAAAAAAGGAGTAAATGAGAAAGGGAAAGAAGGGGTTGAAGAATTAAAAAGAAAAGTTGAATGAAAGGGTGAAAAGAAATAGCCCTCTATGAAAACTTAGGTCAGAAACCGGGTCAATACATCTGTTATCGGTTATCACAAGTTGATACTGATATTGAAGACAAGACTTCATGGACCCAGTGACGCGATGCACCACCCCTCCTAGCCACTCAGATATCTCTCAAAAGATATTTGTTTCATTTCTCACGGAGAACACTGCATAATCTATCGGCCTCTCACTCCAAGATGTGTTGATATTGAAAAGGTGGCACTCTGCTCCATGCCTCCGACTACTAAAATCAAACCGCACATTATCGAGTCTAGAGCCATGAGATTCATCAAAGATCTCTTAGGAACACTTTCCATACAATGCACTTGTGTTCCCCATTAAGGACACAATTTGTAAGAGTCTTAATGAGATCTAAGGATCTTGCCTTATATCATGATGGTTACGTGCTTCAAACGGTCTACAGTCTTGAAGTGATACTTCGGTATACTTCAGAGGCTTTCAATGGCCTTGGTTAAGATTAGAGAAAGCTCTCACACTATGCTATTAACGATCTCGAAATCTGAGCCTATAAGCGCTGGATGATTTATTGCTAACTATTTTATGCAGGTACTGACGAAAGTCCATTCACCATCATCATACGTTTCAACATCTACAACGACGATGCAACTGTACAGAAGATGTTGATCAAGGCAAGAACGACCAAAAGACGATACTTCGAAGATCACAGTGCATGAAGAAACAAGGAACGAAGACTAATCTACATCGACGCACAAATTTCAAGAAATAAAAGACAAAAAACCTATCACCAGGAGCATCATTGAAATGACCATCCCTTAGGGGGAGATTGTTAGCATTTAATTTATTAAATGAAAGTGATGGTCATTTTTATTTTAAGAATTAGTGTGTGTCGAGTTCAAGTTACTAGAATAGTTAAACGTGTTGGGCTTTTGGACAAAGATAGATAAGATTGCTTGTAATGCATAAATGTCCAATGTTAAGCCATGAGCCAAAAGCCCAACCGAATCCCACCTAAAAAACCTTTAGGTCGTGGCATGTGTTGCTATATATTCACACACTCTCACTCATTTTAAGTGTGCCTCATTTTATTGTCTAGGTGAGAGTGTGTGTTCTCTAAAAGTTTGTATTTTGTTTCTTTCTCTTTGAAGCTGATATACATTCGGTAAAATCCATATCATACGATCCACACTTTACTTTCTTCTCATCTTTACATATTATCTTTTGAGTGTCACGAGTAGTATTTATAGTAGCTTAGTTGTGTGATAAAGGTAGATTTCTAGATTTCTAGTCATAACAGTGTATATTATTATTGAGCACGTGCACTTAGTTACCATTTTGGTACGCCAATATATTTGTCTTAGTACAGGTGTATGGTGCTGTACATAACTTTATCTTGCAGGGAGCGTATGGATGCATCCTAGCTATGATTTGTGATATGATTATGTTATAGCTTTGTATTGAATGGTGGTGTGTGCCATACACCCCATGTCACTTTTGGGAGGTCATGTCTCTATTTGTTATGTTATGATATATTATTGTGTGATTAAGCAGGTGGCTAGCTTTGTGAGCTCATGGATAATCTCTTAGGAATCGTTGCCTTCATTACCTTTCACTTAATTTATTATTCATTTGATTCTCATGACCTATGATATCTTGTTCGGCAGATTTCTTTTGATTTCATTTCATATACTTATTTATATTCAGTTCATTATTCGTTTATGTCCGTTCACTGGGCTTTTTAAGCTCAGCCGCATTTTCTTTCCTCTGCTGCAGGTATTCAAGCAGGATGCTGGGATTTGAGTGATGAGAGTAGGAGCTTTTAGAGGACCAACCCAACCTTAGTTTCCCTATCCTTTGGAATTAGTTTATGACTTATGTCTTGGTTATTTTATTTCATTTTAGAGCTGGATTTGATTTGTATTTCTTTAGGAGTCATTTTGTTTCATGACTTGTATTTATTTATTTAAGTCTTCCGCTTACGTTTATTATGTTCTGATTGACACCATAATGTGACATTTTGACCCTTGTTGAGTTGGGGTGTTACATTATTATTGTATAGTTTAACCTTTTGGCGACTTGAACATTGCGGATATTGCAACATTTGTAGATATGGCAGCAAGGTCCAGCGATTATAACACCCGTTTTGTAAAGTTTATAATGTATTTTGAGGGTGTTTAGTGGTTATATATAACCGTTTTAGCCGTTATAAATTTTATAGCCGTTTTGTAAAGTTTATAAGTGTTTAGTGGTTTTGGATGTGTTAGTATTCAGCTGGAAAATTGCAGGTTTCGTTAGATTTTTTCCCCAAAAAATCTGGAAAATTGTAGCTGTGCAGACTTCTGTGCAGCTACACTATAATTAGATGTCGACGACATGTCGTCGGCATTTAATATCTAAATCAATGTATAGTTTTAATTTACCGACGTCATGTCATCGGCATCTAAATCCAAAATCATGTATTGTTTTTAATTTACCGACGTCATGACGTCGGTATTATTAAACTTGTGTTGACCTTCTTAAAAAATACCGATGTCATATTAAAATCTTGTTGACCATTATAAATCAATACCGACGTCATGTCGTCGGTATTAATTTATAAATTAATTAGGTTTCCTAATCCAATCGTTAATTATTAGTATGGTCCTGACGATACGTCGTCGGGACAATATTGTCGAACCACAAAAAACTTTGACTGGAAAAACGTGTGGGTCCCACATTGTTGTCGGGGTTTTTTGTCAGGAAGTTAAATCCCGACGGAGCATTGTCGACAAGAGCCTGTCGATGTCATGTCGTCGGCATCTTATGGTGCCGACGTCTTGCAAAAAAGTCGTCGGGCAAAGTGGTTAATGTACTAGTGGTAAGCCCACAAACAGCATTCATATCCATTTCTTCTTTGCAATACGGTAGCTTCCAATCGAAATGATACACAAATGAGGTTATTATCAAACTTACCATCCTATGAGCCAAAGGCAATCCAGGACACCTCCTTCTTCCAGAAGCAAATGGTATAAACTCAAAATCTTGGCCTTTATAGTCAAGTTTGTTTCTCAAGAACCTGTCCGGAAAAAAATCCATCGGACTCTCCCAATATCTAGGATCCCTTGCCATAGCCCATGCATTCACAAGAATTTGTGTGTTTGTTGGAATAGTATAGTTTCCAATTTTAACCTCCATCATTGTTTTATGAGGTCCCAATAGCGGTGCCACTAAGTGAAGTCTCATTGTTTCCTTGATGACTGCTTGCAAATATGGCAAGTCAAGAACTTTGGATTCTTTAACTTTTCCTTCTTTGCCGAGTTTCTGGCACACTTCTGTTGGAAAATTTAGTACACTTGAGGGATGAGTTTACACCTGGTAATGGTTTGGAGGTACGGAGTGTACACCCATTTGGTCCCTGAACACCCTGACTCAATAGTGGTTATGCAGAGTTTCTACCAGTAGTAATGATTCTACCGCTACTAATTCTACTGCTTGTATAAGTCTGTTCCTGCTGGTAGGCTTATTGTTCCTGCTGGTAAGCTTGTTCCTGCTGGTAAGCTTATAACCACTGATTCCTACTATTATGGAAACTATTATGGTATAATTAATTGGCCGTTAATTATACATAATTCCATGGGCTAGGGTTTGAGTAAACTCTATTATAAATAGAGGTCGTATCATAACTGCATGGATATACAGAACGCAAACCCTAAACACTTGAATACGATTTGGTTCTTGATTTGTGCCTAAAACAAGAACATCACTTGGTCTTATCCCATAGAGATATTCGTGTAACCCAGGCATAGGGTCGAATAGTTTCTATTGGAAAGTGATTACACGATTTCAAGTGAATATCCTGTACCTTGATTGATTATCTATACCCTGTTCTAGGAACACTGACAACACAATACAACCAACAATCAATAGAAACTATTTAGTGATAATCAATGGTTGCTGCTATGAGGCAAATGGCTGCTAACTTTTCCAAACTAGAAAAGTTTGAAGGTGTTGATTTCAGAAGATGGCAAAAGAAGATGCACTTCTTGTTGTCAAGCATGAATGTGGTCTATGTTTTGACTACACCTATTCCTGAAGATCATGGGGATGATGCTACTATGGAACAGATGCGGAACAGAAGCAAATGGGAGAATGATGACTATGTTGGCAGAGGTTTAATTCTCAATGGTATGTCTGATTCTTTATTTGATATCTATAAAAATGTTGAATCTTCTCAAGAACTGTGGGATTCCAAAGCACATGAAAGTGACAAGCCAAAGAGCAGCAATGCTGCTGGTCCATCAGTTGTCAATTTGGTAGAGCATAACAACTCCTCCAGGAACAATGACAACAAGGGCAAACGTAAGCATCAGGATAACACCAAAACTGATCCTAACAAGAAGTCAAAAGCTACTTGTTGTAAGTGTGGTAAAACTGAACACTTCAGGAAGGATTGTGTTGGTAATTAAATATTCAAGAAGTTTAATATCGGGTTCTACTCAAAAAAATACTCTAAGTATGATTCTGCTGCTAGAGCATTTGGTTTCTACTACTAGTGTTTGATTCTGCTGCTAGCGTTAAACATTCTGCTGCTGAAGGATTCTGCTGCTAGCGTTAACATTGCTGCTGGTAAAGTACTTTCTGTTGCTGAGCGGATAAGTATGAAAAGATATTATGTGTATTAAAGTCAACAATATATGGTAGATAATATCTTACTCCATGTGATCAGTCATAATGTTATATTCACAGAACAAGTTGTAAACATAGATACAAGTTGTATCTTAATGACTGACACTCTCAAAGCAAGTGTTCAACTAGACTTATCAATATTGTAAAAGATCTTTCTTGTGATATAAAAGAAAGATCTTAGACTAGTGATATGTGTGTCAAAATAGAGTGTGAAAATTATTAAGTGTTTAGATAATAACTCTCAAGAACATAGAACATATATCACAAGATATAGAAACATAAGATTTAAGGTTGTAACCCTAGTGATAACTCAAGATCACTCGTATTATTATCTTAATAATATTGAATTGTTTGGTGATAAGCTTTCATTGTTCATTGTCATATAACAAACACAACTGTTCCATTTCCATAACCATAATAACCTTCTAAGTGTGATTAAGTAGATTTCGCATACTTAATCATATTCATTCAATATATCATATACACGAAGTACAAAAGGTTTAACCACCTTATAGTGTATCTTTCGAATCCCAACAAGTGATATCAGAGCAAGGCTTCTATTATTGATTTAGAATAAGAAGAAATAGAAATGGATGCACAAGATACTGCTACAAATGTTGCTGCAAAGTTACCCATGATCAAACAGAATGAGTTTGAGTTATGGAGGTTGAGAATTGAGCAATATTTCATGGTTCAAGATTATGCTCTTTGGGATATTATTCTGTATGGTGATTCATTCACACTAGGTTATACAGATATTATTCTTGAAGGCAAAACTGAAAGAAGAAGGAATACTGGACCATCTAACAATGATGAAAAGATACAGAAGAGGAATGATCAAAAGGCAAGAAACTTATTGCTTATGACCATTCCTGGTGAACAAATGCTATCTTTTAGCAAGTATCCAGATGCAAAAACTCTTTTTGAAGAGATTTGTGCATGGTTTGGTGGTAATGAAACTACCAAAAAAACACAGAAGACATTGCTAAGACAACAATTTGAAAACTTTAGTTGAAATAGCAATGAATCACTTGATAAGCTGTTCTCAAGATTACATAAGCGTGTCAGTCAGTTAGCTGTGTTGGGTGTTGAGATAGCCTAGGAAGATCTCAACATGAAGTTTTTGAGAAGCCTACCTGATGAGTTCCATACTCATGTGATTGTCTGGCTAAACAAACCAGACATTGAAACCATGAAACTCAATGATTTGTTCAACAACTTCAAAATTGTTGAACAAAGTCTAAAGAAGTCTGGAATCTATAGTACTAGTTCTGGGAATGTGGCACTCTTGTCATCTCCTAGTATTAGTAAGTCAGATGTAGTTGATAAAGAAGTAGGTGTTTCTACTGCTTTCTATGGTGGTCCTTCTACTAGTTCACAAAATAATGTTGCTGGACTTGGAGATCCGACATTTTATGTATTCATGTCTAGTCAATCTAGTGGTTCTCCTTTAACTCATGAAGATCTTGATCAGTTGGATGATAGTGATTTGGAAGAGATGGACATCAAATGGAAGGTTGCTTTACTTAGCATGAGGGCTAAGAAGTTCTGGCATAGAACTGGTAAGCAGATTACTATTGATGGTAATGAAACTGTTGAGTTTGATAAGAAGAAAGTAGAGTGTTACAACTGTCACAGATTAGGACACTTTGCTAAAGAATGTAGAAACCCAAGGAAGCAGGATAATAGAAGCACATGGTATAGGCAAGAGAAGAAGAAGGAAATCACAGTTGAAGAACCAAGGGCTATGCTAGCCATAGATGGTATCAACTATGATTGGAGCTTCATGGCTGATGAAGTGGAAGCACCAACAAATGCTGCACTTGTGGCCACTGAGACTGCTCTAATGGCCTTTCCTGATTCAGAGGTAAATTCCATAATTAAATGTACTGAATCATGCTCTGCTCTTAAAGCTTATGAAGATCTTAAAAAGAGATTTGATGCTCAACTAGAACAATTATGTGATGCATTAGCCAACTTAGGTAATCATAAAAGAGGTATATCTGTTGTTGAAAAACAACTTGTACATTATCAAGAAAATAAGTCTAAGTTTGCTGATGACATGAATGCTCTTCAAAGAAAAATAGATTTTCAAGCTGAAATAATTTGCTCAGAAAGAGCAGCACTAGCTAAAGCCCTAAATAACAGTGAAAATGTTAAGATAACAGTAGATGCTTTAGCTTATGCCTCAGAGAGAATTAATAAGATTTGGGAAACTCAAGTAATCAATAAAGCTAAGTCAGGTTTAGGATACAAATCTGTTCCTCCACCATACAGAGGTGTTCCTTCACCTCCAGGTATTGACCTAGCACACACAGGTTTTGCTGAGTTTCAAGAACCAATAATGGAATATGGTTCTAAGTCTACTGAGGGTCCTAAGATAGAAAAAGTAAGTGAGAGTTTAAATAAAACTTCACTTCCTAAGGACAAGGTGTCCTTTGTTAAGAAAGTAGATGTTATAGTTGTTGAGGATTGTACAACTGATAGTGATGAAGAAGAACGGGTTATGTCTAAACCTGAAGTAGTTAAGAAAGCAGGAACAAGGGTTCCTAAAGTGATCAAAAAGGATACTGTTAAGCCTAGATCAAACATTAAACATGTTAGGCAACCAGTTAGGTATTGTGAACAATACAGATCCACTAGCAAGCCCAGAGGTAACCAAAGAAATTGGAATAACCTCAAGTCTAACCAATTAGGTGATGACTTTTCCTTTTATAATAAAGCTTGTTACACATGTGGTAGTTTTGATCATCTTGCAGCTTTCTGTAACAAATGGGTATCTGGGTATGAAAACAATAGGGTGAACTTCAAAAGGCAAACTCCTCAAACTCACTTTCACTCTAAGTCTAAGAGAACAAAACCCAGAGCAGTTGTCAAAGCAGTTTCTGCTGCTAGACCATTCATGACTGTTAACCCAAGACCAACACTTGAAAATGCAAAATCTTTTTATACAAATGCATCAAAGACTGTTCAAAGGCCCATTCAAACAAAAGCAGTGGTCCCAAAACAAGTTTGGAAAATTAAGGGAACAATTACAAAGCTAGCAGTTTCTGCTGCTAAGCATGTAATTCATTCTGCTGCTAGGGAAAACAGGGAAAATGCTGTTAAGGCCTCAGCATGTTGGGTTTGGAATTCAACTAAATCCAATGTTGCATCAACTGTTCTAAAAAAATTAAATTACATTGATGCAAGAGGCAGATCCAAGTCAGTAATGGCTTGGTTCCCCAAAGGAAACTAATACTTCTCATTTATGTGCAGGAACATTCAATTGATCAACAAGAGGATCAAGGATACTCAGATAGTGGATGTTCAAGGCACATGACAGGCAACAAGTCCTATCTTTCTGATTTTTAAACATTAGATGGTGGCTATGTTACCTTTGGAGGAGGTGTTGGTGGCAAAATTTCCGGTAAAGGTACCATTAAAACTGGAAATTTAGATTTTGAAGATGTGTACTATGTACAAGAGCTAAATTATAATCTTTTTAGTGTCTCACAAATGTGTGACAAAAAGAACAAAGTTCTTTTCTGTGAAACTGAATGTCTTGTACTTTCTCCTGATTTTAAGATGCCTGATGAAAGTCAAGTACTTTTTAAAATTCCTAGAAAGGGCAATATGTACAGTGTTGACATGAAGAACATTGTTCCCAAAAAGGATTTAACTTGTCTTGTTGCAAAGGCCACATTGGATGAATCAATGAAATGGCATAGGAGGCTTGATCATATTAATTTCAAAACCATAAATCAGATTGTTAAGAATGGTTTGGTAAGAGGTTTACCTCAAAAACGATTTGAAAATGATCAAACATGCATTGCTTGTCTTAAAGGCAAAAAACACAAAGCCACTTGTAAGCCCAAGATTTTTAACCCTATCAATCAATCATTGTTTATGCTTCATATGGACTTATTTGGACCTGTTTCAGTAAGTAGTATAATGCATAAGAGATATTGTCTTGTTATTACTGATGACTATAGTAGATTTACATGGGTTTTCTTTTTAGCTACTAAGGATGAGACACCTAGCATCCTTAAGACTTTCATTACTGAGATAGAAAACCTAGTAGATAAAAGAGTAAAAGTCATTAGATGTGATAATGGGACAGAGTTCAAAAATAGAGTTATGGATGAATTCTGCAAAGAAAAGGGTATTAGGAGAGAATTTAGTGTTGCTAGAACTCCACAACAGAATGGAGTTGCTGAAAGGAAAAATAGAACACTAATAGAAGCTGCTAGAACTATGTTAGCTGATTCTAAGCTACCTATAACTTTTTGGGCTGAAGCAGTCAACACTGCTTGCTATGTTCAAAATAGAGTTTTAGTTGTACAGCCTCACAATAAGACATCATATGAACTTTTTAGAGGTAGAACTCCTGCAATAGGATTTCTTAGACCTTTTGGATGTCATGTGACAATTCTCAATACCTTAGACCATTTAGGAAAATTCAATGGTAAAGCAGATGAAGGTTTCTTTGTTGGATATTCTCTTAATAGCAAAGCATTTAGAGTATACAACTCAAGAACCAGGATTGTAGAGGAAAATATACATGTGGAGTTTTTGGAAGATAAAACCAATGTAGAAAGTCAAGGACCAAAATGGCTATTTGATCTTGAATCTCTAACCAAATCAATGAATTATGTGCCTGTTTTTGTAGAAACTATTAATTTTTCAGGTTCACAAACAACAAATGAGGCAGGGTTAGACAAGGAGTCAAATCAAGATAATATATGGATGCCAATAAGTACAAGTGTGGTTTCAACTTCAACAAATGATGAATCTTCTTCTGGTAAAGCTAAAGAAGATGTTGAAAGTGAACTCAAGGAAGATGGAACAAAGGAACAACAAAATGTTTCTGCTGATGATAGTGCTGCTGAGACAGAGCATTCTGCTGCTAGGCCAAATGATTCTACTGTTGGCCCTTCAGTTTCAAATGAAGCAGATTTCTCAGATAATGAGGTGGATTTAAGCAATATCACACCTTCCTATCAAGTTCCTTCAACCCCACACACAAGGATTCACAAAGTCCACTCCCTATAAAATATGATTGGAGATGTACAATCAGGTGTGAAGACAAGACAACAACTGATGCCTTCAGACCAACAAGGGCTTCTTGATGCCCTTTATGCATCAAAGCAGCATGAGTTTTCAAACTCTTGCTTGTTTGTATGTTTTCTCTCACAAGATGAACCAAAGAACATTCTGAAAGCCTTAGATGATTCAAGCTGGGTAGAAGCTATGCAAGAGGAGCTTCTTCAGTTCAAGATTTAGAAGGTATGGGTGCTAGTTGATTTACCTAAGGATGCAAAGGTAATTGGCACTAGATGGGTTTTCAAGAATAAAAGGGATGAAAGGGGAATTGTGATTAGAAATAAGGCTAGATTAGTAGCCCAAGGGTACACACAACAAGAAGGGATAGACTATGATGAAGTTTTTGCTCCAGTAGCAAGACTTGAGGCAATTAGGCTTTTCTTAGCTTATGCTTCATTTTTAGGCTTCACAGTTTACCAAATGGATGTCAAGAGTGCATTTTTATATGGCACAATTGAAGAAGAGGTGTATGTCTCACAACCTCCAGGGTTCATTGATCCTGACCATCCAGACAAAGTGTACAGAGTAGTTAAGGCTCTTTATGGCCTTCATCAGGCACCTAGAGCTTGGTATGAAACACTAGCTTCCTATTTAAAAGCAAATGGATTTCAAAGAAGAAAGATTGATCAGACACTTTTCATCAAACAGCACAAGAAGGATCTTCTGTTAGTGCAGGTGTATGTGGATGACATTATCTTTGGATCTACAAGGAAGGAGATGTGTTTGGAGTTCGAGAAGCTTATGCATGATAAGTTTCAGATGAGTTCCATGGGGGAACTTACATTCTTTTTGGGTTTGCAAGTTAAACAGTCATATGAAGGCATATTTATTAGTCAAGATAAATATGTTGCTGAGACACTAAGGAAGTTCAACTTTGCTGATTCAAAAATGGGAAGCACACCAATGGACTCTGAGAAGCCTCTTCCAAAAGACTTAGATGGAGAAAATGTGGATGTACACACTTACAGATCTATGATAGGATCTTTGATGTATCTTACATCATCAAGACCTAACATCATGTTCTCTGTTTGTGTTTGTGCAAGATTTCAAGTAACTCCAAAGGTTTCTCATTTAACAGCAGTCAAGAGGATTTTTAGATATCTCAAGGGTCAACCTAGGTTAGGACTATGGTATTCTAGAGAATCACCTTTTGACTTGGTAGCATTTTTGGATAGTGATTATGCTGGTGCTAGCTTGGACAGAAAGTCAACAACTGGAGGATGTCAATTCCTTGGGTGTAGACTTATCTCATGGCAGTGTAAGAAGCAAACAACTATGGTATTCTAGAGAATCACCTTTTGACTTGGTAGCATTTTTGGATAGTGATTATGCTGGTGCTAGCTTGGACAGAAAGTCAACAACTGGAGGATGTCAATTCCTTGGGTGTAGACTTATCTCATGGCAGTGTAAGAAGCAAACAACTGTAACTACTTCAACAACTGAAGCTGAATATGTAGCTGCTGCAAGTTGCTGTGCTCAAGTCTTATGGCTTTAAAACCAACTTCTTGACTATGGGTACAATTTCATGAACACTGTTATTCATATTGATAATAGTAGTACAATTTGTATTATTCAAAATTCAGTGCAACATTCTAAAAAAAAACTGTTGTCGCTAAAGAACACAACTTTATCACTTAACTAATATAGATCAAATGAGAAGAACAATAGAAAGAACTCGTTAAACAAGATATATATATGGACCACTTGTAAAGACTAGAAATACCAACTTTATCAACACAAACTATATGATATTATATTCGTATACTCTAAATATATAAGATCTAGGATCAGATAAAGCTACAACTAAAGTATACCAACACAATATATAATATTCAAATAAGAAGAAGAAATGGGACCAGTATCTATTAATGATGTTGCGTTGAATAAGAAACAATAGATACGAGAAAGATGAAGAATAAGAAGATGCGGCGCACAAGAGAAAGAAAAGAGGAACCGTGTAATATTAGATTAAGGAGAAAGAAAAGAAATAGATACAAAGAGGCAATACATACACTCCCACCCTACCCTCTTTAATGCACACTAACTTATGTGGTGGGAGAGATGTATTTATAGTTACAAGAGGTGATGCCCTAGTGGGCTTTCTATGGGCTTGGTTGGGCTTGTGTTGGGTTGGACCATTTATGACTTTACTTAATACATATTAGCTAAGTCCAACACAAGCCCTTTACATACTATTCTATTTCATTGAACTCGACACACGCTTACAAAGTTAATAAAAGATAAATGACCATCACTTCAACATATAATTTAAATGCTAACAAAAACACATTGAAATTAGACATCACTTTATAAGAGACTGTAATAAGAAAAGATTAATTCAAGTTCTTAAAATTTCTTCAGAATTCAATTTTGCAGATCTGCTAACCAAAGCTTTTGATGTTGGAAGGTTTCAGTACTTGATAGCAAGTATTGGAATGCTTAATCCTCAATGATTTTAAACTTTGTGTTTTTGTAAATAATTTTTTTTTTGTTTGTGCTGCTGGCTTTAAAAGATACTACTGCTATTACAAAAGTTTGTGCTGCTAGTAAAAATTTAAATTGTGTTATTCATACAGTTAGTCCTATGATTATTCTAATACAAGACAAGTACTTTATACATTGTTCTTTTGGTTTTAGACTAACAATTTCAGGTATGAACATGTGAATACAAAGGATGTTTCAAGTGAAATGGAAGCAGCAGAATGATAATATTAGTTGCTAACATAATAGGTTTATGATAGAAAAAGTTTAGGAATTTCTAACCTCCTTAAAACTTCTTTCTTGAAGCTTAATTATGATGTTTCACATTGAATTGATGACTTAGTTGATCAGACAGTAACTGATTCAACTCATTTTCTATCATTTTATACTTTTAAAGTATAATGAGCAAGTCTAAGGACATCTGATAGAAAGAACAACTAGTAAAAGTGAATCTAACACTTGTGTTAGAGGCAACAATTGCTATGAGCTAGAAACCAGTCAAGAAAGCCTTTTGAATAGGTTTATCTTTACACAGGCAGTTATTTATAACTGAAAAACATTAGTTCTCACACAACCAGAGGTTGCTTTAAACTGAAATTTTGATTAAGTGTCTGTTATACACTTAATCCCTTCAAAATGGTTGAAAGCAGTATGGTTTTCTCATAATAAAATCAAGTACATACTGCTAAGTCAAATAATTTCTTAAACAAGGATTTTCAAAGGCCCCATGAATTACCTCTCATAGGAGTTAACACACCTAGAAGTGATGAGGGCAGTAACTTAAACTCTTAAGGAATTGATGGCTACATGTACAACATTGTCTGATAACAAGTTCTAATTGATAGCTCAGATGAAAGAAAGAGATACATTGTGAGAGATCTTCCAAACAGGGGAGGATAAATGTTATTTGCATCTCAGGGGAGGAAACATCTCAGGGGAGGAAATAAAGCCCAAGGAAGTTTAACCAATGAAAGGGAGGAAAAGACAAGTGCATACAAGATGATGAGGAAATTGAAAATGACAAGAATAGAGCTGATTCTGGAGTATTATATATATATATTCAGAAGGGATGAAGCATTCCAAAGGAGAAAGTTCTATCTAGGTCAAACGAAGAAAGCTTTCAATTTTAATTTCAGTTCACTACGTTTGTTCATCACCTGCAAAGGCATGCTGAAAGATGATTTCACTTGTTGAAACAAGCATCAAAGATACACAGCACCATTGCCTCTTATAATTCCTCCATCCAAGGAAATTGCACCATCTTTTAGGTCAAATATTTGAAGCCTGAAGATGTGTATTGATATTGTTAAAGTCAAAGAACAAGAAAGCAAATGAGTGATCGATTAAAATCAATACGTTATTTTTCCAAGGAAACACAAGTGAATTATGTGTAACCCGGTTCGTTATCCCCGATGAAGGATGAATGGAATTTGTGAAATCGGGTTTGTGAATCTTGTTTGAAATATGAAAATGGAGAGATTTTGGATTTTGATTAAATTTACAACTACGGGAAGCATAAATAGGCTATGGGAAACTTAAAAAGCATAAGATACAAGTCTACAAAGCATAAATTAGCAAAACGTAACAAATAACGAAATTAAAAACGGGAAAACGCGAGACTAAAACGTGAAACCTAAAAATATTAATCCTAGGAATTCCAAATTAATTATCCTACTTCCTAAATTATAAAAGAAAATTTTAGAAAAAAAAATTATATTTTTTTGACTTTTTAATTATTTATTATGAATTAAAAACTAAAAGAAACTATTTAAATGATTTAAAAATAGTAAACTGGATTGGAAAATTATGAAATTTTTCACAAAAATCTAAAATTATATTTAGTAACTATGAAAAATGAAATTGGTACTATTCTAAACTATAATAAGCAGTTTGGGCAAATAAGCAGTTTGAAATAAGCTCTAAAATAAGCTAAACAGCCCCAAAGTTCACCAAATGCTCAAGTGCAGTTTAGAACACTAATTGAAGCTTAAGACCACCCAAGATGACCAAATAAGCTCTCTGAATTAAGCAATAAGCACTTGAACAGATGTAACAATAGGGCAGAAACAAGTGGGGGAACAACCCACTTTAAGCTGTTCTATAAGCTAGGCAACAGCTAATTGGGGAAAAACAAAAGCAGATACTGAAAGCTTATATATCAGACTTCTTTCAACCTCAAAATGCCCAAAACCTATTGATCAATTGACACTTAATTGAGCCCAAGAACAGTTGCAAATGGAAACTGAAAATGTTGCAGGCCCATGTAGTTCTAAGGTGCTTACTTGCAGACTGAAAATAAGCTAGCAGATAAGCTACAAATTCCAAATCAAGCTCAGAATCAAAAAGCTAATACTACTAACTCTTAACAGGCCAAATTTCATGCAAAGATCACAATGGAATTAGCTAATAACAGTCCAAGTAAAAGGCTGAGTTAATCACAAATTGTGCAGGTCTGCACATTGCTTTCTGTTGCAGCAGTTTTGGTTTTAGGCACTTAAATCTTCCAATCTTTGATGAAACTGGACCAAAACTTGTATTCTCACTTAACACACTATAAAGAACACCAGTATGCCTAAAATGATGACTGAAATAAGCTTAGCTTATTAGAAGCTATTTAAGGCAGTTTGAGATTCTATAAATGCACTTATACACTCAAATCCTCAAAATGGTTCAAATCAACTAAAATCCTACTAAAAACAGCTTTTCTAGCTTAAGATAAGCCTAATCAAAGTTTACCAAATGGTATATGAACAGTGCAAGCTCTAAATCTCACAGCAGTACCTTAAACCAAACACTCCCTATTCAAACTGATTTGAGATTTTTACACTACAATCACTGATCTAAGCCATGAAACTATTACTCTACTGATTATCTAACTAATATTTTACCTAATAAGCAACTAGCAATCCTTAATAAGCACTTAATTAGCAGTAACTAATATGACTGTTTTGACTATTTTGGCTTTTTAAAAAAAATGAGATTTAAACACTTAAAGTCTAAAACATAACTATAAATGAGATCAAATAAGCTATTACTACTCAAATAAGCACTGAGAATACAAAACTAAGCACATGAATAGTGACCTTTGACATATGTTGACCAAATAAGAAAACTAAAATTTCATTAACTGAAGTTGTAATTTACAGTGCTGAAAGATAAAAATACAATACCTTAACTAAATTTTAAGCTAAAATAATCCTGCCTTTTATGGCTTACACTTGACCTATTTATATTAAAAACTAATACTAGGGTTCTTCACTCTTTGTGCTTCTTTTGTGAGATAAAACAGCTTTGGAGTCCTTGTGTGCTTTTTGGGATTAAATCCCAGCCCTTGGTTTAAAGTTGGAGTGATCTCAGCCGTTAAACTCATTTTGGCACCTAATAATAGTTGTGGATTGCCAGCGTGGAGGAGGGGGAAGGTGAATTATCACATGGGTTTTGACTTTAGGGTGTGGTAGGGTGGCTGGGTAGGTATTGGGAAGTGGAGGGGAGACAAAATTGTCGAGAAGGTACAGGCATGGGGATGAGTTTCTTTTTGGCGGGAAGGAAGAACGAAGAAAAGAAAAGAAGATAGTTGACCGGGTCAACTATCTAAGTTAACTCAAAAGGCCGATTGGGTTTATTTTGTGGGCTTTTTATCTTTGGGCTAGGTAACAAAAATGGGTTAAGGGTTTGGATTGGTAAACATGGTGTAAGATGGAATTGGTTAAATAAGGACCAAAAGTGTAAATCTTGTAACTTCAGGGGTCCAATCTGCCATTATTCAAAGTTAAACCAAGGGACTAATGTTGCCAAATGAGAATAATCCAAGGGCCAATTGGGATTTTCCGAGCTAGAATTAAATCCGTATAAAAATTGTCTTTCCCGGCATCGGCTTTTGGCTCTTTTCCATATCATGCTTGGTTTTGTCCATATTTGCCTCGTTTTCAATCCTTTTTGTACCTAAAACATATAAAACATAATCCAAGGATATTTGTAACAATATATGGTCCATTTGGGTGTTTTTGGTCGTTTTAGTGTTTTTAATGGGTGTAAAATAATGAGTATTTAGACATTCATCAATCCCCCACACTAAACTATTGCTAGTCCCTAGCAATCTGATCATATAAAGTAATGAAAGGATCAAAAGAATACCAAGTATACCCCGTTTCGACTTTTTATTCAATGCGAGAAATTTAAAATTACAACAAAATAGATAAAATGCTTGATTTCCAAAAATGGTATTAAGGAACGGGATTCACTCAAAATGGGTGTCTCTAGAGAATTGAAATCGTCATCCACTTTTTTATACTCCCAACTAAACTTAAACTCATTGTGCAAATGTTTTTGTAAAATGCTAACGCTACTTATACTAATAATCTATGTAAGTCGAGACTTAACTTTTCACTCCCATATTTATTATAGTTAGGTGAATGCGCTTGATTTTCAAAATTTTGATCACAAAAATTGACGTTTTTATAAAATTTTGACTAATACTAGTTGAAAGATAGATTTAAAATTTACAACAAGCAAGTTTCAAAACTTTATTTAATCATACATCTTTATTTTTGCAACATCAAAACTTATTTCATTTTGCAATATCATTCCATATTATTTTCTTTTCATTTTCTCATTTTTTCATTTTTTTTTTACTTGTGCAACATAAACTAACGGAGTTTCACGGGAACCAAGACCTTACACCTTCCGGAATAAAGGATCCAAGGGCCGTTTCAACGAAGAGTTCCAAGACTCTAAACATTCATGAATTGAGGATCCAAGGGTGTTAGACCAAGACCTCACACATTCCTGAATTAGAGGTCCAAGGGCCGTTGTAAGAGGGTAGCCAAGACCTAAACGCCTTCCGAAAATAAGGATCTAAGGGCCGATCTTGAACCGTAGCTTTTTTTAGCACATACATTTATTAATTAACTTTTGCAACTATGAAATATACTTGTTCCGAAATTTAAATAAAATTTTGAACTAGTATTTTTCAAAATCGTATGAAAAAATGATTTTGTGTGTTCAAATGTTTGAAAATAAGCACTTTTTAAGTCAGATTAGTTATCTCCTGGGAGGAAAAGCCATAGATTACTTATATAAGCTCTAAAGAAAACCAACTATTCTACGCTTAGCATTTTCATTTGCACATATCGTAAAACCTTAGTCTAACCGTTAAGGAAGCAGCCAGATCAACACTCTGGCAGAGTCGGGATTCCCTTTGTTCTAACCTAATCAAGACTAAACATAACACAATTTTATTTAAAACTGACAAAAATTTTAAAATTTGGGTCAAAACGGGGGTGCTAGGGCACTAGAAGGCACATAAGTGACAAAATTCGTAAGAATTCCCCCCCCCCCACATTTAGAATTGAATATTGCCCTCAATATTCAAAGTACCGGCTATTATGCCGACACTTAGAACGTAAAAAGGTAATACTAATAGCCAAGTGTGTGAAAGAATTCTCTATTTTCACAAACAGGATTAAAAAGATATCCCTAGATAATCGTTAGCAAAAAGATCGGATATTGGGCGGCTGGATTGAAAACAGGCGCATCAATCATCACGAGGGAAACCTGCAAACAAGGGCAAACAACACACAACAAAGCACAGCAGAGGAATCCCCCCACACTTAGTGTCAGAAAATAGAAAGAAGTCAGAAACATGGGTTGTCACCCATGAAATGCTAATGTTTTTGTTAACCGAGTCACTAGCTTGACTCGACCCCGAATTCATTGGTTCATGGGGAAGCAAGTGGAAGAAACAATCTCCATCGGACTTTCATTCAATGTGTTTGGATAAACATTTGAACATCAGAAAGTTCCACACCGACGAGATACCCACGGTATTTTAATAGTAGAAACTATAAGGGATGATACCGGGGTCAAAGATAGTGTCCTCATTCCCGTAGGAGAAAAGGGAAAGAGAAATCACACAATATGTGATGAAGAGAAGCAAGATTTTTATGATTATCATGAAAAACTCTTCATCATCAAAAGCAATTTTGTCATCAACGGGAGGGAGGGTCTAGATGAAATTTTCAAGAAGTAGATTCTTATGATCAATAACACCTCCCCCCACACTAGAATTTTTCTCCAGATTGAAATAAAAATGATCAAATTCCGGCTGAGAGAGTTCACCGTAGAACTCTTCGAAGATAACCGGATCATTTTTATCAAAGAGAAATGAGTCGTACTCGGGAAGAGAGATAAAAGCATGAGAAGTGGTACTGCCACTACTCGTCTCTTCCAAAAGATCGATATCAAAAGAAAAGGCTTCATAAGCCTGGAGAGAAAAATCAGAATGAGAAGTGGGATTGCCACTACTCTCTTCAGCCGTATCAAAGATAAAACTTTCATATTCGGGAACAAAATCCTGGAGCTCGAGCTCCGGAGGATCTGACGGCTTATTTTTAAAAACAACATCCTTCAGGGGGAGAGAAAATAATGGTTCATCAAATATCATCTTTTCTAATAATGGAGCATCTCCCCCCGGATCACCATCGGGCTCAACAATTTCCGGCGAAATTGGAGCATCAAATAAGAACACCTCGAGCTCTTCCATAGAGATATCACTTCTCTCAATCGGAGGAGAAGGATGGGAAGAGTCGGAAATGATTGGTGCAGAAATAGGAGTGGAATTTTTAGTTCCATCCATAGAATCAACAATTTCAATACGACAAACCGATTCCGGAGGTGGGACAAGTGGTGTGCTCTTAGAGCTAGCAATTTTCACCACTTCCGTTGTGATCTCCGGTTCTTGTTCATCATAATCAAAGATACTCTTTACTTCCCCAGCACAGCTCTCAAACCATTTGCTTGAACCAGGGGTAATTTTCATTGCTTTGAGCTCAACACGTTTGTTAGAAGTACTCTTAATCATGAATCTTGAAAGTATCGAATCACTTCTTTTGGAAGCAATTACGTGATCAGATTTTTGATTAACCGTAGCAACGTTGCATTTGGTTAGAGATCTAGAGTCCTGATTTATGTTAAACGTGACTTCTTCATTATCAACCCGAATGGTTAATTCTTCGGCGTATACATCAATGAGAGCACGACTCGTTCTTAAGAAAGCCCTCCCCAGAATGAGTGGAACTCTAGGATCGGCATCAAAGTCTACCACAACGAAATCAGTGGGAAAGTGGAACTTTCCTACTTTCACAATGACATCCTCAGCTATTCCAAGTGGACGAGTTATAGTACGGTCCGCTAGCTCGAGTGTCATGCAAGTAGATGTAAGCTCCGGAAGAGATAATTTCTTCCATACCGAGAGTGGCATAAGGTTAATGCTTGCACCAAGATCGGCCAAGGCTGAGCACTGAACCATCCCCGAGAAATCACATGGGATTAAAAACTTGCCGGGGTCTCCGAGCTTTTCGGGAAGCTTCTTGAGGAGAACCGCCGAGCACTGCTCGTTAAGTGGGGTCTTTGCCATCTCAGACAACTTATCCTTGTTACCGAGTAAACTTTTGAGTGTAGATGAAAATTTGGGCATAAGGACGAGAGCATCTGCGAAGCTTATGTCAAAATGCAACTCATTGAAGATTTGGAAGAATTTCTCCATTTGTTGATTGATTTTATCTTTAAGCTTCTGATCATTAAGCCTCGAAGGATATGGAATCGAGGGCTTAGGATTGGTCTTCGGAACATCGGGTTCCGGAATTGGAGTTTGGTCGACCGAAGGTTGGACGTGTGCGGTACTTTGTGAGCTTGAAGAGTGCACTTTGTCCGTTGTCTCCTTGGTCTCACTTTCCACTACCTTGGGAGGAAGAGAAGAAGAGGTAGTTGGAATTTTGGGTCCATTATATTGGACACCACTCCTTGTTGTGATCGCCTTCACATCGCCCCTCGGGTTAGCGATCGTGGTGCTAGGAAGAGTTCCTGAGCCCGAGGGTCGATCATTTAAAGACTTCTTCAACTCGGCTATTTGGTTAACCAACAACCGATTTGTTACATCTTGGGATTTCATGAACTGTTTAAACAATTCTTCCGAGGATGTTTGATTTTGGTTAAAACCTTGGTTTTGATTGAAATTTTGTCCTCGGTTTTGAACATTCCCCAGATTTTGGTTGAAATTTCCCTGATTTTGAACTCGGTTTTGATTACCTTGGTTTTGAAAACCTTGGTGATTACCTTGATTTTGAAAACCTTGGTTCGTTCGATTTTGATTGAATTGGGCGTTTCGGTTTTGCCCATTTTGGTTTTGAGAGTTGAAACCGGGTGGTCCAAGAAAATTGTTGGAGCGATAGCTGAGAAGATTTCGGTCTCCTTGTGGTTGGTAAGTGTTACCTCCCTGATTATAGGATCCCGAAGCAGCATAAACGCTCTCTTGAGTGTTGCCACCGGTGGCTGGACACTCGAAATATGGATGTGGACCACCACATGTTTCACAGTTTTGACTGACCACATTGACTTGATGATTATTGTTATTTTGAATCTGATTTTGATGTATTCTCAAGACAGCAGTGGACAAATCATCCATCTTTTTAGTGAGTGCGGCTATTTCGGGTGAAGAGTCCGTAGTGATAGATTTAGTTGACTCGGTCCTCTTGGCAGAGGAATCCCAATAATTGTGGTGGGCAGTCATATTTTCGATTAAATCTTGGCACTCTTCGGGTCGCCTTTTCATAAAGGTACCACCGGCCGTAGCATTGATCGTGTCACGATGTCTCAATGTTAAACCATTATAGAACGTGTCTATTATGGTAACAAGCAACATATTGTGATTAGGACACCGATCAATTGAAAGCTTGTAACGTTCCCATGCTTCGAATAAATATTCGTCAGGAAGCTGGCGAAAGTTACTTATATCATTTCTCAATTTCGTCACCATCGACGGTGGGAAATATTTTGCCAAGAATTTTGAAGTCATTTCATCGAAATTATGAATTGAATTCTTGGGAAGACGATCAAACCATGCGGTGGCATGATGCGTCAAATAATATGGGAAAAGATATAGACGAAGGGCGTCATCGGTGACCCCATTTTGTTTCATACTTTGGGTGACGGTAATGAATTTGTCAAGATGCTTGTTTGCATCTTCACCCGGTAAACCGTGAAATTGGCATGAAGTTTGGACTTGTTGGATCATATGATGTTTAAGTCCTTGTGTGCTTCTTGGGATTAAATCTCAGCCCTTGGCTTAAAGTTGGAGTGATCTCAGCCGTTAAACTCATTTTGGCACCCAATAATAGTTGTGGATTGCCAGCGTGGAGGAGGGGGAAGGTGAATAATCACATGGGTTTTGACCTTGGGGTGTGGTAGGGTGGCTGGGTAGGTATTGGGAAGTGAATGGGAGACAAAATTGTCGAGAAGGTACAGGTATGGGGATGGGTTTCTTTTTGGTGGGAAGGAAGAAAGAAGAAAAGAGAAGAAGATAGTTGACTGGGTCAACTATCTAAGTTAACTCAAAAGGCCGGTTGGGTTTATTTTGTGGGCTTTTTATCTTTGGGCTGGGTAACAAAAATGGGTTAAGGGTTTGGATTGGTAAACATGGTGTAAGATGGAATTGGTTAAATAAGGACCAAAAGTGTAAATCTTGTAACTTCAGGGGTCCAATCTGCCATTATTCAAAGTTAAACCAAGGGACTAATGTTGCCAAATGAGAATAATCCAAGGGCCAATTGGGATTTTCCGAGCTAGAATTAAATCCGTATAAAAATTGTATTTCCCGGAATCGGCTTTTGGCTCTTTTCCATATCACGCTCGGTTTTGTCCATATTTGCCTCGTTTTCAATCCTTTTTGTACCTGAAACATATAAAATACAATCCAAGGATATTTGTAACAATATATGGTCCATTTGGGTTTTTTTGGTCGTTTTAGTGTCTTTAATGGGTGTAAAATAATGAGTATTTAGACACTCATCAATGAGTTACTGAGAAAGATATTCAATCTTGAAGAACAGAAGTGTTTGAAAGATCTTCACAATCCATAATTTAATTCAGAAACATGTTGAAATGGATTCACATGTTTAGGGGAGGATTGTTGGGAATTAAATATTCAAGAAGTTTAATATCGGGTTCTACTCAAAGAAATACTCTAAGTATGATTCTGCTGCTAGAGCATTTGGTTTCTGCTGCTAGTGTTTGATTCTGCTGCTAGCGTTAAACATTCTGCTGCTGAAGGATTCTGCTGCTAGCGTTAACATTGCTGCTGGTAATGTACTTTCTGCTGCTGAGCGGATAAGTATGAAAAGATATTATGTGTATTAAAGTCAACAATATACGGTAGATAATATCTTACTCCCTGTGATCAGTCATAATGTTATATTCACAGAACAAGTTGTAAACATAGATACAAGTTGTATCTTAATGACTGACACTCTCAAAGCAAGTGTTCAACTAGACTTATCAATATTGTAAAAGATCTTTCTTGTGATATAAAAGAAAGATCTTAGACTAGTGATATGTGTGTCAAAATAGAGTGTGAAAATTGTTAAGTGTTTAGATAATAACTCTCAAGAACATAGAACATATATCACAAGATATAGAAACATAAGATTCAAGGTTGTAACCCTAGTGATAACTCAAGATCACTCGTATTATTATCTTAATAATATTGAATTGTTTGGTGATAAGCTTTTATTGTTCATTGTCATATAACAAACACAACTGTTCCATTTCCATAACCATAATAACCTTCTAAGTGTGATTAAGTAGATTCCGCATACTTAATCATATTCATTCAATATATCATATACACGAAGTTCAAAAGGTTTAACCACCTTATAGTGTATCTTTCGAATCCCAACAGATTGTAAAGGTGTTAAGATTGGCAATAAGACCAATGGATCAGGCACGAGTGGATCTGGGAATGGTAATACCAATTCTCTAAAAGGTCAGAATATATTTAATAAGTCTTTTAAGATTTATTATGTTACATATATATCTGAAGTGTACTTTGTGCAGGATGATGATGTTGCGTGGTGGGTTGACTCTGGAGCAACAACTCATGTGTGTAAAGATAGAAGCTGGTTCAAGACCTACGAGTCAATGAATGATGGTTCTATTCTTCATATGAGAAATGAGTCAACAGCCCTGGTGCATGGAAAAGGATGTGTGGATTTGAAGTTCAGTTCTGAAAAGATTGTCTCTTTGTTTAATGTTTTACATGTTCCTGTTATTAGGAAGAACTTGGTTTCTAGTAGTGTTTTGAATAATTGTGGCTATAAACAAGTGATTGAATCTGATAAGTTTGTTTTGTCTAAACATGGTGTATTTATTGGTTTTGGTTATTTATGTAATCAGATGTTTAGGCTTAACATTGTTCATGATATGGTTAATTCTGCTTTTATGTCGACCTCAAAATTGAATGATTCAACCCTTTGGCATGCTAGACTTGGCCATGTACACTTTAAAAGGATGCAAGATATGTCTAAGGATGGGTTAATCCCAACATTTGACATGGACACTGAAAAGTGTAAAACTTGTATGATGAACAAAATAACTAAGAAACCATTTCAAAGTGTAAAACGTGAAACTGTGATATTGGAACTGATTCATAGTGACTTATGTGATTTGCATGCTACTCCCTCTTTGGGGAATAAGAAATACTTTGTGACTTTTATTGATGATGCTTCTAGGTATTGTTATGTTTATTTATTGCATACTAAGGATGAAGCATTAGATAAATTTAAAGTATTTAAAACTGAGGTTGAATTGCAACAAGAGTCTCTAATCAAAAGATTAAGGACTGATAGGGGAGGTGAGTACATGGATACTCTGTATTTCCAGTCAGTTGGTATAATCCATGAAACGACTGCCCCCTATACTCCTCAGCAAAATGGTATTTCTGAAAGGAAAAACCGAGTGCTTAAGGAGATGGTTAATTCCATGTTGTCCTATTCTGGGCTGAGTCAAGGGTTCTGGGGTGAAGCTATGTTAACAGCTTGCTATTTATTAAATAGGGTTCCCAACAAAAGGAACAAAACAACCCCTTATGAACTCTGGACTAAAGGGAAACCCAACCTGAATTATCTCAGGGTGTGGGGTTGTAGGGCTGTTGTGAAACTCCCTGATCCAAAATTAAAAACTTTGGATGAAAGAGGCATTGAATGCATCTTTGTTGGATATGCTGAGCATTCCAATGCATATAGGTTCTATGTTATTGAACCTAATGAATCTGTTTCAATTAACTCAATAATTGAATCAAGGGATGCAATCTTTGATGAGAATAGATTCTCATCAGTCCCTAGACCAAGTCAGAGGATTCCTAATGGAACCAATGATGTTGGTGTATCAGAAATCTCTGATGAGGTTGTGGTTCAACAACCTGAACCTGAGCTCAGAAGGAGCACAAGGGTCAGGACTCCAAAATCATTTGGACCTGAGTTTCAATTATATTTAATTGAAGGAACAAGGAATGAGGTCTCTGACCAACACTCCTATTGCTTTAATGTTGAGGATGATCCCAAAATATTTGATGAAGCAATGAAGTCCCAGGATGTTGCTTTCTGGAAAGAAGCAATAAATGATGAAATGGACTCCATCATGGGCAACAACACTTGGGTGTTGGCTGATCTACCACCTGGTTGCAAACCTTTGGGTTGCAAATGGATTTTCAAAAAGAAAATGAAGGTAGATGGAACTATTGAAAGGTTCAAGGCTAGACTAGTCATTCAGGGCTTTAAACAAAAGTCAGGGATTGACTATTTCGATACTTATGCTCCTGTGGCTCGTATCAGTACCATAAGATTGTTGTTTGCTTTGGCATCAATTCACAATCTGATTATTCATCAGATGGATGTGAAGACAACTTTCTTGAATGGTGAATTGGATGAGGAGGTTTACATGAACCAACCTCAAGGCTTCATCATGCCTGGCAATGAAAACATGTTGGGTCAAGAATTTGCCCCAAGTTCCCTGACAAGATTTGAACATAAAATAGCCTAACCCACTGATAAAATAGTGGGTTACTCACTGATAAAGAAATCAGTGAGTGTTGTAAAAAGCCCGTTGTTGAAGAAACATTTACTTACTGAGACGGTGTCAGTGAGTAAAGTATACGAGCTACAAACAACACCAGTATCACTGAGAATTGACAAATGTCTCAGTGACCCTGAAGATACTATCTCTACAAGCAGACTGATAAATGGGCGGGAACTTCCAACAAAGAAGTCAGACAAAGTACAAGAGAGACCACTTGGTGGATGACAACTCACACCAAGTGGATGACAACTCACACAGCAAGTGGATGTCAACTCACAGCAAGTGGATGTCAAATCTCACCTACCCATCTTGACTTTGTTTATCTTTCCAGTATATATAGTTTGCTATTGTAATAGATTTAGTATGGATTCCTAAACAAGCAAAAATATACACATAGTGTATTAGTTGATAGGAACATCACTCTCACTGAATCACAAGCATAGCTTGGATCAGTGAGAGTTTATTTGTCAAGAGGAAAAACCCTCACCTAAGGGGATGATAAAACCGGAATTATCCCCTTTAAGAAGTTGAAGATGTTATCATGTAATCTAATAGGTTTTGAGTAATCAATGTAACAATTCTTTTCACTATCAATGAACTGTTCTTGTTTTACTCAATTTCATGGACCAACAAGTGGTATCAGAGCCTAAGGCTCATTCTTATGAACCAGATCCATGCATGATTACTATAACAATCTTCAAAAAATTAAATGTGTTCTTCAAAAACTGCTACTGATATAGCAATTTTTGAGGGGGAGAAACACATTTATTTTGGTGACTGACAAACACCAATACCCCAAAAACCCTCCCTGACATACCCCCAAATAAAAAAAAAAAAAAAAAAAAAAACCCTCCCTGACACACACCCACCACACAAATCTTATCCCCACCTATCAAAATCCACACAAAACCCAACACAACTCACACCACACAAAAATCTTATCCAAAAATAAGATTAAAAACAAAAAAAACCCGGATCTACAATTAGATCTATCAAAAAAAACTCCCATCACTAAAATCCTCATCACTTTCATATACCGACACAAAAAAAAAAAAAAATCATCAAAAGATGATTACCAGACAACACCAAATCGTGTTTCAACAAAGAAAAACAACCAGATCCACACATAACTCAACGACAAACACACTTCATCTTCTCCAGCCAATCCAAAACACAAACCAAGATCCGGATCTAAAAATACTCGACAATCAATAACAGACAAGCTCATCTCATCTACATCTCAAATCCATCAAAAAAATCAAAAACCTAGTTCGAAAAATGAACTCGGACACAAAAAAAAAAACCTAATGCCATCTTCAAACTTCTTGCGGAAGAAGAGATGAAGAAATAGGTTTGAATCGAATTTGTGGTTTATTGTTGGTAAAAGATGTGTAAATGATGATGAAGAAGCTTATCTTGAGTGATTTTTCTTGGTTCAAATTATTTTTGTTAGTTTTTGAATCTGGTAAAATGAATTTATGGTTGAGTGTTAAATATGAAAATGGGTCTGATCGAAGAAGAGGTGGAAACTGGGTTTGAGTCTGGATTTGTGTTTGGGATTAAAAGTGTTATGATTGTGTGTCAAGACTGATATGAAGGTTGGTGGGAGTTGTGAAAAAAAAAAAAGGGGGCTGTTTTGTTGTGTGAAGAGGGGCTGTTTTGTTGATGTTGTTTCAGGCGTGAAACCAGTGATCAGGGAGTAAGTTGAAAAGCTGAGGTTAATCTCAGTCGCGGATAAAACACGAGTGGAGCCTGAACCTGAAATGCTTCAGGAAGCAAATGAATCAGTGAGTTTATTTGTTTCAGGCCAACTGATGTTTGTGATGCTACTAATGATCAGTGAGTGGGCTCCCTGATAAACACCAGAATGTGAAAAATGGGGTCACTGAAAAATGGGGTCACTGATAAATATCAGGGAGTTGATTGCTTACTCAGGGTCTGGTATAAATCAGGCTAATGAATGTCCCTGATAAGCTTCAGGAGGTGGACTGGGAAATGGGTGGTGAACTCAGGAAGTGTGAGGTGACTGAAAGATTCTCAGGAACTTGAACCCCCTCAGAACCTGAGCAAATCAGTGAACTGAAAAAACAAACCCCCCTCAGGAACCAAACCCCAGACCTGAAACTTACCCTACTGAACCCTCACTCACTGAACTAAACCCCACCCCCCAACCCCTCCCCCCCCCCCGGAACCCCATCAGTACCCCCTGACCCCATCAGGAACATGAACCCCCTGAACCACCATCAGGTACCCTGAACCCTCAGTGACTAAAACCCAAAGTTACTGAAACACCTCAGGTGACTGAAAACCTTGAACCCCCAGTGACTAAATCCAAAGTTTCTGAAACACCTCAGTCAACTGACCCCCTCAGGAACATGACCCCCTCAGGAACATAAACCCTCCTCAGGAACATGAACCCCCTTCAGGAACCTGACCCACCTCAGGACCCCTAAACCCCCAGGAACCTGAACTTTTCAGTGAGACAAAACAATGATATCAGGCTGAAATACACAGGTCAAAAAGTTGCGTGGTGTCGCAAAATTTTGAGGGGGAGAGAGGAGCAGGAAGGGAGCAGGGAGTGAAGAGTACTCAGGAAGTGTTTGACTCAGGAAGCTGTAATGGTTACTGAGTCAAACGAAACTGAACTGATGTCACTCTTGCTCACTGCAACACAATACTGAACTTACAACCTGAACAATATTGTGTCCATCAAAGTGAAGATGAGAGCAGGGAGCAGTTGTGTTGATCAACTGAGTAAAGATCAACACAACACTGAACTGAGCAGGAAGTGTTTGAATCAGTAGGGTGGGATCACAACCTTGAAGGATCCTAAAGGGTGTGACAAGGGTGGGAAGCTTAGAGGTAGTTGTGTTGACACACAACACTGAGGTCACAACATGAACCCATAAACCCCAACACTATACCAAAAAAAAAAAAAAAAAAAAAAAAAAAAAAAAAAAAAAAAAAAAAAAGGGAAGTGACACTGATGTATCAAAAATGATCCAGGTCCTGAACCTAGTAACTACAACCCAAGTTACTGATCCCTTAAAACCCATGAACCCTGAACCCAGTCACCTAAATATCAAGAACTAAACCCAAGTTTCTTGAACCCCTGAACCTGAACCTCAGGAACTAAACCCAAGTCCCTGAACCCTTGTACCTCAGGAACTAAAACCCAAGTCTCTGAACAAGCAGGTTTGATCCAAGGCTATTTGTATATTCAAATAGGGGGAGATTGTTGGGTCAAGAATTTGCCCCAAGTTCCCTGACAAGATTTGAACATAAAATAGCCTAACCCACTGATAAAATAGTGGGTTACTCACTGATAAAGAAATCAGTGAGTGTTGTAAAAAGCCCGTTGTTGAAGAAACATTTACTTACTGAGACGGTGTCAGTGAGTAAAGTATACGAGCTACAAACAACACCAGTATCACTGAGAATTGACAAATGTCTCAGTGACCCTGAAGATACTATCTCTACAAGCAGACTGATAAATGGGCGAGAACTTCCAACAAAGAAGTCAGACAAAGTACAAGAGAGACCACTTGGTGGATGACAACTCACACCAAGTGGATGACAACTCACACAGCAAGTGGATGTCAACTCACAGCAAGTGGATGTCAAATCTCACCTACCCATCTTGACTTTGTTTATCTTTCCAGTATATATAGTTTGCTATTGTAATAGATTTAGTATGGATTCCTAAACAAGCAAAAATATACACATAGTGTATTAGTTGATAGGAACATCACTCTCACTGAATCACAAGCATAGCTTGGATCAGTGAGAGTTTATTTGTCAAGAGGAAAAACCCTCACCTAAGGGGATGATAAAACCGGAATTATCCCCTTTAAGAAGTTGAAGATGTTATCATGTAATCTAATAGGTTTTGAGTAATCAATGTAACAATTCTTTTCATATTAATGAACTGTTCTTGTTTTACTCATTTTCATGGACCAACAAAACAAGGTGTGCAAACTGATTAAGTCCTTGTATGGACTAAAGCAGGCACCTAAGCAATGGCATCAAAAATTTGATGAAGTGGTTTTGTCTAGTGGTTATTCACTTAACCAGTCTGACAAATGTGTATATAGCAAATTTGATGAATCTGGTAAAGGAGTCATCATTTGTTTATATGTTGATGACATGTTGATCTTTGGCACTGACCAAAATCAAGTTGACCTAACAAAGGAATTTTTGTCATCAAGGTTCTCCATGAAGGATATGGGAGAGGCTGATGTTATCCTTGGTATAAGGATTAAACGTGAAAGTAACAAAATTTCTATCTCTCAGTCTCATTACATTGAGAAAGTGTTAAGGAAATTTAATTACTTTGATTGTACTCCAATGAGTACTCCTATTGATACAAGTGAGAAGCTCATGCCTAATACTGGTAAAGCTGTACCTCAACTTGAGTATTCTAGGGTGATTGGCTGCTTAATGTATGCCATGACTTGTACAAGGCCTGATATTGCATTTGCTGTGGGAAAATTGAGCAGATATACTAGTAATCCTAGTGCTCATCATTGGCAAGCAATTCAGAGGGTACTGAAGTATTTGAAGAGAACTATGGATTATAGTCTCTCATATACTGGTTACCCTTCTGTATTAGAAGGGTACACTGATGCAAGTTGGATCAGTAACACTGAAGACAATTCGTCTACTAGTGGCTGGGTATTCCTACTTGGTGGAGGTGCAATTTCTTGGGCATCCAAGAAGCAAACATGCATCACCAGTTCAACCATGGAATCTGAATTTGTGGCTTTAGCTGCTGCTGGTAAAGAAGCTGAATGGTTGAAAAACTTGCTTCTTGAGATTCCATTGTGGCCTAAACCTATAACACCTATTTCTATCCGTTGTGATAGTGCTGCTACATTGGCAAAGGCTTATAGCCAAATGTACAATGGGAAGTCTAGACACTTAGGTGTCAGGCATAGCATGATTCGTGAGTTTATCATGAATGGGGTGGTGTCTATAGAGTTTGTTAGATCTCAACATAACTTAGCTGATCACTTGACGAAGGGTTTGGCTAGAGACTTGGTTTTAAAGTCTGTTAAAGGGATGGGTTTGAAGTCCAACTTAGTCACTGAATGCTAAGACACCCAACTCCCTCCTGAGGAAACTTGGGAGCTGAGTTCAATGTGAAAAGCTGAACATTTAGTGGACTGGAGCACATGTTTTATTAACATCCCAAGGTTGTGCTCAGAACCTGCTGGAAAGGAGGATGAAGTATTTACTTCTCAATGGTTAATTTCTTTGAAAAAGTGCTTAGCAGGAGCATGAATAAAGAGGAACCACCTATGTAAATGTTGAAGTTTTGCCGCTTCAAGAAGTTTTGGACTTTTAGCTTTTACAACATTTATGAATTGGATATGGATACATGGCTTGTATAGTGTCAGGAGTATTTAAGTGTTTGAAAATGTATGTGTATTTTATCTTCAGGTATTCAAATGGGTTGAAGGGTTCAATTCTTAGAACACCCTGATTCTCGAATATTTGAACGTGTAATGTACTAAGATGAGAATTCAATCTTCAAGATATTTTCATTTATGCATATGTTTTGTTTTGTGTTTAATCTACATGCAAAGGAAGTGAACTAAATTTGGGGAGGATTGTTGGAAAATTTAGTACACTTGAGGGATGAGTTCACACCTGGTAATGGGTTTGGAGGTACGGAGTGTACACCCATTTGGTCCCTGAGCACCCTGACTCAATAGTGGTTATGCAGAGTTTCTACCAGTAGTAATGATTCTACTGCTAGTAATTCTACTGCTTGTATAAGTCTGTTCCTGCTGGTAGGCTAAGTCTGTTCCTGCTGGTAGGCTTATTGTTCCTGCTGATAAGCTTGTTCCTGCTGGTAAGCTTATAACCACTGATTCCTACTATTATGGAAACTATTATGGTATAATTAATGGGCCGTTAATTATACATAATTTCATGGGCTAGGGTTTGAGTAAACTCTATTATAAATAGAGGTCGTATCATAACTGCATGGATATACAGAACACAAACCCTAAACACTTGAATACGATTTGGTTCTTGATTTGTGCCTAAAACAAGAACATCACTTGGTCTTATCCCATAGAGATATTCGTGTAACCCAGGCATATGGTCGAATAGTTTCTATTGGAAAGTGATTACACGATTTCAAGTGAATATCATGTACCTTGATTGATTATCTATACTCTGTTCTGGAAACACTGACAACACAATACAACCAACAACTTCTTCGCGGACTCTCAGTAAGATATCAGGGTTGAGTAATAATTCACTCATTGCCCATGTTATTGTGCCTGACACTGTTTCCGTTCCCGCCATGAACAATTCCTGTAATTTAAATGAACTGTATTCAGTTAATAGCCTTATATGTTTTTTTTTTTTTTTTTTTTTTTTTTTTTATTGATATTCTAACACCAAACTGAAATTCCTGCAAATAGATTTTTCTCTCATGTTCATTTTAGCATAAGTCACGTTGGCCAATATAGGAAGTAACATACGCAAGAAATAAGTTTCACCTGTCACAGTTAAATTTTAAGGGCCTACTTTTGTAACTACTCTACTCACAATGTTTACCAACATGATCTATCAGGTTTAAATTAACATGAGATGATCTCTGTCCATTTCCGTATTAACTGCTAAAATCTCAATCATTGTTGATTAATGTAATTCATATTATAAAATATAGGATAATAATTTCATAAAAAAGAAAGAATCAAAAGCTTCGCCCTATGTACTGTTAATCGAAGTAAAATGAAAGATATATACTCCTTCAGTTCCAAAATATAAGTCCACTTTATTATTTTTGGTTGAGAAAAGTCCAAAATACATCCCTGTGGTTTGTCAAAAAATCGATTTACATCCTTTATCTTTTTTTTGGAACAAAATCATCCCTCAGTTATTAAAGTTGGCACAAATACATCCCTCAGTTAGTTATATCAGTTAGTATGGACTAACGATGCAAATGATTTTCCGTTATCTCCTAACAGGAGTTAAAATAGTTGCATCGTTAGTCCTCCTTCAGTTAAAATTTTTGCATCGTTAGTCCTCATTGACTATAGAGTTAAAATATTTGCATCGTTAGTCCTCATTGAGTTAAAATATTTGCATCGTTAGTCCTTTGTTACGTTTTCGTCTGTTTTTTTACGTTTTCGTCCGATTTTTTACGTTTTCATCTGTTTTTTTACGTTTTCGTCTGTTTTTTTTATGTTTTCGTCCGATTTTTTACATTTTCGTCTGTTTTTTTACGTTTTCTTCTGTTTTTTTACGTTTTCGTCCGATTTTTTACATTTTCGTATGTTTTTTTACGTTTTCTTCTGTTTTTTTTACGTTTTCGTCCCATTTTTTACATTTTCATATGTTTTTTTACGTTTTCGTCTGTTTTTTTACGTTTTTGTCCGATTTTTTACGTTTTCGTCTGTTTTTTTTACGTTTTCGTCCGATTTTTTACGTTTTCGTCTGTTTTTTTACGTTTTCGTCCGATTTTTTACGTTTTCATCTGTTTTTTTTACGTTTTCGTCTGTTTTTTTTACGATTTTTTACCCACCACCACCAACCACCACCAACCACCACCACCCACCACCGCCACCCACCTCCACCACCACCAACCACCAACCACCACCACCCACCACTGCCACCCACCTCCACCACCACCACCCACCCACCACCGCCACCCACCACCTCCACCACCACCAACCACCACCACCCACCACCACCAACCACCACCGCCACCCACCTCCACCACCACCACCAACCACCAACCACCACCACCCACCACCGCCACCCACCTCCACCACCACCAACCACCACCCCACCCACCTCCACCACCACCACCAACCACCAACCACCACCACCCCACCCCACCCACCTCCACCACCACCAACCACCACCACCCACCTCCACCACCACCAACCACCACCACCCACCACCACCAACCACCACCGCCACCCACCTCCACCACCACCCACCACCACTACCGTCGCCACCACTACCGGCGGTGGTGGTGGTGGTGGTGGTGGTGGTGGTGGTAGCGATGGAGGCGGCGGTGGTGGTGGTGGTGGCGGCGGTGGCGACAGTAGTGGTGGTGGTGGTGGCGGTGGATGTTGGTGGCGGTGGTGGGTGAAGGTGGTGGGTAGTGGCGGCGATGGTAGGTGGTGATGGGTGGAGGTGGTGGTGGTGGAGGTGGGTGGTGGTGGAGGTGGGTGGCGGTGGTGGGTGGTGGTGGTTGGTGGTGGTGGGTGGTGGTGGAGGTGGGTGGCGACGGTAGTGGTGGTGGGTGGTGGTGGTGGGTGGCGGTGGTGAGTGGTGGTGGTTGGTGGTGGTGGGTGGTGGTGGTTGGTAGTGGTGGTGGCGGTGGGTAAAAAATCGTAAAAAAAACAGACGAAAACGTAAAAAAAACAGATGAAAACGTAAAAAAAGCGGACGAAAACGTAAAAAAAAACAGATGAAAACGTAAAAAATCGGACGAAAACGTAAAAAAACAGACGAAAACGTAAAAAATCGGACGAAAACGTAAAAAAAAGACGAAAACGTAAAAAAATCGGACGAAAACGTAAAAAATCGGACGAAAATGTAAAAAATCGGACGAAAACGTAAAAAAACAGAAGAAAACGTAAAAAACAGACGAAAATGTAAAAAATCGGACGAAAACATAAAAAAACAGACGAAAACGTAAAAAAACAGATGAAAACGTAAAAAATCGGACGAAAACGTAAAAAAACAGACGAAAACGTAAAAAATCGGACGAAAACGTAAAAAAACAGACGAAAACGTAACAAAGGACTAACGATGCAAATATTTTAACTCTATAGTCAATGAGGACTAACGATGCAAAAATTTTAACTTAAGGAGGACTAACGATGCAAATATTTTAACTCTATAGTCAATTTGGACTAACGATGCAAAAATTTTAACTGAAGGAGGACTAACGATGCAACTATTTTAACTCCTGTTAGGAGATAACGGAAAATCATTTGCATCGTTAGTCCATACTAACTGATATAACTAACTGAGGGATGTATTTGTGCCAACTTTAATAACTGAGGGATGATTTTGTTCCAAAAAAAAGATAAAGGATGTAAATCGATTTTTTGACAAACCACAGGGATGTATTTTGGACTTTAAAATGATCATTTTAAATAGGTGAGAATAAAATTTTATGAAAGTGAACATTTAAATTAGGACAGAGGGATAAAGACTACTTTACCACAATTAAGGCCTTAATGTTTATGAGATTGAAGGTGGCATCGGTATCTCGACTATAATCCAGAAGTGAATCCAACATATCACCAAACCTGGGAAGTTTCGACTCTCGATGCTTTACTCTAGCTCTCATTTACGAGACCTTCTATCACTTGATCCAACCAGTCGAAAGCGTTCTTAGCCTGCCCTCGTAAATTCTGCTGGTCCAAAGGTTTCAGCACTTGAAACATGTCGGCTATGTTGAACTTCCCTTGCAACTCCATTGCTGTCTCTACTGCCAGTGGCGGATAGGGTCATCTAATTCGGGGGGGCCGACTTAATAAATATAAATTTTTTCGGACCAAATTCGGATAAGTTAGCACTATTGAGGAAAAAAACGGGGGGCCCGGGCCCCAACTAAGATCCGCCCCTGTCCACTGCCATCTTAAAACCCTCAAGTTCATTTGATTCATCGAAGCTGGTCATGTCTTGTGAAAAAATCGTGTTGGATATCTGTTGAGTGCCACTGCAAAAGCCAGCTTCCCAATGTCCACAGCCACCTTTTTGCGCCCAGACTGATGTAGGAACTCGAGCATCCCTTCAACCACGTTTTCTCGAAGCTCGTTGAGGCTGTCGAGTTTATGCCGGTTTGTTAGATACATGTTAAGGGCTTTTCTGATAGTTCTCCATGTATCATTTGGCGAACTGCTTCAGGATGTTTATACGCAGACATGACGTCTGGGACAACACGACCAGCGCAAACTTCATCGTTGCGTTGGAGGATTTCTCTAGCAACATCCGGTGTCGATGCAACGACACTAGTGATGCTTCCCAACCGGATGGTCATTAATGGACCATGTTTGTTTGCGAGCTTGGCTAAGGATTCGTGAGGTTTCGGCCCAATATCGAGGAGGTTTCCGATTATAGGGAGGCCGACAGGCCCGGGAGGAAGTCTTCTCCTTCTGTATGGAGGAAGAAGAAGTAGCAAATGATGGATCGAGTAGAGAACTAGAATTAGAACCCCCATTGATTAATTGTTTTGTGTTTAGCACAATGGTAATAAAGTCTCATGGTTTACTATATATAAATAAAGATAATAGTTACAAAATGATTGGTATTAGAAGATAGTTGAAGGGTATAAAATAATTTTTCTCTAAAATCTACTACAGCGAACAAATAAACCGTCCCTGTAAATGGACTCCACAAAGCTAATACATCTCATAAAAAACACAAAATCAATCAAACATGCAAAAATCATTCATCAAAAAGTAATAACATCAGGCTTACAAACCAACATTGCAATATGCAAAAACCTTATAACCCTTTATTTTTCATGCCATTTATATAACTCTGCCAACTTAGTTTTTAAATCAATTGAACACCCTTTAGACATAACATTATGGAACACTTTAGTTTCTAATTATACTAAATGTTATATGTTTAATGAAGCTATTAAAGTATATGAAAATTTATCTAGTGTAATGAAACCTGATAGTTATACATACCCAAGTGTTTTAAAAGCTTGTAGTGGGTTAAAGGATGGTAATTTAGGTAAAAAGATTCATACCCATTTGGTTAAAAGTGGGTTTGAGTCAGATGTTGTTGTTATGAGTTCGTTATTCGGCATGTATGCGAAATGTGGGATGTTTCGGGTTGCGATTAAGGTGTTTGATGAAATGCCTGAGATAGATGTGGGCTGTTGGAATACGGTTATTTCATGTTATTTACATGATGGGAAGTATGCGAAAGCGTTGGAGTTGTTTGGGGAGATGAGGGATTGTGGTTTTGAGCGTGATTCTGTGACGTACACGACTGCTATATCGGCGTGTGCTAAGGTTATGGATGTTGAGAGAGGGAAGGAGGTTCATGAGGAGGCAGTGAGAAATGGGTTTGGTTCGGATGGGTTTGTTCAAGCTGCTTTGGTTGATATGTATGGTAAATGCGGTTGTTTAGAAATGGCTGTACAAGTTTTTGAGGATATTGAGTTCAAGAGTCTGGTTTCGTGGAACTCCATGATTACAGGATATAGTTTGAGAGGTGATAGCAAATCGTGCATTCATCTTTTATCGAGGATGAATAGAGATGGAATTAGACCGAATTCCACAAGCTTAAGCAGTTCATTGATGGCGTGTTCTAAATCAGCTAACTTGAAACATGGCAAGTTTATTCATGGGTACATAATAAAAAACAACATAAAGTTTGATACCTTTATGTACACCTCGTTGGTAGATGTTTACTTTAAATGTGAAAAAACTTCATCAGCTGAATACATCTTCAAAAAAATGCCTAAAACAAACGTTGTGGAATGGAACTTAATGATTTCTGGATATGTGGCTGTAGGGTCATATCTTGAAGCTCTTGGCATTTACAATGACATGAACGCAGTTGGCATAAAACCTGATGCCATCACGTTTACCAGCATATTGGCAGCATGTTCGCAACTTGGAGCACTAGAACGGGGTAAGGAGATTCACAAATGTATCATTGAAGGGAAATTTGAATCAAATGAGATAGTCATGGGGGCACTTTTGGACATGTACACTAAATGTGGCGCTGTGGATGAAGCTCAACAAGTTTTTAGTCGATTACCCGAAAGAGATTTAATTTCATGGACTACTATGATAACAGCTTATGGGTCACATGGACGGGCTTTTGAAGCACTTAAACTTTTCCAAGAAATGCAGGATTTTAATATTAAACCAGATAGAGTTGTATTTCTAGCAGTGATTTCGACATGTAGTCATGGAGGATTAGTTAATGAAGGGTGTTATTATTTTAATCAAATGGTTAATGATTATAGTATTAAACCTAAAATTGCAGATTACTCGTGCTTAGTGGATCTCCTTGGTCGTGCCGGAAGATTACACGAGGCGTATGCAATTCTGCAAAGAACTGCAAGCATCCGAGAGGATGTTGAGCTTTTGAGCACACTGTTTTCGGCTTGCCATATACATGGTGATTTAGAATTGGGTGAGAAAATCGGGTGTTTGCTTGTTGATAAGACTCCTGATGATCCATCAATGTATATTGTGTTGGCTAATATGTATGCGTCACTCAAGAAATGGGATGAGGCAAGAAAAGTGAGGTTGAAGATGAAAGAGCTTGGATTAAGAAAGAATCCTGGTTGTACTTGGATTGAAATTGATAAAAAGATTGTACCATTTTTGGTGGAAGACAAATCGATCCCTCAAGCAGGTTTCGTGTATCAGTGTTTGTCAGTTCTTGCTGGTCATATGAACAAGGATGAACTTTTGTTTCAGAAGACTATATCAAACATGTAGGTTTTAGCCAGTTAGTTACCAAGAGGATAACTGTAAAATTTAGACAGGATTTGGTAGAATATACATCGCTGTTTACTATTTAAGAACTCAGAATAATTTGATTTCCCTGTAAATGTACATATACACGTTTTACTGGTATTTTATTCGTGAACTACTTATCTTTGGTAGAATGTACATCCCTGTTTACCACTTATCTTTGGCGAGTTGGAAAAGCCGTTATTGCTACAAGCTTCTCATAAACCCACGTTCCGTTAAATCCAGTTTTCAGTTATTTATGCTACCTTTGTTTTGCTTGTTTGCTTGTAATTTGGGATGTTAATATTACTAAAACCCTGAAATAGAACTCATAAAAACATGGAATAAATTGATGTGCCATGTTAAAAGGGTGTTTGTAATTGCTTATTTTTTCTGCTAAATAGATATATAACGATAAGTAGTTCACGAAATAGTGTTTGGATTTGCTTATTTTCTCTACAAATAAGGCCTCATAAAAAAATTATTTGTTAGAAAGTATCTAGCTAATCCAATTAGATATTAGAGTTAAAAAATAATTTCATTTAAGATGAGACTTTAAAATAAGTAGGTCCTGATATGCTTACCCGAAAACTTATTTTAGCCTGAGCGGAAGTGGTTTTTATCTAAATGCTTCGAACTGATACGCAGGAAAAATAAGCAATTCCAAACACCCTTTTAAAAGTTTGAAGGATTGATGGTTTTGTATGTGTTGACTGACTCAGTTTATGTTGCTTGATGAAGGGAATGCATGGACAGCTATTGCTCATATAATAACCGCAGTTATAGGATCAGGGGTTTTGTCATTATCTTGGAGTGTGGCACAGCTTGGTTGGATAGCTGGTCCCTCATTTTATTCGCACTTGTCACCTATCTGAATGCATCACTTCTCACCAATTTCCATCATTATTCGGAACCTCACAATGGCATCACTGTTATCGAATCTTTCATACTTTCAAGCTGTACAAAACATTCTAGGTGAGTAAAAAACATGAGAGTTTGATGTTATGGCTGTTTTTACTTGTTTTGACAAATCTTTGGTTCTGTTACAGGGATCTCGCTGGCACGGGTCTGTGCACTGCTGGTATACTATAATTTATTTAAGGAGGGAGCTGTTTATACAATTACATCTGCAAGTAGCATTAGGTATGTTTCTTCGCGGTAACTAACATTCTGATTGGTTGTGTTTTGTTGTTGAAGATTTGATTACTTATTTCTTATTGTCGACAGAGCAATTGAGCAGTTGAATTGTTACCATGAACAAGGGCATGACGCTGCTTGTGAATACAGTGTAGAGTATTACATGCTTGTCTTTGGAATTATTAATATCATGGCTTCTCAAATACCCAATTTTCATAGTACAATATGGCTTTTGATTATGGCTGCATATATGTCTTTCACGTACTCTCTCATTGGATCAGGATTAGGATTAGCCCAAACAATAGGTACATACTCCAGTCTTCAAACTTTGAAGTAGATGGGGCCAAAGGGAGGGTAGAAAGGATTGGATTTTAGCCCAAACAATAGGTACCGAATTCAGAGGAACTCCGAAAAGACAGATAATTACTATCCTATGGTAAGTTATTGCTTTCACATTACAATATATGTGGCAAAATGAACGGGTTGACTAACGGGTCAAAAGAAGTCATTTTCAGTTTTTGTCTTAAGTGGTGATCATTATTGAAGTTTGCATTTTTATATTTGATCGATTTGAAGAAGAGGGTGATCATTTTGGCTATAAGTTTGTCACTTAATGATTTCATGTTTTCTTCTCCTTGCAGGTTTAGCCTTTCCACTCTCTTTTTTGCTCATAGTAAGTGAGATACTTCTTTTTCATGTACTTACTGGCAGTCCATCCCTGTTTGACTAACATCAAACTGATTTGTGGCTTTTTTTGAAAATGATACAAGTTTCTAAAAAATCTTAATGTGTGCAATAAGCGCGTCAATTTTTATAAGAGATATGCTGCAATTAAGAGGAATTTTGAAACATGCCTTCAAAAGCAACATGTTTGACCTCAAAGGTGAAAGTGCAGTGCCGAGTGGGTGTTGCTTGATAACACCCTTCATCTGACTTTTGAAGTCAAACTGAGTAGTGTCTTTCAGGAGAGAACACTGCAAGTACTCTCGGTCGTATAGTGTTGCTTATATGGCTTTTTGTAGTTCTCATTATCAACTCAAGTTACACTGCGAGTTTGACCTCGATTCTCACAGTCCAACAACTATCTTCTCCCATTAAAGGAATCGATACATTGAAAAAATTCAATGGTCGTATCGGATACCAAGTGGGATCTTTTGCAGAACGATATTTGATTGATGAAATTGGAATTCATGAATCCAGACTTATTCCTCTTGGAACACCTGATGCATATACAGATGCTTTCCGAAAAGGTTCCAAAAATGGTGGTGTTGCAACCATTGTTGATGAACGCCCCTACGTTGAGCTTTTCTTTGTCAAACCAATGCAAGTTCAGGGTTGTTGGAAGTGAGTTCACCAAGAGTGGCTGCGGATTCGTAAGTTTTTTCTTATTGTCTTTCTATTTTTTTCTTCGTATTTTGACTTTCATACCAGTAGTTTCAAACATTAGTGACATCAATTCAAAATCTTAAAGATAACAATCAGTGTGGTATTTTTGAATCTGGATTTACCAAATCAACTCATTTAACCACCAAAAGTAGAATTACTTTCTGAACAATATATATTAGTTCTGATATAACTTCAATCATACGCAGCAAATTAACGGGTTAGATAGCAGGTGGAAATGGATAACTTTTAGTTCGGACCAGGCTGTGTTAACAAAAAATAATAATCTCTTAAGCTATAACCAAAACAAAGCTGAGATTAATGTGGTTGAAATACTACAATTACTATGGACAAAAGTACTACATTATCGTGCATATATATCTGACAAGGCTGTGTTTTTTATTAAAAATTTTTTACGCATTTCCACGTGACTCCCCATTGGCAGTCGACTTATCAACAGCAATTCTCTCACTATCAGAAAATGGCAACCTGCAACGGATCCACGACAAGTGGCTTATAAGAAGTGGTTGCAGCACTCTGATAATGCAGAACTTGAATCAGGCCACTGGCACCTCAAAAGCTTCTGGGGTCTCTTCCTTATTTTCATATACTGAATTGGTGTTTTGTTTTTTAAGCACATGTATGGTCTTGTTTGTTCATATTACTCAGTGAGTTTCACAAAAATTGCAATGTTTGAATGTACACAAATCTGATAAAAAGTTTACTGAACATTCAGCAAACCCGCTCATTTAAGTCTACATCCACATGGAGGTAAATGTTGTGGACCTAGAAGGATCACAACGCCTGTTGTGTATGGCCTGATTGGTAACTTGACCTAAAAAGTATGGTGATTCTTGTGAGTATTTTGAAAGGGATCCCTATTTAACTTTACGCCTAACTAGAAGTGAAAATTATGGACCACAATAGATGATAATGAATGTTAGCGTCAAATAGGTAATTTGATTCAGGGAGTATTTGGATGTACGTCTTGATTGTCATTATCTTATGATTTAGATTTCAAGTCCTAGTAATCAATTTTTAGTGTTTAGTGTTTACATAAACCTAGTTTTGCTTATGGTTATTTGGTCAGTTATATACTAGTTGCAACAAAACTGATTATTAAAGGGTAGAGTGAAAAACTTACTAATATGATCAAAAGTGATTTTTACAACCTTAAGCAGCAGAAACACAACCAAACATTGTCACTTGCACCATGGTCTATTACATTTGACTGTCATATACTGTTTATTAATACCTCTATTACATTTTTTGTCCTTAAAAGAAATAAATGTGTTGATTAATTTTACAAAACTACATTGAAGAAAATTAAAATATCTTTTCAATACAACAATTTAGGACGTTGTTAACATTTGAATACATGTTTTTCGTCTTATGACCCGTTTAACATGTTTGACGATTTCTTTTTTTCTACTTAACTGTTTGACCTCTTTTCAAGTAAGTACAACCTAAACTTATACTTTTGTGTATAAACAAGTCTAGTTTGCCATTTTTGTTTGCAAGGTAGCAATATTTCATATTTTCGATGATGTAGGAAATGGAAAGATTCAAGGTAGCATAGGAGGAGTTCCTACTGATAAGCCGATTCTGCAAGTATGGTTTATTGCTCAAGCTATTGGAGACATTGCATTTGCATACCCTTTTCACTTGATTTTTATTGAAGTACAGGTGATGATAACTAATATTTCATTCATATAAGAAAACTCTCCCATGTTTACTTTGAAGCTCAATTGTTTAAATGTTTTTCAATATGAAGAATACTTTGAAATCCCCTCCATCAGAAATAGTCACCATGAAGAAGGCTTCAAGATTTTCAGTTTCTATGACTATTCTCTTCTACCTCTGCTGTGGCAGATTTGGCTATGCAGCCTTTGGGAACTCAACTCCTGGCAATATCTTGAGCGGATTTGGATTTTATGAGCCATATTGGCTCATTGACTTCGCTAATTTATGTGTTTTTCTGCACTTGGTTGGTGGATATCAGGTAAATGCTATACTCAATGGACTATTATCTTGAAGCGTATCCTTGCATTGTGAAATTATAACGTATCCTTGCATTGTGAAATTATAGAGGTAGAAAATTTGACCCATTAACTTACATCGATGGTTCGATTTGTGTTTTAGGTTATCTCAAATGAGTCAACATAAAAGAAATGATAGTCCAATAGGAAAAATTGTCAGCCAAAGTGGTCAATAGCTGTTGAAGTCAGCCAAAGGCAAACTTCTAACTCGCTTCTATTCAAATCTTTAGATTATTATTCTAAACAATTGGTACCAGTTTGACACATTACCAAAACTGCCCTTCATGCCACCTCTTTGGATATAGGATTCAAAAAAATGAAATTTAATATTGCTGTACTGTTTTGTCAGATATTTAGTCAGACATTTATATGGTATTGTGGAAATATGGTATGCTGAAAGGTACCCTGAAAGTGACTTCATACACGAGTTTCACATTTTGGAGATTAAGCTGAGTCCTTTACGGTTATGTTTTCGAACATCGCATATGGTTCTAACAACAGCCTTAGGGATGCTATTCCCTTACTTTAATGAAGTGGTGGCGTTTGCAGGATCCGTGACCTTCTGGCCATTGGTTGTATACTTTCCAGTTGAGATGTACTTTGTGCAGAAAAAGACTGCATTTTGGACACGTAAGTGGATTTTTCTTCGTATCTTCACCATTCTTTGCTTCTTTGTAACATTATTTGCCTTCGTTGGTTCTGTTCAAGGAATAATTGCCAAAAGATTGGGTAGAAAACGAAGTATGTTGTTCACAGCATTTCAGTTTACAACATGATGTAGTTATTTATATTGCCTTAGAGCAATGGGTATAGTAACGCCATGGGTTGCGTTATGATGATGTGGAGCTGCGTTTAGCAGCGTTACCACACCTGCGTTTCGCGTTAAGGCGGGGCGTTGGAGGTGGCGTTATGGTGGCAACGCTGCGTTAACAGCTTTGATTAAAAAAAATTACAGTTTGGCCCCTGCAACGGCTAGTATAACGTTTGAATTTCAAAAAAAAAAAAAAATTACACTTAGGCCCCTCTAACGTTTATAAACGGGCAGATATGTTTTTTTTTTTTTTTTTTTTTTTTTAAATCAAAACATTTTTTTCACCACTATAAATAACCAATTAACACACAACTTTTTTTCACACTTTCACAACTCAATCTCATATACATATACTTCCATTTTCTAAAAAAAATGTCGGGATTTAACAACAACCAGAGTTTCTTGAAACCTCATGGGGTGGGATAACTCGAACGCGGATTCAGCTTCAAACCCGAACGCGGGGTCTTCGTCAACCAACATCCATTTGCCTAACCCACTCGGCTTGCCGGCCGAGGAACTTTACCAACAACATCAACGATTTCTAATGTGGCAACAAAGCCAAAACATGCTAAACGCCAATTTCCAAAATCTACAATTCGAACAACAATCACAACCGCCATCTCAATCATCACATGCACAAATCGAAACAAATGAAGTATCCGAAACACCTACGTCTCCACGAAAGCCCACAAGTCGTGGTAAACGAAAGTCCAAAAAATCCAAAGAACCCGAACCAATTGACGAAAAAAATCCCGACGTGACCAATACTACATTACGTTGGCAACCAAGTGAGGAAAAACTACTTGCATCGTGTTATGTGGCCGTTACCGAGGATCCACAAGTCGGGCGTTCACAACCGGGCTATACGTTTTGGAAACGGGTTATGAACGAGGTCAATAAACTCAATTTTCAACCATGCAACAAGGATATGCTAACAAGCAAGTGGAAAACTGTAACACCCCCAAAATTTGGTACAGCGGAAAACTTATCAAATCTTCGGGATGCTACGGGGATTGGTACACAACACAAACATAAGAAAACGGAATAGCATTATCCGTTAAATAAAACATGTCAAACCAAATATTTCATGCCTATATTTATTTCAAAAGTACGCAATAAGCCCAAAACATTACAAAAGTAGGTCCCCAAATAAGTTATCAGAGTCTTAATTGATCCTTCAACCATGCCGTTTGCCAAGCCTCCAAATACTAGCTAATCCAATGCAAACCTCAATCATTACCTGAGAAAACATGCTAAATGGGTCAGCTAACGCTGGTGAGTTCATAAGTTTACATAAAGTATAGCATTGGACCAAATAACATATATTTTGTAACACCCCCAACTCGGAATATGGCAGCGGAACATAGTTTGGGGTATTACTTACGAGTAAGACAGTCACAATCATAGAAAACGACTCATAACGAGTCGTTTTAATAAAAACATATCATTCGAAATATAAATAAATATTGAAGTTCAAAAGATTCTCAAACGTCATACGCAGCGGAATAAAAGATACAATTTTAAAAGGGTTTTTCGAATCACAAAAGGTAGTAAAAAGTAGATAGATAGTCATCGATAGTCGTCTTGCCACTCCCAGTGCCAGTATAGTATACATCAATTACCTGAGATAAAACATGCTAAAAAGGTCAACACAAAGGTTGAGTGTAATCCATAGGTTTAATAAGTAAAGTAGTTGAACACAAGATTTTCAAGTCTGGAAGATATAAGTAACAAATACAGATATCAGGTAAGCGTCAAACAGTTGCTAAGCTCATGACACGCAAAACGTTAACCAGCACCAATAACATTGGCGTAAGTCGACAGTAACCGCGGAATTAATAATATAACAATTTGCCCCCAAGTAGGTACTTTGCAAGATACCTAGTAAATCTCGAATATTGTACATCACATGTTTCCGGCCTTGGTCAACATGGCGGGTGGTCATTCCTATAGGCCTATAAACTATACTCGCGCTCACTCGCAAGTGATTAATGGTTCATGATCGAAGGACTTGCTTTTGGCAAGGGCGGTACTTAGCATTATCATCTTAGTAAGAAAAAGCATACATTTATACAATTGTGTTCATGAAAAGTAAGTAGTATGTATATCCCCCATGGGTTTATAAACAATTTAAAAGTAAAGTGGGGCTATGAATCACACCTTAGCAGCAGATGAAATAAGATATCACAATATGATCAGATGGTATAGCACGGCAAGTGAACTTCAGCACAACCTAATAAGTAAATGGTATGTTTCAGAAATAATCCTCAAAGTGATTTATAAAGTAATACTCGTAGAATACTCGTGTTTGAAATGAAAAGGTTTAGTTTCAATGGCGTTGAAAGAAATAAACATTTATGACTTGTGTGGATAGAAAAGGAAAGATAAGATAATAATAGTCGGCGAAACACAAACAAACAAGTAAGAAAAGAATCAAGAAAAGAAGAAGAGATAAGAATAAGAAAGGAAAGAATAATAAAGAATGAGAAGAAAAGATATCAACAGGTCGTTTCTGTGTTTTACCCATATCCCAAAATAGTTGGTAAAACGTTATGATTTAGGAAGAAAACGTTAAGTTTTCAAATGGTTTTATGATATTTACAAGTTGTAAATGGTTTAATTATAATGGTTTTTATGAATAACAAAGAAGGGCGGCGCGTGGTGCTTACCAAACGTGTGAGAAAGAGAGAAAGGTGCGGCGGTGAGTGGTGGTGCGACGGTGGTGGTGGCGGTGATGTCTCGAAACACAACCAAACGAACTCCCTTGGCTCTCAAATGCTCCAGAAATGAAGAGAAGGTCGAGATCTATGCGTGGGTGAAGTTTCGGTGATGGCCGGAATTTTGGCCGGACGGGGTAGCGGCGCCGGAATAGGGTTCCGGTGAGGGGGTGGTATCAAATGAGGGAGGAGAGAGAGAAGGTGGGGTTTATATATTTAGGTAGAGGGGCCGAAGGTGGAAAAACGAAAATGAAGGGGGCGCGGGGTAACATTCGGGCGGAGGGGGTGATTGTGACAAATAGATTAAACTTTTAAAATAAACACTGTGGGACCTATTTGACGTATCAAACGGCCATAAAAATTTACGAGACTTGCGCCATTGTTTCCGAAATAATTTTTCTGATAAAAACGAGTATAAATATGCATAACTTTTTCGAAGTTATTTTATTTAGCAAATTGATTCGTTTCGTGCTTTCTAGGTTGTGCCGATTCAATAAAGGGATAAGGCTCACGTTTATTAAGATATCTTCTGTTTCTCAAGTTCAAATAAGTTCGGAAAAAGTTTAAATGCTAAGGGGATGCAAAAGTAAATATTTGGCTAGGAAAATAGGTTTGGAAAATTACCGGGTGTTACAGCACCTACATCATATTTGGAAATCCGTCCCGGATTTCAGTTAGTGTTAGCTGTAACACCCCAACCCGATAAGGGTAGAAGTACTACATTACGGTGACGTATCAAAGCAAACACAAGCATACATCTCAAGTAATACAAATGAATTCCAAAGGTTACAAAGGAAAATCTGAAGTACAGAACAATAATAAAATACTAAGTCTAAAATGTAAATCTCTTCTAAGGATAGCAAATCAAAGTATAGTCTTCTAAGTCCAACGTACTCTCCACTCATATCCCAGCTTCCCACTAAAAACCTGCCGCGGTGAAAAGAAATGCGGCTGAGCTTAAAAAAGCCCAGTGAGCAGATATATATACAAACGAAGCAAATGATAAAGAACAAAGAATATAGTATGGTACATTGGGGATAATATCATAAGGTATAAATGAAGTGAAAGGATAAAGTGAGAGATAGGACAGTAATCCACCACGAGCCCAGAAACATAACATATCATATCATATCATATCATAATCCATAAGTAACCATTGTATTCGGAGGGGTGACCTCGGAATACCAAATGTAGTAGGAGGGGAGACCTCAAGTAACCATAAGTAACCATAGAGGAGCGACCTCTCAGATATGTGAAGGGCATGTATTGCACACAGTACCAATCACCAGACATATATCAAATCATATAACAGATAATCCACTAACAGATAACAGATCTAGGATGCATCCATACGCCCCCGCAGAAATCATAGTGGCCATAATAACATAGTGCGCATATCATATAACAGAAAGGGGACGGTGTGGAACATCACTCAACCACACTAGAGTCATGCCATTGGTGCATCACTGACACGGACATGGAACCCCCATGCCTAGTAAAAAATGGCTCGGGTATCAAACTGGGAGTCAAATATCATATCATAATCAGAGTGTCATATCAAAAGGTTCATATCATAAGGTTCATATCAAATATTTCAGAAGTGCATATCAAAGGTTCATATCAGAGTTTCATATCAAAGGGATCATAGCAAAGGTATCATATCAGAAACTATCAGATCAAAGGTGTATAAGAAGTTATGAGAAACCTTAAGAGAAAGGTCAGAATATCTGTACCTCATTCAGAAAGACAAACGGATAAAAGGCGGATCACACAGAACGGAAGGTCACTCCTTCTTCACCGAACCTATACAAATTAGTAACCACTTATGATGTTTCGTACTTTATAGTTTATTTAAAGTCTTATCCCAATATACACGCATTCAATTATTCAAATTTTATAACTCCGAAGTGTCGTTATCGTATATCAAACTTAATATTGTTAAACATTTTATGTATACAAAAATCTATTGTTTTCAGTTTCTTTATTAGCATGCCTAATATACAATTAAGCTAACTTTACATGCCTTCGTAAAATACATGGATTGCTTTCCAATTTTTAGTACCCGTTAACAGGCACTTACAATTGCAATTTCATAGTTTATAAAGATTTATGTTTTGGTTTTTGACCCATCGATTCATGCTATGCATGAGTACCAGATTAATGAATTATGTCATGTAGTAATATCAGTTTAATAACATGCATATTATATTAACTTGGTAGCTTGCCTATCCTAACCATGTTGTTGACTCCACATCACAAGCCACATTATACACTTATACTCGACCAGTTTCGAAACCCAACACGAAAACAAGAATATCATATTAACGGTACGTGTTATGGTATGCTCATATGTGACCAAGACAATCTCGAACCTGGAACAAAGTAGATCGAAATTGAAACCAGGACTAATCTCGAAACTACAGACGACACAACTACATACACCTTAACGACACATGTAGCCTGGAATCACCAGATTAAAACGAGAGTTTAATATGTTTGTGATTATTTTTATCATGTTCTAAATCTGATTTTAATATCCATATTCAGCCCATATCGACATATATATACCCACACTTAACGCTCCAATTACCAGTTCATGCATGAAACCTTCTTTCATAAATATATTCGAATGACAGATGCACAAGATGGGGAAACATAATATGACATAGATTAAGGTTATACCTCAGGTTCGAACAAGTACGATGAAGCCGAAACACACCCATGAATACGAGCAATAAGAATCCATGAGATACAACTGAACTAAAGCCCGAACAGCCAAAGTACCATCGCGAACCTAAACCTTAATCCTTCACAAAACGATACACACCACGACCCACAATCAGCTACGAAACTTGAAGACGAAAGTGATCACATCATGGAGTTTCCTCGAACACAAACAGCACAAGAGTATGCACGATCCCAGCCCCAACTGTTAGCCTTCGACCCATTTTTCTTTGAAGAAAGAGATACGATTTGGGACTTTTTATTGTTTTGCTTTGGTTAGGAAAATGTTTACTGAGTAAATGAACAATATGTAAGAGGTAAGGATGATTTAGTCAAAACGTGTGAATCAAATAAAAATGGAAAATACCATGGCAGTGATATCTTAAAATTCAGGATTATGGCAACTTGTTATGTGGTTGAGATATGGTAAATCTCCACAAAACGTGTGGAGTGATTAGGAGTAAAATGGCGTGTCCTTATTATTTGGAATGTTGATTTGGAGAGAATGATGGGTTCATTTATTAAAACGATTAGAAGGAAAGTTTGTCAAAAATAAATGCGTGATTTGTGATGAATCATATATTATGGAAGATTGGGTGATTGCTTTGCCGAAGATCATGGGGAGGTGATAAGGAGGTGATTATCACTTTCAAAGTTTCCTTATATTGATCTCAAATAATTGTGCGTGAACAATTTCTTGAATCAGCTCATGCAATCCCTTAAAGTGTGATATTATTTTTATTTTTGTAACAAATATTTATATTAGGCATATTTTAAATAAATTTTTATTAATCGTATTATTATTTATAACATATGGTTTAGGTTAGTAATTAATCGCGTTCATGACATAAAATAAATTCAAAATTAGACGTAAAATTAGGAATTCGGAATTTAGGGTTTTACATTACCAGTCGTGGTTGAGAAAAGGTGAGGGTACCTGCGCTTGAACTCGTATTCGCGTTCCCAGGTGAACTCGGGTCCTCTCTTGGAATTCCAACGGACTTTCACGATAAGAATACGACTCTGCTTCAGCTGTTTGACTTCACAGTCCATAATTTCGACGGGTTCCTCAATATAGTTCAATTGCTCATCAATCTGAATCTCGTCGAGTGGAATCACGGATGACTCATCAGATAAGCACTTCTTCAGGTTTGACACGTGAAACGTAGGGTGTACTCTACTAAGCTCGGGTGGTAGTTCAAGTCTGTAGGCTACTAGACCAACCCTGTTAAAAATCTTGAACGGTCTAATGTACCTTGGGTTCAGCTTTCCTCGTTTACTAAACCGTATCACGCCTTTCCATGGCGATACTTTCAACATAACCTTATCTCTGACTTCTGACTTGAAACTCTAGTAGTTTACGCCTCACATCTGCGTAACTCTTCTGTCGGTCTCTTGCAGCTTGTAGTCAATTCTTAATTTGTATGATCTTCTCGGTTGCCTCATGAACGATGTCCGGTCCAATGAGCTGAGCTTCTCCTACTTCAGCCCAACAAATAGGTAATCGGCACTTTCGACCATACAGTGCTTCAAACAGTGCAGCCTTAATGCTCGTGTGATAGCTGTTGTTGTATGAAAACTCAATCAGAGGCAAATGGGTATCCCATCCATGTCCAAAATCAATTATACAAGCTCGAAGCATATCTTCTAAGGTTTGTATGGTCCTTTCACTTTGACCATCGGTCTGTGGATGATATGCGGTACTCATGTCGAGGTTCGTGGCAAAGGCATCCTGAAGTGATCGCCAAAAGTTAGAAGTGAATCTGCTGTCTCCATCAGAGATGATAGATATTGGCGCGCCATGTCTCGAGACTACTTCCTTGATGTAAAGTTTAGTCAGCTTGTCCATACTATAGTTCTCTTTGATGGGTAGAAAGTGTGCAGATTTAGTTAGTCGATTGACTATAACCCAAATAGCGTCGAAACCAGTTGAAGTCTTTGGAAGTTTAGTGATGAAGTCCATAGTAATCCGTTCCCATTTCCATTCAGGAATCTCAGGTTGTTGTAGAAGACCTGACGGTTTCTGATGGTCGGCTTTAACTTTAGAGCACGTAAGGCACTTGCGGACATAGTCGGCAATGTCAGCCTTCATATTCGGCCACCAATATAACTTCTTGAGATCGTGATACATCTTGTCGGATCCTGGGTGTACAGAGTACTTCGACTTATGAGACACATGTATGATTAAGTCTCGCAGTCCTCCAAAACGTGGTATCCAACTTCTCCCTTCAAAACATAACATTCCATCTGAATGTTTCTCAAACTTCTTCTGTATCATACCATAAAGGTTCTCACTCTTGAGGTCTTCTTGTTTCACGGCTTCTTCTTGTGCGTTAATAATATGAGCGGGAAGGTTTGAATTGATGGTCAAAACCAAAGCTCGAACTCGCAGCGGCTTCAACCGTTCCTTACGGCTCAAAGCATCAGCCACGACGTTCGCTTTTCCCGGGTGGTATCGGATTTCACAATCATAATCACTTAGCAACTCCAACCATCTTCGTTGTCTCATATTCAACTCCTTCTGATCCAAAATATGTTGGAGACTCTTGTGATCGGTAAAGACAGTACACTTCGTACCGTATATATAGTGCCTCCAAATCTTAAGTGCAAAAACCACAGCTCCTAACTCCAAATCGTGTGTGGTATAATTCTCCTCATGAGTCTTAAGTTGTCGAGAAGCATATGCCATGACCTTCCCTCATTGCATCAAAACTGCTCCGAACCCTTGGTGTGATGCATCGCAATAAACTAAGAAATCTTTAGCTCCATCTGGTAATGCTAGAATCGGTGCACTACAAAGTTTCTGCTTCAGGGTTTGGAATGCTTCTTCTTCGTCCTTTCCCCATCCATACTTCTTATCCTTTTGAGTCAACGTAGTTAATGGTTTAGCTATTTTGGAGAATCCCTCGATGAATCTCCTGTAGTATCCAGCCAATCCCAGAAATTGACGAATTTCTGTGGCGTTAGTGGGCGTTGGCCAGTTCTCAATAGCTTCGATCTTCGCGGGATCCACGTGTAACCCTTTACTGTCAATTACATGCCCAAGGAATTGTACCGTGCGAATCCAAAATTCACACTTAGAGAATTTCGCGTACAATTTCTCTTCCTTGAGTAACTTAAGAATTATTGTCAGATGCTGCTTGTGCTCTTCTTCACTCTTGGAGTAGATCAAAATGTCATCGATGAAGACTATAACAAACTTGTCCAGATATGGTTTACACACTCGGTTCATGAGATCCATGAACCCCGGACTCTGAGTTGATGATAACCCGATCGTAAGTCTATCTTGGAGTAGAAACCGGATCCTTGTAACTGGTCGAATAAGTCGTCGATTCTAGGTAACGGGTATCGGTTCTTCACTGTTAGCTTATTCAATTCACGATAGTCAATACACATCCTGAATGACCCATCTTTCTTCTTCACGAATAAAACTGGTGCTCCCCAGGGCGAGGAACTTGGTCGAATAAACCCTTTATCCAACAACTCTTGCAGTTGATTAGACAGTTCTTGCATCTCTGTTGGTGCTAGTCGATACGGTGCACGTGCCACGGGTGCAGCTCCCAGCACTAAGTTGATTCGGAATTCCACTTGTCGAACCGGTGGAAGTCCAGGTAGATCTTCGAGAAATACTTCGGGAAAATCACGCACAATTGGAACATCCTCAAGTCGCTTCTCTCCCGACTTCTTCTTAGCCACATGTGCTAGGAATGCATGACATCCCTTCTCGATGTATTTCAAAGTCTTGATACAAGATATGATGTTCAAACGGGTTCCACTACGGTCTTCTCGGATAATCAAAGTTTCACCATTGAGAGGGATATGAAAAACTCGTTCACCACAAACAATACTCGCCTGATGTTTGGACAGCCAATCCATACCAACCACTACGTCAAAGCTTCCGAGTTCAATGGGCATGAGATCGATACTAAACGGGTGATCTAGGAGGTTTAGGGTACAGTCTCGGATTACGGTGCAAGTGTCAACTAAGTTGCCATTAGCTAGCTCGATGCTATAACTAGTTTCTAAGGAGGTAGGGGTGATATCAAGTAGTGGTGAAATCGTAGAAGATATAAAACTCATATCGGCACCAGAATCGAATAAAACTTTAACACGATGATTGTTGAGTAGAAACGTACCGGTAACCACATTCGGATCCAGCTACTGCTCCCCATTTCCCATCACATATGCTCTGTGGAAAACTAGAAGGGGGGTTGAATAGTTTTTACCGTTTTTAAAGTTTTATTTGCTTTGTTACTATATGTTAATTCAAAGGAAATAATCACAAATAAATAATCACACAATGTAAACAAAAGATAAAGAGAGGAAAGATCAAACCACACGACACAGTTGTTTATAATGGTTCGGCTACAAGAACTCTATTCCTTGCCCTACTCCACTCCCCGAGTTTCCTACTCGAGAGTTTATCTTTCACTAAGAAACAAACTCCTTTCCTAGGCGGAGAAAACCTTTACACGTCGCTTACTTCCTTTTCCGGTACTAAGCTAAACACCGGGTTCTTTCACAAGGTAGAACCAACCTGACGTCGCCTAATTACTTTACCGACACTAAGCTAGATGTCGAGTTCTTTACAAGGGTACAACCACTCCCTACACTCTTTGTACTTTAAGGACTAAAGTACTAACCACACTCACTGATTACAAATGATAGATATGATGTGTGAAACAAACTACAAGATCACACAGTAATGCAACTAAAGGATTACGGTTCTGTAGATCCTTGAATGCTTGATCTCTTTTCTACAAAATGAAAGATCAAAGTGAAATGCAACTATGAATGATGTTAGTAAGATATGTACTGAATGAATATATGTGTTAAGCTATATGAGTGATGAGAGAGCCAAATGATCAGCTTCCTATTTATAGGCAAGCTGATCTTCAGCTCACGGATCCGGCGGATCCCTCAAAAGGGATCCGTCCTTTATAAGACTTGGATCCGTGGGATGTGACAGCTATGTAATAGTTGTCTCTTACCATATCTTAGTTGTATCTTACCATATCATCCAAGATCTTCAAATGTCAACTATGTTGCTTGCATATCTAACCAAGATATATCAAAGATATTGTATGTGATGCATACAATGATGTCATGGAATGGTTTATGAATTAAAGTTTCCTTTTAAGGAAACAAGTTACTAAACTTGTAATTCTTAGTTAATATGTGAAGTGTAAAGTGTGTACTTAAGAGACTTAAGCTAGTATTTATTATTTGCTAAAAGATATTCCTTTTATTTGTCATTAACAAAACTAATGAAAGATCAAAGAATATAAATAACGTTTTTGAGACGCTATTTGTATTAACAATCTCCCCCTTTTTGTTGATGACAAAACATAAAGTATATTTTTGAGCAAGAGAATAAATATAGCATGAGTTCTTAAAAATATATATTAAGTTTGTTTATTAAAGAAAAGTTTTGTAAAAAATGTATGTACTGTGATGAATCACAGTTGATGCAAACTTAGTTCCTTTCTCCCCCTTTTTGTCGAAACAAAAAGAGTAGCGAAGTGGAATGCGATTTTGAGAACTTTAAGAGCTCCCCCTTGCTTTATACTCCCCCTAAATAGAGTAATCAAGGAAATGATGCATGAATCTACAAAACAAACGGTTAGTATATGAGATGCTTATGAGATGCTCCCCCTCGATGTATACTCCTCACTTCTCGAGTACCAATGTATACTATTGAAGGGTATGATATGCTGCAAATGAAGTGTTAGTTATGAAATGACTTCAATGAAGAAGTAGAATGCTTGTGAAGTGTTCTTCCAAACAAGCCTTTCAATATGTTTGACTTTAAAAAGTCAAAGTAAGTGTCTGATCATAATTTGTACCTAAAGCAATCATATGCAAGATATAATATATGCAATATAGGAATGTTAGTTCATAATGATAATGATAATATGCAATATGTTGATCACTCATAAGCATAAAACATCACATTCATATAGATTGAAAATTTTGTGAAAAAAGTCACAATAGTGAAATGATGTTACAAATAAGAAGACATCCAAAAAAAAAAAATAAAAAGGGTCCTAAACAAACAACTAAAAAAAAATCCAAACAACTAATCTAAAGAGCTCCTATTGAGAAGGATGAGAGATTGCGTTTAAACGTTCAAGAACATGGTTCAAGATGAACCTCATCTCGTTTTGAAGCTCATGGACCAAGATGTTGGTCCTTTGGGCCAAGTGAGCCGTTCTCTCACAATGTGCGCAATCATGAGTTGAGAAGCCGGGCGGAAGACTAGGGTCCAAGTTGTGTGGTGGTGGTGGTGATGGTGGTTGGGTGTTGTTGTTGTTGGATGGTTGTTGTGGTGTTTGGAGGGAGTTCATAAGAATGTTTTGGATGTCCATTGCTTCATGAAGGCGATGGTCAACCATACCCGAGAGAGTGTAGAGACGATTGAGCTCTTCACTAATCTCTTCTTGGGTTTGAGGCATATTCATCCACATTGCCTCGTCAATGGCAACTAGAGTGGATGTGGGTGATAGAGTTTGTGGTTGAGGTTGGGATGATTGTGCATCATGGTATAAAGGACCATGGATATCCGGGTAAACCGGGTGAAAAAGCATGGGTTGTTGACCTTCAAAGGTCATGGGTGGAAGATTGGGTAATTTTGGTGAAAGTTCTTCTAAGTCATCAAGATGTGGTGATGTAGGAGGAGTCCTAAATAATTCCAAGGGTTGGAGTTTAGGTGATTTTGGTGGTGATGGTGATCTAACAGTCTGTGATGGAGTCGGTGGTGGAGTAGAGGCTATTGGAGTAATGGTTGGTGGTGGTGTTTGTATAACAACATTTGATGGTGTTGGGGTGGAGAGTGTAAGGAAGTTTTCACTAGCAATGGGTGATGATATATTGAGAGGAGAATTTTCCTCAGATGAGGAGTTTGCTAAGTTGATAAAACAACAGGGTTTAACACTAATGCGGGCTGTTCTTCTTGAAGTTCTAGATGTGGAAGAGTTGTGTGACTTTGTCATGGTGAAGTATGATATCTAAAGTGTACAGGAGAGGAAGTGGTTGTTGTGTGAAGGAATGATCCTAAAGTGCTAATTTATAGACAGAAAGTTTGTGAGTCTGTGTGTTTGGATTTGATGTGAATCCAATAGAGAATGTTGGTTACTAATGATTTGGAACAAAAATTTATGCAGGTCATATCAGGGAAGTCAATCCATTGAGCTTTGGTTGAGTAATATGTTGTGGATTTGCAGTTATTACAAGAAGATAGTGGAAAACATGATGATTTGATATTTACACGGATTTGACGGATCCCTGAAAAGGGTTCCTTCTTTGTATCTGTTTGGTAACTCACACCTAAAATTCAAAAATTTAAATTTTGGTGGGAAATTTTGTTCCTAAGTTTCTAAGAATTCCTAAATGATTCTAAGATAAATTATGATCAGTGAATGAAGCCTAAATGATACTAAACACTAAGATTTAAGAATCGGGATGAGTCGAAAAAAAGTTTTAGAATTTTACTGGGAAACCTGCGGATCCAAGTTGGATAAAAGGCGGAACCATTTTCTGGGATCCGCCAAATCCGCAGGTTGGCGGATGGCGGATCCAACGATAAGCCTTGGCGGAACCCTATTTTGGGATCCGCGGGATCCGTAGGCCTAAAACTAAGAAAGTAAACAGAACATATGTCATATTTCGCGTTTTTCGACGAAAACCCGAAAATTCATCTAGACCTTACTTAACATCTAATATGTATAGAAAAATAACTAAATATGATAATATTAACACATGATTGCACATAGTTTAATCCATACTTAGAAACTTACCGTTTTAGGTGTTATGCCAAACATAGGCAATAACCCGGAAAATTGATAACCGTGATGGTTATCTACCTGCAAGTGTTAGTTATTACACATACACAATAAGTATTATCAGATAAATTCAAGACACATAGAAATTTGACATCACAACATCCAACATTGTTTAAAACCAAACACTCCATTAACTCAGCTTCTTCTTCAACTTCTTCATCCCCTTGTGTAATTTCATCATCCAACGACCCAGATTCTTCACCATTCCTTTGATGTTTCGATACTCAGTGGATTCATGTGGAATTGGAGGAAGATGGCTTAAGTACTCAGGTGGAGGAATCCTAGAATTTGGCATACCATCATCTTCACTCATGGAAGATGATGAGGATGATGTTGGAACACGAGGACGTTTGCCCTTATCAACACTAACCCTAAAATCACTCAAAGGAACGAAGGTGTGTTCAATTTCATTGTAATCCGGAACAAAGCCTAGATGGTTTGGACGAGCGGGTGCAAAGGCTCTATAAAGTCGGGTTAAGAGCATACCATAAGGCATTGCAATCTTGCTTTGAACCGGAATGTCACACATTCGTTTGGCAACATAATAAGCAAGATTGAAGGGTTGACGAGTAGAGATGTTGTACATCATGTGGCATAAACAAGCATTGATATGATCACGGTTTCCTATGGTGCACATCACATTTGCCCTTAATACATCCTCCATCTTCTTGAATTCGGGTCTTAGTTCACTAAGTTCCATTGCAAATGGATCTCTAGCAACTTCACCACCACGATACATTCTTGTGGGGTTGTTCTTAGGAATGAAGAGATGTTCCCTAATCACTTCTTTTGATTGGAGAGGAGTGGCATATGGTGCCGTCCTATCGAGATTGGAGTCTAAGATTGTTAAGGACCATTTGTCCGAGTAAATACATGTACCTTGACTTGGAATTCCTAAGACCTCACCAAATTGATCAAGAGGGATGTTGACAAGATTTCCATTTAGAGTAAAATGAAGACTTAAGTAACCTTCATCACTCGAGCTAAGACCTACACTAGCATAGAACTCAAGTATGAACCTAGGAATGATTGGTTCATCTATGTCTAAAAGAGAATCAAATTGAATTGCGGCTAATTGTTCCCTGAGTTGAGTGCCTTCATAAAATGATGCATCTACGGCTCTACCCTCATGAACATACTTTTCTCTAAGACTTTGAAAATTTCGATTTGCGCATCGGTTAGACCCTTGGTTTTGTGGACTTTGGGTAAGTAGTTAACGGTTTTCTTGTGATCGTAGTTGGTTGCGGGAGGCATGATTTTCCTAAGTACAAAAAGTTACATAGTTTTAGTTAAAATGATCAAAGGAAGTGTAAAATTCCTAGTGTGTGCCTACATGGGGACAATGTGGAGGTGCGGTTATCTCGACTCCTTTTGATGCAAGAAAAATTAGTTTATGCAAGTTTTGTTTACAAAACGAGAGATAACCCAAACACTCCTATTTCAATGTAGCTACGGTTGAATGTACCCGAAAATACATATTAGTTATGTATTCCCTTTAGCATTCAAGAGGCATTATGCAAGTGAAGTCTAAAAGATAACGTTTTTGCATTTGTATGAACAATGTAAGAAAAAATCATTTTACCTAGTCGTTAGAAGATTTTAGTGAAAAATTTTCATGGGGTTTTTGTTAAATTAAGACAATGTGCTATGAGATGCAATTCCTAACTAAGAAAAACATGTTTTTAAGTATAATGCAATAAATATGCTTCATGATTTTTCAAGAATTATGCATATACCCCAAGTTTTGGTTTTGTGCATGAAATGGAAATCCTAGACGCAGATCAGGAGTATAAATATGATAAGAATACTTACAGTGATGTTAGAAGCACAAATTTGTGGAAGAAAATGGTCTAAAATATGATGTAGATTAAGTGTGTGTCGAGTATAGTAAGGTGATATGTTTTGGAGTGAGGAGTGAATAGTACTTGTTCTTGTTTATTAAATAATAAACTGGACTTAGCATGCGGCGGATCCGGCGGATCCCAAACAAAGGATTCGTCTTTGTTGTCGATTGGATCCGCGGATTCAGAACACATGTTTTGGTTTAGTGTCGTGTGTGGCTAAACTAATGTTTATACTAATGTTTCTCCTAATCACTAGGTTCCATTAATCCTAATCCAAGTCTAAGATAGTTGAAAGGTTCACGTTTAAGTGGTTTAGTGAGGATATCGGCAATGTTGTCCTCTGAGGAAACTTTCTCAATTGAGATGATTCCCTTCTGTACATTGTCGCGAAGGAAGTGATGGCGTATTTCAATATGTTTGGTTCTAGCGTGTTGGACTGGATTTTTGCTTAAATCGATAGCACCTTTGTTGTCGCAAAGAATGGGAATGTTGTTGAGTTCAATTCCATAGTCGACGAGAGCTTGTTTCATCCACAGTGCTTGTTGACACGCCTTTCCTGCAGACACATACTCTACTTCTGTTGTTGAGATTGCGAGGGCAGTTTGTTTCTTAGCGAACCATGATGTGAGACAATATCCTACAAAAGTACAAATACCACTAGTACTTTTCCTATCAACATAGTCACCTGCATGATCTGAGTCGGTATACACTATGGTTTCTACACCCATTCCTTTGGGATACCATAATCCTAAGTGTGTAGTACCATTGATGTACTTAAATATTCTTTTAACGGCTTCAATATGGGACGTTTTTGGATCTTCTTGAAAACGTGCACATAGACAAACACTAAACATAATGTCAGGCCTACTAGCCGTAAGATAGAGTAAACTACCAATCATTCCTCTATATTTAGTGCTATCTACGGATTCATTTTCTTCATCCCTAGTGAGTTTGGTTTCGGAGGACATGGGTGTTCTCATGGGTTTTGAGTCTTCAAGACCAAACTTTTTAAGCATATCTTTGATATACTTTGATTGGTTGAAGAATATCCCATCTTCTAATTGTTTAATTTGGAGACCTAAGAAAAAGTTTAGTTCCCCCATCATACTCATTTCAAACTCGTCATGCATGATTTTTGAGAAATCGTCGCATAACTCTTGACAAGTTGAACCGAATATAATGTCATCCACATATATCTGGACTATGATAATATGTGATCCCTTTTTCTTGGTGAAGAGAGTATTATCTACTAGGCCCATGGTATACTTATGGTCAACTAGGAAAGTCTTAAGTCGATCATACCAAGCTTTTGGTGCTTGCTTAAGTCCGTATAAAGCTTTCTTAAGTTTGAAAACATAATTTGGTTTTTCAAAGTCGGCAAAGCCGGGAGGTTGTGCAACATATACTTCTTCATTTATAAACCCATTTAAGAAAGCACTTTTGACATCCATTTGAAATAACTTAAAATCATGTGCACATGCATATGCAAGTAATATCCTAATAGACTCAAGTCTAGCTACGGGTGCAAAAGTTTCATCGTAATCTATACCTTCTTGTTGATTGTAGCCTTGAGCTACTAGTCTAGCTTTATTTCTAGATACAATACCATTTTCATCCATTTTATTTCTAAAGACCCATTTAGTGCCGATTATGGTTTGGTTTTTAGGTGGAGGGACCAATGTCCAAACATCATTTCTAATAAATTGATTTAGTTCTTCTTGCATAGCAATTACCCAAGATTCATCTTTTATTGCCTCGTCTATGTTTTTGGGTTCAACCGTTGAAATAAAACAAAAATAATTACTTTCATTTTGAGCTTTGGATCTTAATGTTCTTTCATTAAGTTTTCCTATGACGTTTTCTAATGGGTGACTTTTAGTTTCTTTAATATTAATAATTTCTCCTTTTATGGGTTCATTGCCATTTTCAATGTTTTCTATATCATTAACCATTTGACTTTCAACTAAGTCATCATCTACCAAAGGTGATGTCTTAGAGGGAGGCGGACTTTCGTTGAATGTTACGTTCAACGATTCCTCGACTCTTGATGTTTCCTTGTTTAATACAATGTATGCTTTATTGTTTTGAGAGTACCCAAGGAATACACCTTCATACGACTTTGGGTCGAACTTAGTGAGATAGTCCTTTGTGTTTAAAATGAAGCACTTGCTTCCAAAAACTCTAAAATATCCTAATGTAGGCTTTTTGCCTCGATAAATTTCATAAGGAGTTTTATTTAAAAATTGTCTAATTAAAACTCTATTTAGGATATATGTAGAAGTATCTACAGCGTGACACCAAAACTTTTGTGGTATGTTTTGTTCATTTAACATAGTTCTACTCATTTCTTGAATTGTTCTATTTTTACGTTCTACTACACCATTAGATTGAGGTGTACGAGGAGCCGAGAAATTATGAGTTATTCCATTATTATCACAAAAATTTCCAAATTGAATTTCATTGTCAAATTCTCGACCATGGTCAGTTCTAATAGATACTATATTACTTCCTATTTGATTTTGAATTTTCTTGCTTAGAATTTCAAATTTATCAAATGCCTCATTTTTAGTTTTCAAAAACTTTGTCCATGTATATCTAGAGTAATCATCTACTATGACTAAAGTGTAAAAATTTCCTCCATAACTTTGTATAGCCGACGGGCCAAACAAATCCATATGTAATAATTCTAGGCATCTAGATGTAGATACCATGTTTTTAGCCTTATGGCTATTATGTACTTGTTTCCCAATTTTGCAAGCATCACAAAAATGTTGGTCATATTTCAACTTGGGTAGGTTCCTAACGAGTTCTTTGGAAGACAAGGATTGAATAAGCCTCATATTAGCATGACCTAAGCGTCGATGCCATAGAGTTGAGTTTTCGTCCAAGGAGGTAAGACATAACTTATCTTTAGGTGTTTTATCTAATTTCATAACATAGACATTATTCTTTAAAACACCTTTTCCTACGGTTATGCCATCTTTAAGTATTTTACTTCCATTTTCACTGAAAAGGACGTTATACTTTTTGCGGCATAATTGACTTATACTAAGTAGATTAAATCCTAAATTATCTACATGAGCAACATCATCAATAGATAGAGAGTCATGAGAGATTGTACCTTTTCCGATGATTTTACTTTTAAGCTTGCTACCGAATGTGACATTACCTCCGTCATACACTTGGTAGGTTGAGAAAAGATTTTTGTTTCCCGTCATGTGTCTTGAGCACCCACTATCTTTGATCCTCTCATCAGGTTCAAGATCAACTTTCAAGCATACCTAAGTTCATAAAAGACTCAAGCATTTGGTCCCCAATATCTCATGGGTCCGTTTGGGTTAAACATGACATTATCATGGTTTATGTACTGAAAAGGTGGACAATTGTTCCACGGCATATAATTAGGACCATGAAAGTTTCTAGACATGTTTTGGTTCCAATTATTTTGATAAGTGTGTTGTGAATTAACTATACTCTTTGGAAAGGGGTGTTTGGGAAAACTCATCTGAGGTCTTTGTTGATCCGTTTTAACTCTATATTCATTTCTAGCTTGACCTCTTCCTAAAGATACTGCTGGTTTGTGTTTATTATTGGTTATGCTACTGTTAGGTTTCTTAGTAACTTTAACAAACTCGGAACGGTCGACTTTGTGAACCTTCTGTTCAACTTCTGTACCCGCGGATCCTTTGGATATACCTGGCGGATCCAAATTTTTGGATCCGTCGGATCCGTGAGTGTCTAACTCTGTTGAATCAGTTTTAATCACAGTCTGTTCCTTATAATCACTTAAGGTTCCTAGTTTCATAAAGCCTAGACCTGTTTTATCATGAGGTAGCTTTTGCATTTTCATTATTTCATCTGCACAACTTATGTTTTTATCAAACCTTTTAAACTTTGAATTTTGTTTGATTAAGTCTTCCTATGTGGTTCTTAAGGTTTCTAGTTCAAGTTTTAGTTCTTGACAAGACACACATGTTTCTTTACTAACTTTACCTTTTTCAATTCGTATTGCTTTTTCTTTAAGCCAATATATTTCATTTTCTAAAAGTGTTGTCTTTGTTTTCAAAAACTTGTTTTTGTTTATGATTTTTAAAGTGACATCACACAGTTTGTTATATTCTACTTCTAAAGTTTCATCATCTATAAAGGAGTATGAATCAGAATGTACCTCTTCTGTGTCATTAGCCATAAGTGCAATTTCGTTGTTCTTAGGCTCATCATCATCATCTCCTTCACTATCGCTCCAAGCTCCACTAACGAAGGCTCTTTGAGACTTGGTCTTTGGAGGCTTTGGACATTCTCCTATTAAGTGACTGGAGTCACCACACCTATAGCATTTCCTATCATCCTTACCTTTCTTATCGTCACGATCTTTCCGAGAGGATTTCTTTTCATCACGAGGTGGTTTTACAAACTTTCCTCGTCTCCTGAAGAATTTCTTGAAATCCCTCACGGCCATGGCATATTCTTCATCATCACTGTTTGAACAAGACTCATCATCACTTGACTCGACTTTGGCTTTCAAGGCAATAGACTTAATCTTCTCCTTTTTGCCTTTGACAATTTCCGAGTCTTTTTCCATAATCATTTCGTGAACTTTTAGGTTTCCTATGAGCTCATCCAGTGTCATGCTTGAGAGATCCTTAGATTCTTCAATAGCTGTCACCTTTGCTCTCCATTTCGGATGGAGTGCTCTTAGAAATTTCCTGACAAAATTCTTGCTAGAAAAAGATTCGTCAAGTGCTTTAAGTGATGTAATAATAGTATTGAACTTAGCAAACGCACAATCAATGGTCTCATCTTCAGAGATAACAAATTGTTCGTATTGTTGGACAAGAAGATCAATTTTGTTATCTTTTACTTGTGAGTTCCCTTGATGTGTGATAATAAGAGATTGCCAAATATCCTTAGCCGTTTTACACATAAAAACTCTTTCATATTCTTTCTTAGGTAAAGCATTATAAAGCATCATTTTGGCTTCGTTATTTTTGGCAATTAGTTTCTTTTGCTCATCACTGTGACGAGTAAGAGAAGCTCCTTCATCCCGACCACCCGAAATATTATTACTAATAGGCTTGTAATCACCATCAACTATAATATACCATAGATCTATATCCTTTGACTTTACATAAGTCTCAAAGCGATTTTTCCAATAAATAAAACAATTTGGTTCAAATAGAGGTGGTCTCTGCATAGATTGCCCTTCTTTAAAGTTTTCAAAATCCATGGATCGTTTTAAGTTTTAAAATACAATATATTTTAAAGATCTTAAGTAACGTAGCTCCTGATGCCAATTGTGGAAAACTAGAAGGGGGGTTGAATAGTTTTTACCGTTTTTAAAGTTTTATTTGCTTTGTTACTATATGTTAATTCAAAGGAAATAATCACAAATAAATAATCACACAATGTAAACAAAAGATAAAGAGAGGAAAGATCAAACCACACGACACAGTTGTTTATAGTGGTTCGGCTACAAGAACTCTATTCCTTGCCCTACTCCACTCCCCGAGTTTCCTACTCGAGAGTTTATCTTTCACTAAGAAACAAACTCCTTTCCTAGGCGGAGAAAACCTTTACACGTCGCTTACTTCCTTTTCCGGTACTAAGCTAAACACCGGGTTCTTTCACAAGGTAGAACCAACCTGACGTCGCCTAATTACTTTACCGACACTAAGCTAGATGTCGAGTTCTTTACAAGGGTACAACCACTCCCTACACTCTTTGTACTTTAAGGACTAAAGTACTAACCACACTCACTGATTATATGTGTTTAAGCCAAATGAGTGATGAGAGAGCCAAATGATCAGCTTCCTATTTATAGGCAAGCTGATCTTCAGCTCACGGATCCGGCGGATCCCTCAAAAGGGATCCGTCCTTTATAGGACTTGGATCCGTGGGATGTGACAGCTATGTAATAGTTGTCTCTTACCATATCTTAGTTGTATCTTACCATATCATCCAAGATCTTCAAATGTCAACTATGTTGCTTGCATATCTAACCAAGATATATCAAAGATATTGTATGTGATGCATACAATGATGTCATGGAATGGTTTATGAATTAAAGTTTCCTTTTAAGGAAACAAGTTACTAAACTTGTAATTCTTAGTTAATATGTGAAGTGTAAAGTGTGTACTTAAGAGACTTAAGCTAGTATTTATTATTTGCTAAAAGATATTCCTTTTATTTGTCATTAACAAAACTAATGAAAGATCAAAGAATATAAATAACGTTTTTGAGACGCTATTTGTATTAACATGCTCTACCACGAGCGCCTTCAACTCGCTGACCGTTGTTCTTAGGGCAATGACTCCTGTAGTGACTACACTCTCCACATCCAAAACAAGTTACCACTGGCTGTATGTTACTCCCAGTAGCTACAGCTCTGTTCTTACAATGTTTAGCAATATGTCCAACCTTCTGAAAATTCTGACACTTAGCTGTGCATGGTCCAGCGTGATGTTGTTTACACTTATCACAGAATGGGTGCGGCCCAAAATACCCTCCGACTTGTGTTGGCGCAGCCACATAAACCTTAATAGTCTCCTGTCTTCTGCTCTGTTGATGGTGATGGTTGTTGTTACGGTATTGGTTGTTGTTATTGTTGTTGTGGTGATGGTTATTGTGATTGTGGTAAGAGTTACTGTTGTTGTTGCGGTTGTTATGGTTGTTGTAGTTGGTGTTCCTTTTGTTGTCATCCCACTTCCTCTTGTTGTCATAGTCGTTATTCCTCTGAACAGTACCATGTTTGATCACCTGATCTAAAAGTCGCTCAGATATACGAATAGTCTCATCCAGTGTCTGAGAGTTGTAAGATGTCACATTCCCTTCAATACTGGGTGGTAATCCTCCAATGAACTTCTCCAATAGTTTCTCATTATCTAGCACCATGTGAGCACAGAAAACCTTCAATTCTTGAAACCGACGTACATAAGTAGCAAGAAAAATCCCCTTCACAACTAAATAGTAAAACTCAGTCTCCAACCTCTTCATATCACTACGAGTACAGTACTTCTTAACCATTTCCTTCTTGAATTCTTCCCACAAGGTGTTGTAAGCATTCTATAGTCCCATGGTCTGAGCAAAAGAATTCCACCAAGACAATGCATGTTCCACTAAGGTACCTGTCGCATACTTCACCTTGCAATCCTCAGAACAGTTACTTCGTAGGAACACAGACTCTGTCTTCTCAAATCACTGAGTCAAACCAACAGCTCCTTCGGTTCCCTTGAAAGTGATAGGCTTGCAATTCATAAAATCTTTATAAGTACAGAAACGGTTCTCATTAGCAACGCGAGTTCCCGCATCGTTCCGATCGCCATTCACTGCACGCCCCGCAAGCGCTGCAGCAATGCCATCCTCCACTAACTTCTGAATCGCAGCTGGTGTCATCTTCTTAGGTGGCATAATTCTATCAATCATTACAAATGTACAACACTGTAAGTATTTGACTAACGTAACAGAATCATATCACAAAATAAATAACACCATGATAACATCATAATATAGTACGCATTCAACATCATAAATAGTACATCACCAAAATACATCATAGATTCAATACTTGTCATAAGTCTTACAAGATATGCAAAACGATTACAAGTTTCTGATAAAATCTACTAACTGAGACTATTCAGTTTAGTACGTACAAGGTAAACTACTACTACGATACTAAACTACCATAATAAAGATGATCACTAATCTCTCACTAATGGCCTCCTCCGTATGTAGCCAAGACATCAACACTGTCATCAAAATGGAATCGCGCCATCATGTCCCAGTATGCCTGCCACTACATGGCATGTATCTCATCCCTCAACTCCTGAAGACTACGCTCGTAATGACGGCTATCAATATCAGTGAAAACAGCTTTAAGATCCAACTTCTCCACAATCTTCTCGACCTCAGACATCCTCTTCTCCAACGACGCCAACCGCTCCTGAGTCTCTGTCACTGTCTGCTCTGTCAAACTCAACCTCACAACATACTCATACAACCCAACATAAAAGTCATCCATAACTCTCCTATCTCTCTTGATCTGCTTCTTCAACTCTAGAACACCAGTCTGACGCGCACACAATCATCTGGACATCGACATGTAACGGCCCTGGCACCAAGTGATGTCCTGCCGTAGACGGCTCAACTCGGCCCTGAGCTCTGTAGAGGAAACTCGCAGTACATTCGAAGACTCGCCAATCTCAAACGTAGGTGATGAACCATATATCTCCTCGGTAACAAGTACATGACCCAACGCATCTGACGTATCAGACTCATAAGTAATGTTCGATACTGCGGGCGAAGGTGGCATAGGGTGAGCCTCCTGCTCCTCCTCCATGGGCTCCTCGTCATCATCATCGTCCATATCATCATCCATCTCATCATCATCCCCCATCTCATCATCATCCACAAGGTAAGGTGCATCGATAGGATCCATATCATCCTCTGGACTGGGTGGTGCAAGTGCGGGATTAAGGGGTGCAACTGGTAACTGATCGGGTGGGACGGGTGCAGACATGATACTCTACAAGGAGTATCAGAAAAATATAAAGATCCCAGCCAAATTTTTATAAAAAAAAATAGTTTTATATGAAGTAAGATAGCAGCGGAAAATCCAAGTATATAATAGTGTAAGAGCATGCATACATGAAAGTTTAAATAAAGTGATAAAAGAGCGAAGTGGCACGGAAGGCTGATGGCTATCAATTGTGAAAACATTTTGACACAAAAAAATTTATAGTCGAGAAAAATATGACCTCGTTCTCTATAAACCTTGTCAATGATACCAATCTGTAACACCCCCAACGGAACATAGTTTGGGGTAATACTTACGGGTAAAACAGTCACAATCATAGAAAACGACCTCATAACGAGTCATTTTAATAAAAACATATCATTCAAAATATAAATAAACATTGAAGTTCAAAAGATTCTCAAACATCATACGCAGCGGAATAAAAGATACAATTTTAAAAGGGTTTTTCGAATGATAAAAGGTAGTAAAAAGTAGATAGATAGCCATCGATAGTCTTCTTGCCACTCCCAGTGCCAGTATAGTATACATCAATTACCTAAGATAAAACATGCTAAAAAGGTCAACACAAAGGTTGAGTGTAACCCATAGGTTTAATAAGTAAAGTAGTTGAACACAAGATTTTCAAGTCTGGAAGATATAAGTAACAAATACAGATATCAGGTAAGCGTCAAACAGTTGCTAAGCTCATGACACGCAAAATGTTAATCGGCACCAATAACATTGGCATAAGTCGACAGTAACCGCGGAATTAATAATATAACAATTTGCCCCCAAGTAGGTACTTTGCAAGATACCTAGTAAATCTCAAATATAGTACATCACATGTTGCCGACCTTGGTCAACATGGCGGGTGGTCATTCCCATAGACCTATAAACTATACTCGCGCTCACTCGCAAGTGATTAATGGTTCATGATCGAGAGACTTGCTTTTGGCAAGGGCGGTACTTAGCATTATCATCTTAGTCAGGAAAAGCATACGTTTAAACAATTGTGTTCATGAAAAGTAAGTAGCATGTATCTCCCCCATGGGTTTATAAACAATTTAAAAGTAAAGTGGGGCTATGAATCACACCTTAGCAGCAGATGAAATAAGATATCACAATATGATCAGATGGTATAGCACGGCAAGTGAACTTCAGCACAACCTAATAAGTAAATGGTATGTTTCAGAAATAATCCTCAAAGTGATTTATAAAGTAATACTCGTAGAATACTCGTGTTTGAAATGAAAAGGTTTAGTTTCAATGGCGTTGAAAGAAATAAACATTTATGACTCGTATGGATAGAAAAGGAAAGATAAGATAATAATAGTCGGCAAAACACAAACAAACAAGTAAGAAAAGAAGAAGAGATAAGAATAAGAAAGGAAAGAATAATAAAGAATGAGAAGAAAAGATATCAATAGGTCGTTTCGGTGTTTTACCCATATCCCAAAATAGTTGGTAAAACGTTATGATTTAGGAAGAAAACGTATAAGTTTTCAAATGGTTTTATGATGTTTACAAGTTGTAAATGGTTTAATTATAAAGGTTTTTATAGAAATTTGGACATGACTCGTCCGTTTATAAAACATTTCCAAGTCGTCGCGACTTTTGAATAATACAAGTTTTATTGTCACATTTTACAAGTTATTTATATATCATTAGACATTATCATTTGCGTGTATATTAGTTGTCAAGTTTATCGACCATTTTGTGTATGTTCGGGTCCAAATATGTTAAGCTCTTATGAGTCTAACATACTCTTCCTTCTCAAGTACAAAACCGTCCATAAGTCTATCGGCTAATACCGTAAATCCAATAACGTCCAATCTGTTAGGAATATGAATATTCAGCTGAAGACTCGGTCACCCCGAGTACTTATTAGCACATCATAGCTCGTAGGATTATCAATAATATTATTAGTAGCTTAGTTATTATTATTAGTATTGTGGATTGGGTCGGGTCTTTACCCTCTGTCAGCTCACTCTACAGCCCGCTAGGGGCATAATATATTGTAAGTATAAATACCCCTTCCCACACATGGGAAGGGTTGGAACTCTCATTACATTCAAGCTAATACACATAGTTTTCTCTCACTAGAAGTTCCCATCTCTCTCTCTCTAGCTTCTTGTTCATTCGATCTAAACTAAAGCCTCAAACTAGTGTTTCTTGCATTGTGAATACCTTACAATTGGTATCAAGAGCCATGGTTAGGTCCATGAGAGTTGGTATTCACGGATTTGTGTAGTTTTTGAGGCTTTTTGGTTCGATTTGATAAGTAGCATAAATTTCATTTTGTGCTTTGTTTAGTGATTAGAAGTTGTTATACCTTGTACTTTCTAGCTTAAGAATAGTATTAGAGTGGTATTTGGTGTTTGGATTCACAGATCTAAGAACTGTGTGGTGATTTTGGGGCAATTCGTGGGTATTTGTTGTTGTGTTCTTCGCAGCGGTTTGTGTCCTTGGGACATGTTCTTGGACTCGGTTTGTGTCACTTCGAAGATACGGTTTGTCTTATTACTTGTTTAGGCAAAAAGACAAAAGGCAGTGAAAGCGACGTGCTTGGGAGTTTGTGTCTACTCGGTTTGTCCCTGCAGCGTGTACTCGGTTTGTGCCTACTCGATTTGTCCCTCCAGCGTGTACTCGGTTTGTGTAGACGCGGTTTGTCTCTGAAGAGTCTACTCGGTTTGTGTCTACTCGATTTGTCTCTCCAGCGTGTACTCGGTTTGTGTCGAAGCGGTTTGTCTCTCAAGGAGTGTATTCGGTTTGTGTCTACTCGATTTGTCCCTCCAGCGTGTAGACACGGTTTGTCTCTGCAGTGTTAACTCGGTTTGTATCTACTCGGTTTGTTCCAGCAGCGTGCACTCGGTTTGTGTTTACTTGAGTTGTCTCTGCAGCGTGTAGTCGGTTTGTGTATACACGGTTTGTCTCTCTGACGTGTATGCGGTTTGTGTCTTGGTGATTTTAGAAATTCCCGCGAAAGATTCAATTTCTCGGTTAAATCACAAGATCTGTAAAATCCCGTATTCACTATGACAACTAACTCACACCCCCTCATTTCGGAGGTTCTCAAACTGTACGATGCTATCAAGGATCATGGGAACTATAATTTCACATCTCTAACAGAAACAAATGATACTGATTCCGCTGGAACTAATGAGTCACACTCGCAGTCACACATGGATGAATGCCTTCAGGTTATGCAGTTGGCTACTGATAAGGAAAGTCAAGTAGCATGCTTCAGATCACTTTTATCACACATTAAGGCTTTGTTTGGTAAATCTGAATACGTGATGGGGTACAAACGGGCTTTCGCTTCACTCTTTGGTCAGGAAATTGGTGATTTCACAGTCATAATGACATTATATCTGGATCAACTAGAACAAGAGCTGGTCAAGGAAGAATATTCTGAAGATAAATCCAGAGCAGCTCTCAATGTGATCAACAATCAATTCCAAGTGTTCATCAACTCTCAATACACTATGGATTATAATTATGACTGCCAAGTGACTAAAGAGTGCTTCGCTAAATATACTGGGTCAGAAGTTGAAATGTACAAAACAACACTGCTACTGCTGATGAGGGATGTCCATGGGTTCATTGAGGAAAAAGGTGAACAGGGTAGGAATGGAACAAAATCAGACAAGACGGATGATGGTGTCAGCACAGGAAGTGACTTCACAAGATGTGAGAAGGAATCCTACGAACCTGAAAATCACCAAGCACAGACTACTGTGGTACATCTGTCTCATCTAGATAATACTGTTTCTAATGTACTTGTGCATGATAATTCATCGAGTTCCTTGCCTACGACTGAGTCTTTCAAATCACCTGATATGATTGAAAAGAGGGTTTACAATTAACTTTTAAAAGGATTTTCAAAACTGGAAAAACACTGTGTTGATCTTGAAATTTCAATGCAACAAATAAAAGAAAAGTTCCAAATTAACCTCCCATCAAAAAATCCGGAATTACCTGACATTCGGGAATTTTTTATGATAAATGAGTTGAAAGATCAGCTAGTGGCCAAGAACGCGACTATTAACATGTTAAGGACCAAACTAAGTGAATTGCAAGAAAAGGTCAATGATGATAAAACCTCACATGACGCAAAAACTGTTGAGTTACAGGCTGAAAATGATCACTTTCAAGCACAAAACATAAGGAAAAGTTTCTCATTAGCTTCTCATAGGGATAACTTTAAGAAGTCGGCCAAGAACAGGGTGAATCCTAAGTCTGTCAAACCATCAGTCTTGGAAACACCTTCTCCAAGGTGTGCTCCCCAAGTTGGTGAGACTAAGTGTTTGCCAAAATCAGTCACGTCACAACATAGACATAAGGGAACATTAGCTAAGAGTCACTTTCAGGATAAGTCTCACATGACACCAACAAAGGAAGTTAATGTTCATTTCACTGCATCCTCTACTTCGACAAACAATCACCGTAGGCCTGTAAAATTAATGAAGCACCCTAGGAAGCCTAATAGATCTAGTGCTGAAAAACAAGAAATTTTCTCTCGTAAAAACACTAAGGTGCCTCAGAAACAGAGCATATTTAGAACGTGCCTAAGATGGTTGCCAACTGGTAGAATCTTTAAGAAAGTTGGTCATCAGTGGGTACCTACTGACACGAAAAATGCCTCTAAGAATGTTTGCAAGAAATCACAGAGACAGGACCCCATAGTCACTAACCAATACATATGCAAACAAAATACTTATGATAGTGCAGGGAGACGGTTTCCGCGTGTAGCTACTCTCACAGAATGCATCATGAAGAAACTCAAGGTGTGGCTACCAAAGGGGAGATCAACTCCCAAAGAGGAGGTTAGGAAAACACACCTGTGATGTAAGGTGACAATGACTTTTGAACAACTCAGTTCAAAACTCGTACTGTTCTGATGAAAAGATTCTCATGTATCCTTTTTCTTGTTGTGTATAGTTTCTCTTAGTTTATAGGTGCATGTTTATTGTGTATATAGTCATTTGTGATCTTGAATAAGGAGAGGCATGTCTTCTGGATATCGATAACATTTACGATCCTAGAAATGTCATTCAATAATGACACGGGGTTTTAAATGAAGCTCGAACAGAAGTTGTTCCTTATAAGTAAATCATGTCTCTAAGGTTTGCTATTACTTTAGATAGCAACCCGCGTTCCCAGGTGAAGACAGATTGTTGTTCATTCATATTTCTCACCAAGTGATAAATTGCTGCTCAATCAATCAATGTCTAAATTTCTATACAGAAGGTTAGTCATTGATTGAGGGGGAGAGCTACAGCAATTTAAACTTGCCTATGAGCTCTCACAGTGCAATATCTGAATCTATTGCATCTGTCTGGGCTATCACTATGTATTTAGGAATTCTGTGAGTTGTGTTTGAAAGCTGTGGATGCCTTTGAGTGTAAGAATTTTCTAGTGACAGGATAGTCAGAGACCAAATGTGCCATTCAACTAAATAGAGAGAGTTAAGAGTTGGTATTTTAACTTGTTTCCTAGGCGGTTTGTCAAGTCAACAAAGACAGGGACCAGAAGTGTCATTATGTTAAAGTGGAATGTTAGGTGTAGATATTTAAGGCTCAAAATTCATGCGGTTTGTCTTAAATCACTCTCTCTCCTCCTTATCAAACCGAACCCACCTCTTTTCTCTATCTAAACCCACGATCGCTAGTTTTATCCATCCATCGAGCCTCCTCCTAGGTAATTAACGATTCTCTCCCATATCAGTAGACTAGTACTCGTATCAGTCCTAGATTCTTATCGTTTCATTTGGTCTTTCTAGGTTGATTCATACGACGCCTCAATCGATCCTAGGTTTGTCTATTGTTACTTGCTTTTGATTGATGGGATTCTTATCTATGTGTGTAATAACTGTTATCATATGCTTTTATTGCTGCATCTTTTAAGATATGATTTGGATTGTTGTGATTTATCGAACGAAGATTGACTCCAAAAAGTCAAAATCGTTCATGTGTCTAATTGTAGTTCGTATGATTATCGATTGGCATGTCCCTAGGGTTGAGTGCATTATTTTTTGCTAACAAGTTGAGGAATCGGTTCTGTTAAGTAGTTAGCTATTGTATGTTTGGATGCGCTATGTCGATTGATTGGTGGTTCAGTTTAGAGTGAGGTTGGTTTAAGACAGGTTTGAGTGCCTTAAGCTCTCGCATTGTTCCTTGTATATACATACAGTCTTCAAATTATGAGTGCTTAATCTATTTCGTGGGGTCATATTCAACGATGTGGGTTGTCTGTTCTAGGTCGAGTATTTGCAATGCGTTGTATGTAAACCCTGTATGAATTTATTGATGTGTTTGAGAAGTGATTAGGCATATCAAGTGTTGTTAGTGTAATGACTAATCTGTAATTATTGCTTTCAAACATAATCAAGGGTGTATGTTTAGATGGTATGATCTTCGATGCGGTTTGTCTGTATGGTTATGTGGCTGCTTGTATGTGTGTCCATGGACTCGGTTTGTCTGTTTGCTCACTAACGCGGTTTGTCTGTTTGCTCACTAACTCGGTTTGTCTATGTGCTCGCGAACTCGGTTTGTCTATGTGCTCACGAACTCGGTTTGTCTATGTGCTCACGAACTCGGTTTGTCTATGTGCTCACGAACTCGGTTTGTCTATGTGCTCACGAACTCGGTTTGTCTATGTGCTCACGAACTCGGTTTGTCTAAACGCTCACAAACTCGGTTTGTTTAAATGCTCACGAAGTCGGTTTGTCTAAATGCTCATGAACTCGGTTTGTCTGAATGGTCACGAATGCGGTTTGTCTACATATTCACGAACTCGATTTGTCTATGTGCTTATAAACTCAGTTTGTCTATATGCTCACATGTATACATTTAAGCTGTGCAGTTGATACTTTAGTATGTGCTTGATGTATGATGCATATTTGGTCTCTCATAATTGAGTGCTACTTGATTTACTGTAGTCTCTTGCAATGTTCACATAGGCTATGTGCTAACCTTGAGGATTGACACCCGTCTAACTTGTATTGGCATACTGTCTTTCTGTGAATGTGTGTGTGTAGATACAATGACTGATACTGAGATCCCCACCTCTTCTGAGCCAAACCCCGAGGTCTCAACACCTGTTCGCACAGATGAACAAATCCTTCCAAAGAACAAATGGATCCCTATTGGAAGGAGCAACTGTTATATCGATGTGACAAGACCTCAACCCAATCCTATTTACAAGATATCTGTTGATATCTTAAAGGAAACTACTTTCTTCAGAGTATTCACAGCATGTGCAAACGTTCCTTCTATATACATACAACAGTTCTGGAATACGATTCAACTCAACAAAGACACTGGAAATTACCATTGTCAGTTAGATGAACAATGGTATGAGCTGACCAAAGACACCATCAGAGAGGCTCTTCAGATCTCACCTGTTGTCATTGATAAACCCTTTACTCAACCTCCTACATCCGAGGCTCTCGTCCACTTCATTAATGATCTGGGTTATCCATCAACCATCCTCAAGGTATCAACAATAGTCACCAGTGAAATGTATCAACCATGGAGAACACTCGTCACCATCCTCAACCTATGTCTTACTGGGAAGACTTCTGCTTTTGAAAAACCTAGGGCTCCAGTGCTTCAAATTCTATGGGGAATTGTAAAACGTTCCAACATAGATTTCGCTGAAAGGATCTGGGAAGAATTCATTCACTCCATTCACACCTTCCTAGAAGACAAAGTAAAACTGGAGTCTAATCTGGCCAGCAGGAAGACAGTTAGAAAGATATTAATTCCTAGCATCAGATTCACAAAAATGATAATCTATCACCTCTACTCTCTTCACAAGTTCCATCCCAGAACTAATTCTCCTCTCCATTTGTCGTCTGAAGAATTTGTTCTGGGAAATCTCAAGTGGGCTGCTAAAGGGGCCGATCAAGAAGTATTTGGAAGACTTATTCCTGAGCTCCTTATTTCAGATAATATTCGTCAAGCCTCCTATTATAAGGATTATCTGAGCAAAATAGAGCAATATCAAAAATCTCTCTCTGATAAGGTGAGAAGTGAAGCTGAAACCCTTGAACCAGAAACCCAGAAATCCATCAAACAAACCCAATCTAAATCGAAATCAAAGAAAAGAAAGGATGCACCCACTGAAGTTGAGGGACCTAAGAAAAATAAGAAGATCAAAAGGAAGGCATCAATCAAGAAGTTGAAATCTAAGAAAATCAAGTCAAAAGGTCGAATTGATGATGAAGAGATGGTGGTGCCTGAACTAGGTCTAAGAGATGAAGAAGATCCGGTTCTACAACAAGCCTTGGAGCTGAGTGCTAAAGAACATGCTGAATCAACAAGGAGTGTTACGAAAGGAGTGGTCCTTAGAGAACCCGCTGTTGAGAGCAGTAAACCATTACCTGAAGTAGAGGGCAAAGGAAAAGGAGTAGCTACAGTAGTGCAAGCTGCTAAGACTCTTCTTACCATATCATCTCCGGCCTCCAAGACAACAACACAATTTGTACTAAGGAAACGTGATCAGGGATCATCCAGAGCACTTGATCTTTCTGAAGGACCACAAGAAGAATCACCAAGCTTAGAAGTTGCTCATGATTCCAGTGATACAGAAAGCGATGAACAGTTGTACAAGGAGAAGAAGGTGGAGATGAAGATCACACATCCTGAAACAAAGGATCCACAAGATCAAGGTGAGAGTCAAGATTAGAAAGTCCACAAAGAAGCAGAGTCTGTAAACACCATTAAGGAAACCCATGATCAGATAACTACAACCACTACAGAACCTCCACAAGATATACAACATGAAGAATTCGTGGCTTCTACATACCCAGGGGTACATGTGAATCTGAAAATGAAGGATGATGAACAATCTCACCTGAATGAACCAACAGGGTCTACTGGCACTCTATCTTCTCTGAAGAACCTTGATACCGACTTCAACTATGGTGATCAATTCATCCTGGAGAAAGCCAACGACAACGCCACAGAGACTGACATACCACATGATGATAAGGAAGTTGAGTCGATGGTGTCTGTACCAATTAAACAAGACATGTCTGGTATTAGACCTATGAAAATTCCTGTTTCCACAACAGCAACCATCATAGTAGATCCCTCACCAGAAGCAACACCAGCAACACCCATCCCTCCAGAACTACCATCTAATTTAGCATCACAACTAACTGCCGCCACAAAGCTCATTGATGACATGTCACGGAAGATGAATAATTATGAGCAGAGACTACTTAAGGTGGAAAAGCTTAATATTGATCAAAAGGTGGCTCAAGCTTTGAATGATCAGGTAGAGGAAGCGGTCAGATGGGCAATGGAAGCTCCTATGAAGACACGATTCAGAGATCTTCCTACAACTGATAAGAAATCAATCCTCTATGATAGAATGTTTGAATGTGGTCAGTATCAAGGCCACGAAGATCATCAACGGCTTTATGAAGCCTTGGAAAAATCGATGAGTCGTGATAATCAGGATTTCCTCATGGCTGAGCTTGAAGAACAACGGAAGAAGAAGAAAAGGAGACAAGATAAACCCTGTACACCTCCTGATTCTCCACCACATCCACCTCCACCTCCTCCACCTGATGGTGGCTCTGGTGCTACAAGGTTTTCAGGAGCCTCAGGATCCATCCAAGCTCAACATCATCATCATCCCACTGTGTCTTCTGGTGGAAAAGACCAATCCAATACTTCGTCTGCCCCAAGCAAGTCTAAGGGAGTTACAAAGGCTGGAACACTTGCGTGGACAACTGTTGACACCCAACCTAAGTCCTCATTCTCACCAACTCCTGAGGACTTTTTCATGAATGAGGAATCAGAAGTGGAAGATCTGACCTCTCAAAATGATGAAGATGAAGTCTCAGCTAATGCTAATATCCCAACAGTTGACCCTAATCAAAAATGGTGGTTGGAATTCTTACGCACAGACACACCTGATGACTCAGACTCCACGAGAAAGCGACCCACCAGGAAAGATATGGAATCTTTGATGAAACCCGTATCTGAAGAAGATCGAGAACCAATTCCTGAACCTAATTGGTCTATACCATCATCAGACAAAAGCGTTCCTGTAAACAATTGGGCAGCTACTATTGCTTCGCAACACAACTCTCCTTCAGAGAACTCATTGCTGGCAAAGACTAATGACATGGGGGCATTTATTAATTGGTTCTGTAAAAAGAAAGGCATCATAAATCTCACTCCCCAATATTTGGAAGGTCCTGCATATGAAATCGTCAAAGTGTTTCATCCTGATGTGCATCATCTTCAATATCAAATGGAAGAATGTCATAGACTATTTACTGATCAAGTTGATGACCGGATCCTTTCCTACGACGTCAACCGACCTCTTCCCTTTGATGGTCCACCAGGTCAAAAGACCATTCAAGCAGATCTCTTCTTTAACAATGATCTGAATTATCTCCGGTTCGGGAATAATGGTGACCGTCAGGCATTATCCATTACCAAGATGAAGGCGGCTCACTACCCTGACGTTGGGCTAGAACAAATGGTGCCTGATCAGGTATGGTCAGATGAAGAATACAAGTTTGAACTTACTGCATCTTATGGGGTCACACATTGGTGGTTCCACAAGAAACGATTTTACATTGAACGGCACGCAGGAGAGGGTAGTCGTCAGGGTATACGCTCACATCTAAGAATCTTAAGTGTTATCAAAGTTGAAATTCACCCAATGTATGGGTATGAGTATCTTAAAAGGATAGTGCTTCATCGTGCTGATCAGAAGGAGTATATCATTTCTGAAAGCGACTTCAAATATCTATCTCCGAGTGACTTCGAGGATCTCTTCCTTCTGAATCTTCAAGGGCACCTGAATCATCTTCCACCTCGCGACAAGAAGGCGCTTGCTGCTGCTGTTAACTTATGGATCCGGGGTCTTGTCATCAGGCAAAGGGTGAGTGATTTTCAACTAGGGATAGAGAGCTATCAGACCAAACTCAATCTCACTAGGCCAAATTGGGAACGTAAGGGTCTCGAGTACATTCACGACTTTAAAGTTATCGAATCTCCAAGAGCAGTCAAGTTCACTGACCAACATGGGACTCCTATGATGATGCAACTCAGTGAGATTCATAAATTCAGCGATGGTACCCTGAGAATGATCGATGAAGCACTGGATTTCAGGATTAAAGACTTCAAGATAAATCCTCACAACCCACAATTGAAGACTCAGTTCTGGACTGATCTGGATGTACAAAGGAGCAAAGAGTTTATGAGAGCCATAGAGCGTAGACTGAAAACAAGAAGGATCTTTCGCAACCTGGAAAGCTTCGTTGGGGGTAGAGTTCGTGAAGGAGATTACAGATTGATGGAAAGAACGACATGAGCTGATTCGCTCCATAAGTGGTCTTTGTAGTGATGTTATTCTTTTGTTGGGCACTTGTAATTTTACAATGTAATTTCCTCTAATCTTGTAATACTCTATGTGTGATCTGTGTATATTGACAAGTAATCTTCTCTCGTTGTTTCACAGGGAGCATCGTATGCTCCAAAATCAGAATACATGTAAATCTTTCCACATTTTCTTCCAAATTTTTCTAAACGTATTTAAATCAATTGGGATCACAAATCTCAAATGGTTTGAAATTTTTGATCGGGGGAGAGAATGTGATTTAAATATGAAATTCTGATAAAATGTGATGATTTGGAAGGTAATGTAGGCTCTCCCATATGTGCTAAACCATTTTGTATACCAAGGCACATATTGAGGAGGAGCAAAATGTTTTGGACATAAATGTAAGCTCTCCCGTATGTGCTAAACCATTTTGCATATCAAGGCACATATTGAGGGGGAGCAAAATGTTTTGGTCATAAACGCAAGCTCTTCCATATGTGCTAAAATCTTTCTTATATCGATGCACATATTGAGGGGGAGCAAATGGTTTTTACAAAACAAAGGATTTGGCATCTCACGTGAGCAAGGCTCAGTCTTCACCAATGAATTGACGAAACTTGAATTGCCATCAATCGAAAGGATACGTCTTGGCCGGGTAATAATTTCAAGCTGGTCTAACCAGTGATGTAAGCGTGTCTCGAAAAAGATGTATCTGAGTAGAGTGTACCGTTTCGAGAAACTTTCTGTGGACTTGACCAGGCCGGGTAATAATTTCAAGCTAGTCTAACTAGTGATGTAAGCGTGTCTCGAATCGGTCATGTTCACTGAAAGTTGATCAATTCTAAAAGTGCGAGCTTTACCTAACATGTGCAAATTTATAAAACTATCACTCGAGCACATGTTGAGGGGGAGCATTTGAAAAATATAAAACTCTCAAGTGTTTGCAAAAATGTGTTTCGTAATCATGAACACTTTGAGAGATTTTTCAAAGATTTGGTTTGGCAATTGTGGAAGAACACCAAAGACCGACCATTGTATTTCATATAATGGAGTTATAAGGATGGTAAGGTTAGGTACAAGTTCCCACGATCCCGCTAGAGCCGGAGGGATCTACCCAGGGACAATCCACTAGTTAGTGTAGAAGTCCTTAGGTATGATTAAAAGGGGAGAAAAGTGAATGAGGGTATAGTGCCGACTGAGATGGAGCTAACACTGGAACAAACCCAACAAGGTGTTAGTTATGAAGTCTCGGTAAGCACTGAAGGGGTTGAAGAATGAAAAAGAATTGTAAAGAGAAAGGGTGAAAAGAAATAGCCCTCCTTACAACTTAGGCAGAAACCAGGTCAATACATATGCTGTCAGAATCACTTAGTTGATTGCTGGCATTGAAGACAAAGTATCATGGACCCAGTGATACGCTGCACAACCCTCCCTAGCCACTCAAGGTTCCTCAAAGGACTCTTGTTTCAATTGTCACGGAGTTCAATACATTTCTATCGTCTCTCTCACTCCGAGTTAGATGATATTGAAAAGGTGGCAGTCCTCTCCAGCCTCCGATCACTAAATCAAATCGCACTATCGAGTCTAGAGCCACGAGATGCATAATAAGATCTCATAGGGACACGAATTATTTTTACACTGGTTGTTCAACATTAAGGACATCAGTTGTAAACTCATGAGTCCTACGCAGATCTTAGCAATCTGCCAGAACATTTATGAGAGAATTTACTAATGTAATTATCAATGATTGAATGGAAATTCCTGCCAGGGTCAACATCAAGCAGCCCTGAAAGCAGGTCACTTCGGTAATTCCTCGTGGATTACGCTTAGTGGTCGCGGCGGTTTCAACCGGTCTACAGTCGTGGAGTGATCTCCAGCGACTCACCAAATCGTTGATTTACTACGGTAAAATCTTAAAAAGCCCTCTGTGGGTTTTCGATTAGGAACGGTCTTGGTAAGGATTAGAGAGAGTTTTCACACTATACTGTTAACCATCTCGAAGTCCAAACTTGTAAGTACCGGTCAAATTATTGCTAACTGTCGTATGCAGGAATCTCTGGCGGTTGTAGCAGTGGAATGCTGTAGCTGGTTGCTGTTGTAGCTGGTTGCAGAAAAGATGCCAATCCATCACCACATGCTCACACCACATCATCATCAAAGAAGTCATGATCAACCTAAAAGACCTTCAACACAGCTTCTGCTAACTCTGATGCTGAAGATCATGACACCATATCGTGTGAGCATGTCGGCTCTAAGTATATCTCATCACATGGAGACCTACTACTGAAAGATGACTTGGAGACTCAAGTGGGATGATACTTTCAAAGATTACTCAAAGTTCATCCAAGACAAAAGAGGAGTCATCTTAAGATCACGGATGTTTGCACATCAATCTATGATTTTGAAGAATCAATGGTTACGAGCTATGATGTCAAGATCCAAAGAAGAAGTGCTGAAATTCAGAACATTACTTCTGGGGTGACCTCCCTTAGGTGGAGATTGTTAGGAATATGAATATTCAGCTGAAGACTCGGTCACCCCGAGTACTTATTAGCACATCATAGCTCGTAGGATTATCAGTAATATTATTAGTAGCTTAGTTATTATTATTAGTATTGTGGAGTGGGTCGGGTCTTTACCCTCAGTTAGCTCACTCTACAGCCCGCTAGGGGCATAATATATTGTAAGTATAAATACCCCTTCCCACACATGGGAAGGGTTGGAACTCTCATTACATTCAAGCTAATACACATAGTTTTCTCTCACTAGAAGTTCCCATCTCTCTCTCTCTAGCTTCTTGTTCATTCGATCTAAACTAAAGCCTCAAACTAGTGTTTCTTGCATTGTGAATACCTTACACAATCAAATAATCACATCCAAAGCATAGGTTGTTGCAATATCCATATCCAATCCATATCATATCCCAAGTATACCCGAATAGTTTCCGAAACACCAATTGACGAACAAAATGAGATAAGTTAGTAAGCGGAAGTGACAATGAAATAAATTGTCAAAACAATAAAAGAAACAATACACGGCCCAAGTGTATTGGGCTTCGGCCCAATACTTACTCACACTATATGGACTTACTTTGAGCTATCGGCCCAAAGTTTACCAATACTAGACTCCACATGGGCTTGCTTAGTCCTTTCGGCCCAATCAACAATCCGAACCCAAAACCAACTCAAGACGCTAACTCGAGGTTTTCTAACCTCGAGCACGACATGGCCGAGACTCCCATGAGTCTCGACTTCGACTTACTCTTGTCGACCAAGCCATCCAAGGCCGCGGCCAACATCAAAACAACAAGCTCGTGACTCTCCTTGAGTCACAGCTCACTCGATACGACAACCAACTAACCACGGCTAAAAATCTAAATCCACACAAACCAAACTCGACTCGAGTAAAATTAGTATCACATGCCACGACTTCAACAAATGCAAAACCAACTCATGTCGTGACTCCCTTGAGTCCCGGCTCGACCTTATTCGAGCTTATGGGCTCTCGGCTAACCACAACCAAACCAAATCCAATCCGCGACACAAACAAAACAACCTACACTATGCCGTGACTCCCTTGAGTCGCGGCTCGACGCTACACGAGCCAAATGGCTCTCGGCCTACACGAACCCAAACCAAAACCAAGCCAAATCCAAAAACCAAGCTACAAACAAACCAAAATAAGCTTAGACAAGATAATGAAATCAAAATAAATGAGAAACCGCCCCGAATCAACTCAAATCGTGAGTTGACTCGGTTGAGTCACGCGACTCGAAACGAGTCCGGCTGAGTCGAGGGTCAAAGTTTTAAATCCACATGTTTTGAGTTTAAAACATCGAGTTTAAATAAGTTTTTGTTAATAAAAATACGATTTATAAAATTTTAGGTTTAGGGTTTTGATAAAAATGAAAATAACAAAGAAGGGTGGCGCGTGGTGCTTACCAAACGCGTGAGAAATAGAGAAAGGTGCGGCATTGAGTGGTGGTGCGATGGTGGTTGTAACACCCCAACCCGACCTTGGTTAAGATGCCTCATTATGGTGTCTAATCAGAACATACAAAATAACGCAAGCGGAAGTCTTTCATAAATAAAGCTAAGTCAAGAACATCATGACTCATAAATTACAAGTTCCCAAAAGACTTAACAATCTCAAAAGAAATACAAAGGAAATAAATATCCATAACACAAGTCCAAAATAATTCCAAGACAATGAGGAATCTAATAAGGTAGGTCTTCTACTCCTACTCTCAACTCTCTTGCCCCGCATCCCGCTTATTACCTGCCGCATGGAAAAGAAACGCGGCTGAGCATAAAAAGCCCAGTGAACAGATATATATACAAAGCAGAAAAGGTAATAAGCATAAGTAAACGAATATAAATCACATGGATAAAATGCATAAATATCATGAATAAGAATAGCTCTAAGAGTCAAATAATAAACGTCAACGAACGCGTCCAAACGAGCCACTCGAACGGACCAAAGATACCTAACAGATAGCCACGAGCCTGTCTAAACGAACCACTCGAATAGACCACATAATCACATATCACTAGTACAAAAACGACCTATGGTCACACATGGTCGATTTGGAACAGCCACACATTCAAATATTTGTGTGGCTGAAGGTAGGTAAATTGACAGCATTTACGAATTAGTCACACATGAGCATTTCGAATGTGTGACCACAAGAACTCTATTGCCACACAATCGACCCTTATGTGACTAAACGTAACTGGTGATTTTGTTCCAGATCATTTAGTCACATATGCATTTGGAACGTGTGACAAATACAAGTAACCTTGATGCCATATATGGTCACACTAAACTTATAGTCACATTTGCTTCTAATAGTATGACCAAATGCCATATACGGTCACACAAAACAGTTTGTCACACATTATTTAAGTGTAGCCAAAATCCAGTACATATAGTCACACTAAACAGTTTGTCACACATTATTTAAGTGTAGCCGAAACATGATTTGTGTGACTAAATGTTAACAAAGGCCACACAAAAACCAAATTAATGTGGCAATTGGATGATCAATAGTCACACAAAATACACATTCCTTCACTTTAAATAGCATATGGTCACACTTATTAACACTTTGTCATTCATAATTATTTAGTTGCTGTTTACTGCACTAAGTTTTTCCAAAATAAAATTTCCCACTCAATTTTTCGATAGCGCCGCCTAAATTTTTCACTCAAAATCAAATTTCCCTACACCCATCTCTATCTTTTTTTTCACATCTCACACTTCATCTTCATATTCTCCCCGTCTCACATATCTTTTTTCTTAATCTTCATCTTCATCTTCACATTTCTATATTTTCAGTAGCCCCGTCTCACCCGTCTCTGCGCTCAACAGAAAACCATCACTAGTCACCATCCACCAGTCGTCGGTCGAGCCATTGACACCAATTTCAAGTTCCTTTATCCATAAATTAGGTACTTTATTGTGTTATGTCTTCAGTTAGGGAATCAATTTGAAATGTTTCTGCGTTAGTGATTTTCTATATATATATATATATATATATATATATATATATATATATATATATATATATATATATATATATATATATATATATATATATATATATATTCTTTTTACTTTGTAATTTCTAATTTAGGGTTTATGTAGCCCCAAATTTATATAAACGGGACCATCAGTTTGCTACTATTGAAGTTCATTACATCGTAGTATATGTTACATATGTTAACTTATGCTTTCATTGTCAATTTTATCTATTATAGAGACTATGCTAGCTTGTTTGGTTGTGTATACTTTGGCCATTTTTAGGATAACAGCCCAAATAACATGACTTTTTGTTGTTTAAATGGAATAGCCTGTTGGTTGTTTTTTTTTGTTTTTTTTTTTGGTAACTTTAGCTAAAGAACCTTTTGAGTTTTGAACAATGTAAAATTAGAGGACAAAGATTGACAGTGAATCATATGTTTGGTTATGCTATTGATTTTTTACCATCTCTGTTTGTATATGTAAATGATGGGTTCAGCTAGCACACTAATGTATTTGGTGTCTGATAATGCAGAAGCTATTGGTCTGATGATTGATTCTGCAATGAAAGTTATCATTTCCTGCATTCCCGAGGTCTCAGTAGAAGAAAGAAGGCAAGCATTGGACAGAGGTAGTAGGTATGCATTGACGAAGGGTGTCACGGCAGTTGTTGATGTTGGAAGATATTTTCCTGGCGCTCCTGTTGAACATTCATGGGATGATTTTTCTTTGTTGAGATTATGATACAGCTTAAAGGTGCTGAATTTCCTTGTGAGGTTACTGAATCGGTTATAGATTTGGCTAGGTTAACTTTTACAACAAATACCGATTCTTATAGTTTTGTGTAATATGTACAGTTAAAGCTATTCAAGATCTGTATAGGTCGTTTAATTCTCCGCCTCAGCTCAAGGGAAGGAAATTAACTGGTGGTGATCCATGTCAAGAAACATGGACTGGAGTTTCCTGCGTCGGTTCTTCAATCATCCAAATGTAAGTTTAAGTATTTCCTCCATTCAGTTTAATTGAACAATTTGAGTGGGTCATAAGGTTTAACGTTAGACTTTGATTGGTTATGTGGATTTTAATACTTGCCCAGTTTGTTATATGTTGATTTACCAACTTTTATATCTTTATGATTTTCTAGCAGGTGGCAGTGGTGCTCCCTCACCTATTACAACTATGATGTGAGTATTTTATTTCCTACCCATGTAAATCAATTCAATATACATTCACTATCTGCTACTTTGACATCCAGTATCTTATCATATGCAGTATTCATCTTACTATGGTAGTAACCAGCCTTATGGTGGTAACCGGCCTTATGGCCGTGATCGGTCTTATAGTGGTGTACGGCCTTATGGTGGCGACGGGCCTTATTGTGGTTAGCGGCCTTTTGGAGGTGACCGGCCTTCTGTAGGTGACCAGCCTTTTGTAGGTGACCGGCCTTTTGTAGGAAAGGCTCAAATTATTTTCATTTCCTTTCTTAGACTGTCCTTTCTTTGAGGTTCTTAGGTCACTCCAAGGCTATTTCCTGCCAGATCTCAGTACGGTCTGTTTTGGTTGTTCATTATACTAATCTTCGTTCTTAACTTGTTGCTATGTTAGTGATTAGTTTGTTTTTTGCGCTAATCAGGAACAACTTCTGAGATGATGGAAAAGAGGGAGAACTGGAACATGGAGTTTAAGAATGCTACCTCTGCGGCACATGCCGCTGCTGAGTCTGCAGAACGAGCTGCTATGGCTGCTAGAGCTGCTGCTCTGTTTACAAAAGAAGAAAAGGTTGCCAAACAGCGTCCAGCTGGATCTATTGGTGAAGGATGTTTTAAAGATTCTTTTGCATCTAAATCAATTTCTTAACTCACTAACTCACTAAGCCCCGACTTTTGATGACGTTAGACGGCTCGCTCTTAATTCGCCATGTGAGTTTATGTTTAGTAGGTTTTGGATGTTGTGATTGGTTTAGGATTTATTAATGTTGTTGAATTGTTTCAGTTACGGTTAATGAAGTGGAAGCGTTACGTGAATTGTTCAATAAGTTGAGCAGTTCAATTATAGATGATACACTCATACACAAGGTATGTTTTCTCCTTCATTTACCTAAAAAACATCACTTGATTTTTCCAATTTCTGTTACAAACATGATTATGGACTTGCATTCCACTCAAGTATTATGAAAATACGTATAACAGTAGAAGGATCCAAATTGAGTTAACATGAAGCAACATATATTTTGCGATAATGAAACTACGTCTTATGAATAATAAGATAATACAGAGGCTAGGGAATACTTACTGGCATTGTGAACCATTAGATTCATTTGATTCTTTGAACATTACTCATTCAGTAGACAAAGGCATACTAGTCTGCTCTAAACATAGGAGCTGCCTTGAGTGAGTATATACTATATACTTACCTGTGTAGTAAAAAAAATTCATTAGACTAAATCTGACTGCTGCATCGCTATATAGAATAGATATGTAGAAACAAGACTAAATTATTGTTGATGAAACACAGTTTTTCAGTGTACTGTGTACATCAAGATAAATTTGATACAATGATACAATATTCCTCATCTTTTCCTTATTTTTTCTTTACAAGAGGAGCTCCAATTGGCTCTGCTCAATTCAGCCGGTGGATATGATGCAATAATAATAATAATAACAAAGGCTTTGCCTTATTATTATTGTTGACAATCAATCAAAGGCTTTTCCTTGCAAATAAACTCTGAAAGTAGAACACTTGTTGGTCACATGACGTAGTTTTGTACCTAAGCCAAGCTTAAGGAACATATTCTATTGATACCCGTATGAATACTTACTCAGACAGAATTGCATATACAATAAGTTTAAGGCAATGATGGTCTTGAGGTCTTGAATTCGAGGAGTTTATCCTTGTCTTGAGCATCTTCCATCAATTTGTAGGTTTTTGATCTATTTGATGAGAGCAAAATGGCGTTATTGAATTTGAGGAGTTTATACATGTATTGAGCATCTTTCATCCTTATGCCCCAATAGAACAAAAAATTGATTGTAAGTTTTAAAAACATAATCCATATGAATTAGTTTTGCAGGTGTCTTCATAGTACTGCCTTTTCTCATTTTTTTTCTGCTTCATGCAGTTGCGTTCAGATTATATGATTTGAAATGAACCGGGTACATAGAACGGGAAGAAGTAAGTGGTTGATCTGTTTCCTATATCAACATCTGTCTCATAGTCATTACCATTAATGGCTTCTTCTTATATCATGTTAGATAAATGATTGTTGCCACTTTAAAGGAAACCGGGATGCGTCTTTCAGAAGAAATACTTGAAGAGATAATTGATAATGTAATACTTCTTAAGGTTGATTACTTCTTTTTTCTTTCGAAGTTAACAGGCATTCATCTTACTTGTGTTTTTGTGTGCTCAGACATTTGCAGATGCTGATGCGGACATGGATGGAAGAATCAACATCAACAAAGAAGAGTGGAGGGACTTTGTTATGCAACAGCCCCAACTCTTGAAGAACATGACCCTTCCATGAGGGTTTGTTTTAGTAATTCAAAGCATAAAATTATGACGACACATTATAAATAAGCGAGTAGTATTTTTTTTGTAACCGAGATTTTGGCAATCTGAATATGCAGGATGAAGCATGGGTAGTTGGAGGAAGTGGAATTCTTTTGAAAACTACCAATAGTGGAAAGTTATGGAGTCGTGACAAAGCAGCCGATGACATTGCTGCTAATCTTTACTCAGTAAACTGAGTTTATAGGCCGTTCTGCATCAACAAAGCAGCTGATGACATTGCTGCTACTAATCTTTACTCAGTAAAGTGAGTCTTCGATGCAAGTTGCGATTTCAGAGATTTGTTTTGCGCTGTTAGATATTATAGTATGAGCATATAGTTAGTACTGCTATTAGATATTATTGTATTTGAATTTGTTTTTGATATATATTTGAATTTGTTTTTATATATATTGATTCTTAAATGTGATTAAAAGATTTATATAGTCTCACTTATTAACACTTTTGGTAACTGTTTGTTTAATTCGTTGCGTGACTAAATATTACAAAAAGCCACACAAAAATAAAATTCATGTGGCCATTGGATGATCAATAGTCACACAAAACACACATTTCTTCACTTTAAACACCATATGGTCACACTTATTCACACTTTTAGCCACTTTATGATTTATTGTATGTGACTAAATACCCAAAAGAAAAATGCTTTGTGTGACTAAATGTAACAAAAGGCCACACAAAAATAAAATTCATGTGGCCATTGGATGATCAATAGTCACACAAAACACACATTTCTTCACTTTAAACACCATATGGTCACACTTATTCACACTTTTGGCCACTTTATGATTTATTGTATGTGACTAAATACCCAAAAGAAAAATGCTTTGTGTGACTAAATGTAACAAAAGGCCACACAAACATACAATTCATGTGGCCATTGGATGATCAATAGTCACACAAACCACACATTTCTTCACTTTAAAGAACATATGATCACACTTATTCACATTTTTGGCCACTTTATGATTAATTGTATGTGACTAAATACCCAAAAGAAACATGATTTGTGTGACTAAATGGTACAAAAGGCCACACAAAAACCAAATTTATGTGGCAATTGGATGATCTATAGTCACACAAACCATACATTTCTTCACTTTCAACACCATATGGTCACACTTATTAAAACTTTTGGCCACTTTATGGTTAATTGTATGTGACTAAATATACAAAAAGAAAATGCTTCGTGTGACTATAAGAGTTTTTGGTCACACAAAGCTGATTAATCCAACTAAAATTGTACCTATTTAGTCACACATTTTAACGTTTTGGTTACTCTTTTGTAAGTGAGACTAAAAAGAACCAAAACATGTGACCGTAGGTACCCTATGGTCACACCACCTTTAGTCACACACACGAAAAAAACCATGTGTGACTATATGTATATCGTCACACATATTTGGTGTAACCAATTCCACTTTTTGTTCTAGTAGGCCACATAATCACGTATACATATCATAACCAAAGTGTACGGAGAGGGGAGGCCTCTAAGTACCAATTAGTGAGTGGGGTGTAGGGCACACACAGCTAGTCACCAAACAAATCATATCACATATCAAATCATATAAGCCTAGGATTCATCCATACGCTCCCTGCAAAACAGAATACATATGCAAGTACGAGACTATACATACATATAATAGAATGGCCACGTGCGCCATAATCATATAATCATAACAGAAGGGAACGTCGTGGATCAATCACACCTCCACAGAAAGTGGCATGCCATTGGTGCCTCAATGATATGGCCATGGTACCTCCATGGCTAGTTAGCTCGGGCAACAGAACAAAACTATCCATAATAAGCAATCATAACATAATCAACAAAGGCATATCAACTGAACAGAATCTCAATCAAGGAGATAATAAACAGATCATCATAACAGAATGGATAGCAACTGAATCATATCAAGGGGATCATAGCAATGGCTTATATCAAATGGGATCATGGCAAAGTAAACAAATCAAAGTCAAGGATCGAAAAGTCATGAGATCAGAACCCTTACTGAGAAATGGTAGAATATCTGTACCTTATGCAAATCAACCAACCAAATAAGAAAGCACCGAAAATAGGGAATCACTCCTTCTTCACCGAACCTATACAAATTAATGATCACGTATTACTTATAAGCTCATTTTACAAGTTTACCGCTTATAATTATTTAGGTTTCCCATTTAAGGCTTCTTTCTATTTTTAGAATCTTTCTATTTTTAGTAACTTTCTATTTTTAGTAACTTGCCATATTTAGTTAATTTCCTTATTTAGTAAGTTTCCCGATTTAATAAGTTTCCTCTTTAAGTAAGTTTTATAATTTATGATTACAAATGACAATTTAATAAACTTACAAGTTTAATATGGTTAATATATTAGTTTAGGGTTTAATATAAATAATTTAGGGTTTATATTGTCAATATATCAAAGTTTAGGGTCTATTATGTAAATTATGATTATATGAAAATTCTCATATTTGTAATTCTATGCGTGTCATTCATTATCCCATGCAAGTAACCCTATTGGTGTAGATGACCCTAATTCGCCAATTACCCAACTCGAACCAACCCTTTTTGTTCCCTTTTTAACGTGACTAAACCAACACAAACTCACACTTTCGACCCACATTAGACCCAACCTTTATCCCCTCATTCGACACTACAACTCCCATACGACTCGACCCTTTTTAAAAGACACAAACATGCATGCAATATAGCCTTATTTATACGTATAAAATCTAAGTCTCACACGCAATCAAACAAACACACTCGACAACATACACATGCATGAAGTTCCCATTACCAGATTACAAGACTTCACATATATATACTGATCATTATTTCATGCACAAAAAGGACCTATATTACATGAAGCAAAACTGATTTTAAAGCAGGCCTAGACTATGTATTACGACATGTATATAGACCCATTTCATGCAACATTTTATTCGGGTTATGGAAGGTATTAAACCATCACAACAAGCGTACAAATGGACCATGTAATCGTGTTTGGTTCAGATTTTTTTTACAAGCCAAGAAAAACCCTTATATCGACATACAATTTAATCATTTTATGTAAGTGCAAAACTAGGCTTTCATGCACGAGTTAGTTCCCAAAACAAACGTGTATCTCCTGGTTTAATTGACACCCTACACAACATGTTTATATGTATGTTTCACGCGACCCTCATCCAGATTTTAAGTCGTATAATTAGTGATCACACAGACGTACTACTATCAGATTATACTCATTGATTCGATTGTATTTATGCTAGAACAAGGCTCGATATTTAAGTTACTGGTTCATCATTTTATGTGGCCTTTATATATATAACCCTTCCTTCGTTTAACTCTTCTAATAACGAAACAAAAAAGAATTAAGTGACCAATATATATAGGAGTCGCAAGATACGACTTGTGAAAATTCATTTGAATTGCATATGATTTTAACGTGGCATGTGCATGGATTCTTTAATGATATCTTTTATTAACATGACAATAACACTTAAGTTTTCATATATATATATGTCATGATTATTCTGAGATCATATATATAGGTCATTAACATATCAATAGCAATTAAGTTTTATGTGTAACCTTTTCTTATTAACGAAATGGAAACAAGCCCATGAGATCATATATACGAGTTTTATTATTTTACGAGGCATGAATAACTTCTTCGTATAACTTTTATTTAAACGAATCGAAACATGCTTGTGATCGATATATATGTGAGTCGTGTGACGAGTTATCGTGACATAGCTAGTTCATAACCTCGCGTAACTTTTATTAACGAAACAAAGGCATATGGTGATCGTATGAACGCATGAAGAACATCACAAGAACATCAAATGGTTTCTAAGGTTACCTTATGATCGGATGGATTGTACGAATGAAATGAGAACGAGAGTTGCGTGACCCAAACGTACCACGTACTTGTTAGAGTTAATGGAAAAAATATTAAATGTGTATATCTAGATTCGAACTCGGGGCTGAGGGATTGCACACTTTACGTATGATGATCAAGTAAATAATTAATGTATGTATATTTATTACGTATATTATTTGGACACGAAATAATACATAACGGACGTTATGTAAACTAACGGTGTTGGTTAACGACCGTTAGGGAATTAAGGAAGGTGATGAACTCAAATAAGTACATTTTATTACCATCATTTATCCTATTTATTTGACTTGTTTTATTATATTATCTGTGAGAATTGATACGTTAATGTTTACTTTTGTAATTCTCAGGTAAAAACAAGTATTTGGTGAAACTTGGCGATTTTGGACTAATTATGGAGCAAAACAAGCAAGAAGTTAAGAGTCTACTGAAATGTACAAGATCAAGACTATTCTGCTCCAGATACGCCGCATCTTACTTATTACATACGGCGCATCACTATCAAGATTTCACAAGATACGATCCAAGATACAAGAGGACATGCGCCGCATCTATAAATGGAGTTACGCCGCATCTTCTGGCGGTGTACGAATATTCCTGAATATATTAATCTTGGACCCCACGCGAAGTTAAGTCAATGCGCCGCATCTACTTATTAGATGCGCCGCATCTTACCTCAGACAGAAACTATAAATACCCCAAAGTCAGACGACTTTAAGAGACTTTTGGTACGTACGATATTCGAAGGACAGAAGCCCTAGGCCGAATTCAGTCGAAGTAGCAGCACAAGACACACCTTGAACAAAGATACGAGAGCTGTAAGAAGGTCCTGCATGTATTCAATTCATTAAGTAGTTTTGTTTTATTGTATTAGTACACTTTAATTGATCAGGATTGATGGGCTTGTGTTATGTTATCATTCACTTCAACTCCCCTTAAAATTGCTTTCCCATTAATTAAAGTTTATATGTTGATGTCTTTGGTGACTTTTATTAGTGCATTGATAACCTCTGTGTCTAGCTGAGCATTGCTTGGGTCGCCATGCCCCTTCCTCGCCTATTTATTAGATCGCTTATGCATTCTATCGTCTGTAGAAAAGTAGGAAGAAAGATAAATGGGATAGTCATAAGTAATCATTAAAGGTTTACTCGCCGATAAGATTAGAACCAACGAGAAAGGACTTAATCTCGGTGCGTTGCATCGAACTATACACTTCATATAAAACTAGCAATAAAACAAGTGACAAGCTACTTAACTATCAGGACAGGTCTTCTTATTGTCTCGAGTATTTATCTGTGTACGTGTGTGCTATTCGCTGATTCGTGCCTATTAGTTAGTTTATTATTTAATTGCAACCAAACCGTGCCAGTCTCTCAGGCTGAACCCCCTTGCGTTAAATTAGGTTGTATAGCTAACTTAAGATATTAAAATACTGATTAGAATAACTAGATAATACGTTCCACTCTTAGTGATCGACACTCTACTTACCATTATATACATACTGACCGGGTACACTGCTCGTTAAAGTGTGTGTGTTATTGATAAGTCGGCTAAATATAAATTTAAAACTTGAATACTGCTAAAACCACAACGACATACCGTGGGTATAAATTAGAGCACTCGCACGCACGCATCAAGTTTTTGGCGCCGCTGCCGGGGAGTGAATTGTTATTATCTGTTAATTTGATTAGTATTTTAATTAGGTTTTTCTTTTTAATTTTTAATCTAACCGCTAACTTTGTTGTATATTAGGTTAAATTGCATTCATTGTATTATTTTGCATATTTTCTGTTTTGTGTGTTATTTGTTTTCTTTTATTTGTGTTTATTTTCGTTTGTGTTTATTATTGTTTTTATTTTTCGTATTTTCTGTGTTCTGCTATCGTTGTACGAGCTTATTCAAACGATACGGCGCATCTGGTTTCTCAGATACGGCGTATTGCGTTTAATTCTTATAAAATACAACGCGTTTAATTAATTCGATACGACGCATCTTTCCCCAAGATACGGCGTATCTGTTTTTAATAAGAAATTTTTTTTCTAAACGATAACGCGATACGACGCATCTGCCTTAGCAGATACGGCGCATCTATTATTTTAATTAAAAACAGTTTTCTGAATTATTAAACAGATACGACGCATCGATTTTTATCGATACGGCGCATCTTCTGAATCAAAAATCTTGTATTTTGAAGCGTCACAAAATACGGCGCATTAACTTTTGTTAATACGACACATTTGATTTTAAATAAATATCGATTTTTGATAATTAAATTGATACGGCGCATTCTAACTTATAAGCGGCGTATCTATTTTCTGAATAAAAATCTGATTAAATTTTAACGATTATAAGATACGGCGTATCCAACTTTTTGGATACGGCGCATCATCTGCAGATATCAGTTATTTTTATTCTTATATCCATTTCTATATTCATTAATTTCTCTTCTAGCGAACAAATTCCTACTGAAGATTTTACCTATGATGACAGGTTTTGCTATGGAAGACATGTCAGTGAACGGATATCTTGCTAAGGAACTCTTGCTTTCGGATTCATTCGATGTGAAAGTTTTTGATGATGTAAAGCTTCAATGTGCTCATGATTGATGCCGATTTATTTTCTTGGGAAACCCCTCTTGAGGCTACTTATAAGGAATTTAAACGTTTATGCAATATTGAAGATGGGATATTCTCTTATGAGTTACTAATGAGCTACACTGAAGATGAATTGCTACACTTATGGCCCATCATTGAATCTAAGGGATTATCTTGGACTATTATCGAAGAGAATGATGGGAAATTCCAAATTGAACTCATGAACTCAAGCAATAAAAGCTGTAGGTGGAGGCAATACCCAACCTATGCAAATCTCTTACATGCCTTATTCCGAACAGTACTGGGGATTAAATGAGAACTATCTGGACGATGAAAGAATTTATGCTGTGGCGGAGTTACTATTTCATGGCAGGTTGGTAAGGTTGATGGACATCTCCCTCGAAGAATGGCTTGAACTTAAATATGGTAGTCCGAAATTTGCCCCAGCAAATGAAGTCAAGCGGATTATGACCTCATGGTTGACACGGAGTTTTAGGGAGCAATTTAACGAGTTCATGGAGATAAGGAGGAAAATGATTGGTAAAGCTTGCTTTGACGTTGACCACGATCCTAACAATGTTGATTTTTCAGATTGGTTGGCTAGTAAGTTCAATAACCATAAGAGCATGGATCGAGCTACTAAAGATGCGTTATGGGTATATTGGATGAGAGGAGAAGACGAGGAAGTAGAGAGCACTATGGGTCGTCACTTCATGATTCAACAATCAATGAGGGCATTGAAGAATTATTCAGAATAGACATTGACGTGTTCGATTATGAGACACCCTTGTGCAAACAATTCAAAGAATTTAATTACCATCTTCAAGTCGACGATGATGTGCTAACTGGAGATCTACCAGGATTCAAAACTTATGATGATTTCAAAAACACCTGGTACTACGAATGGAATGACCAAATACTATGGGTTTGGGATAAACCATGGGAATTTGAGCACATTAATCACACCTGTACACCTTTCGTTTTCAAGGATGGAGAGTAGTGTTTGGCCGACCTGTGATTATAAGAGTAACGGAACCTGTAATGGGGAAGTATAATTGGGATGAAACGGGTTGGAAACGATGTAACCTTTGAATACTATGAGTGGTATGATAATGTTGAAGACTGCCCACAAAAAGCGGAGGCTTTGCAAGAAAAGGGTAGAATTGAATACTTGAAAGAGCTAAAGGGAACATCGAATACTACTTTCTGGGAATGAGTGCATGAACAATTTGATGATTACACGAAGCTTAGTCGACGGTTACAATGGAATTGGAAAGAGAGTGGGAGGCAATTCAAGATGATGATTACAATAAGTCGATTAATTGATGAACTAGATGACTATTTGATTAAGGATCCTTATTTTAAGTTTGTTGATAAAGACAAAAAGATCACCAAAAGAAAGTGTCAACTACTTGGGATCCCTTATAATGAGCCACCCATGATTATTTCTGAAAAATTTAAAATCATCAAATACTCTTTGGGACCAGATGAGGAATATGTTGCGACGAAGACCAAGAGTTATACTAGATTAAGTCGAACGGATGAAAACGTTGCAAAGCTATACGGGAACATCTTTCGGATGAAAGAAGAAGGATGGACCGTGACAAGAACAAAATGAAGAGCGAACGTGAGTCTAACTTGAAGACTCTGGAATAAAGACAAGTGCTGACCGGGAGACAACCCGGAGAATTTTTATTATTATGTTTTGTGTCGAGTCAGTCAGGCCGCAGAGGATACGGCGCATCTCAATCCTGAGATGCGACGCATCTCCTGCACTGGTCATATCTTACTTTATTTTTCTGCATTTTTACTTTTGACTTTAAAACTTTTTGTCAGTTTATTTTAATGCGGCGCATCCCTGGTTAAGGATGCGGCGCATCTTCTATTCTGATTCGTAATTATTCCAGGCTCGATACGGCGTATCTTCTTCCATAAGATACGGCGCATCGACTGACCTGATGATTTTCAGTTTTAATTTTTACATTTTATTTTTCCTAACTACTAATGTATTATGCAAGTTTGAACTTTCTTAACTTAGGTGTGTTTAAAGCCTTGGTGGTATTATAGATTCCTGCATTTCCTGTGGATACATCGATTATGAAGCTTAAACGTCCTCATCCACAAGAAGTTGATTTTTGCTCTTATACAAATGGAGGATCATACCGAGCAAATCTCAGGGGAGTTTTTCTGTTCTAATTCTTTTATTTTCCAGTTTTTAATCTTTTATACAAACAACGAGGACGTTGTTTAACTTAAGTGGGGGGATTGGAGAATTAGAACACTTACTTGTCCTAAACTTTTCAAAATATGCTTAAAATGTGCTTAATATATCAAAATTTAAAATTTTTAGCATGTTTTTGTTTAAAGTCTAAGTTGCATAGCTGCACACATGACGTTATTTTCAAAATTGTGATTTTTCAAAATTCACAAATCTATGAGTGTGCCGGTGACTTGTAAACTTTAGAACTTGGCTTGTATACTATTCGAGACCACCATAATAAGTATTATTTATATAATTGGAATGACTTGTCTAAATTGGTAAAATTCTAGGATTACACCCAAAAAGCCTATTATATGTTATGTGTTATTAGCTAACTACACTGGTTAGTTAACCCCCGTATAAACCCTTTTGTTACTCTCATTTTTAGAGTAAGATACCCCTAGAAAAACACTCAGAGCCATTCCTTTCGTTTCTTACACCTTTGTTAAAATGTTTCGTTACACCCTTACACCTTAGCCTACCCTGTATGATTAAAATCCGTGGTTGGTTAATTGCTTTAGGCAAAGTGTGTTTCCTTACATTACCTGTGTTCGCGTGCGTAATTCATTATCTATGGTTAGGTCGGGAAATTGCACAATGCAATTGGAGTGAAAGTAAATATTGTATATCTTTGAGTTTATTTTTTCGTGTGTTTACTACTTTCACTATTACCGTTATTTCTGAAGTTATGAAAAGTATGGAAAAATTATCCAGAATTATCATTATAGTGATGTGGTGAAATTTTACACATCTATGTTTATGTTATCAAAAAAAAAAAAAAAAAAAAAAAAAAAAAAAAAGGAAAAGTTGGATGTTTGTTTAACAACTTATGTAAAGTTTTGTATTAAGTGGTCGATATCACCACTATTTGTTATATATTTTATCTATGGATTGAATGGGAGTTGAACATTATGGGAACGCCAACTAAAGGTTATTCTTTGATTAAGATCTTGTTGAGTATAATTCGTGTCTACCTAAAGCGTGTGTTTCAAGTGTTAAAGCGTGAGTTATTCTATGATATGAGTCTTATTCATGGGATGGTTGGGATAGTGATTAACCACACTTAGGATTTTAATTTATCTGTTTTGTTTATTTTTCATTTTTACACCAATTTATATCCCAAATATTATCCATACCCTATATTACTCTTTATCCAAACCTTTGATTTATTAGATTAGGGATTTGAGCAATCTTAAGTATCGTAGTCGTGGATTCGGCTATGTATTTATGATTTTGTCGCCCTTTTTGATATAATATTATTGGTGAAGATTACTTGGTCCTATCTTTAGCCTATTCGAGTTAAGGATTTGAGCAATTGCAAGTATCGTGTTCGTGGATTCGATCATGTATTTGTGATTTTGTCGCCTTTTATGGAATTTGAGATCGATAGAGATTAAGGAGAATGATTAACCCTTAACCTATAAACCCTTTTTACCGCTTTAGACTTGTTATTCCTTGGCTTTAGTGGGGGAGATGTGTATACTTGCCAAGCTTATGATAGAATATTCGTCACGACTGGACAGTTAAACGATTGGATTTGCTTTTATCGAAATATTTTATTTTACTTCTAAATTCGTTAAGTGTTTGGTTGTGTGATTATGAAAAAATGAATACATGCTTAAATATAAAAATAAATCCTAATATCTTTTAGGATACATTTTCATAAGATTAATTCTAAGGTTTACTTTGGGGACAAGTAAAGTTCAAGTGGGGGGATATTTGATGAACTCAAATAAGTAAATTTTATTACCATCATTTATCCTATTTATTTGACTTGTTTTATTATATTATCTGTGAGAATTGATACGTTAATGTTTACTTTTGTAATTCTCAGGTAAAAACAAGTATTTGGTGAAACTTGGCGATTTTGGACTAATTATGGAGCAAAACAAGCAAGAAGTTAAGAGTCTACTGAAAATGTACAAGATCAAGACTATTCTGCTCCAGATACGCCGCATCTTACTTATTACATACGGCGCATCACTATCAAGATTTCACAAGATACGATCCAAGATACAAGAGGACATGCGCCGCATCTATAAATGGAGTTACCCGCATCTTCTGGCGGTGTACGAATATTCCTGAATATATTAATCTTGGACCCCACGCGAAGTTAAGTCAATGCGCCGCATCTACTTATTAGATGCGCCGCATCTTACCTCAGACAGAAACTATAAATACCCCAAAGTCAGACGACTTTAAGAGACTTTTGGTACGTACGATATTCGAAGGACAGAAGCCCTAGGCCGAATTCAGTCGAAGTAGCAGCACAAGACACACCTTGAAAAAGATACGAGAGCTGTAAGAAGGTCCTGCATGTATTCAATTCATTAAGTAGTTTTGTTTTATTGCATTAGTACACTTTAATTGATCAGGATTGATGGGCTTGTGTTATGTTATCATTCACTTCAACTCCCCTTAAAATTGCTTTCCCATTAATTAAAGTTTATATGTTGATGTCTTTGGTGACTTTTATTAGTGCATTGATAACCTCTGTGTCTAGCTGAGCATTGCTTGGGTCGCCATGCCCCTTCCTCGCCTATTTATTAGATCGCCTATGCATTCTATCGTCTGTAGAAAAGTAGGAAGAAAGATAAATGGGATAGTCATAAGTAATCATTAAGGGTTTACTCGCGTATAAGATTAGAACCAACGAGAAAGGACTTAATCTCGGTGCGTTGCATCGAACTATACACTTCATATAAAACTAGCAACAAAACAAGTGACAAGCTACTTAACTATCATGACAGGTCTTCTTATTGTCTCGAGTATTTATCTGTGTACGTGTGTGCTATTCGCTGATCCATGCCTATTAGTTAGTTTATTATTTAATTGCAACCAAACCGTGCCAGTCTCTTAGGCTGAACCCCCTTGCGTTAAATTAGGTTGTATAGCTAACTTAAGATATTAAAATACTGATTAGAATAACTAGATAATACGTTCCACTCTTAGTGATCGACACTCTACTTACCATTATATACATACTGACCAGGTACACTGCTCGTTAAAGTGTGTGTGTTATTGATAATTCGGCTAAATATAAATTTAAAACTTGAATACTGCTAAAACCACAACGACATACCGTGGGTATAAATTAGAGCACTCGCACGCACGCATCAGAAGGACCGTTAGTGAAAATTAGGATTGGAAGGATCTAGAAACCCACCCATTGGGTTGGATCCGATCAGCATAATGGGTTCTTAACCCTTATCGATTGCTTTGGCCCCAAGACTAACATACACTATAAATATACAATTGGCTATTTAGTTTGAAGCTCTCCGTACAAAGTTTACTATAACCAATAAATGTGTGTCTTTTCTTTCTTCTAAAACAGTGACCTATCAATCACTGAAAGTTGATTGACTTTAATAGTAGATCGACTTTTATTTAATTGATTGTAGATCAATTTGTTTTATTTATTAAACAATTGTATATTGGTTTAATAACGTGTCTAATCACTAGCATCATTGCTTGATCGGTTATAGTACGTGTGTACATGAGTTCGGTAACAACTTACTTTAGTTGTTCATCTTGGATTGTGGAACAAAACGGTAAGGGGTTCCACGTTAATCCATCTTTGTAGATCTTGTGATTAGAAGAGAAGATTGATCCCTGTTCTTGCTGGGATCTTGAGGTAATTCTAATTTACTTTTATGTAATTCTTTATACGTGTTAAATACGATCTTGCTTCCGCTATGTACTCTTGATGTGTTTATTTATTTAGATGTGTTACATGCTATTTAAATTCCAACAGTGGCATCATGAGCCTGTTTTAACATGTTAATGAATTACTTAAACGCATTATAAAAATCAAATTTTGATTTACATACACATGTTAATGTCGATTTTAATTTTTTAGGGTTTGTTTTTGTAGAAAACATTTTAATTAAAATCGAATAGAATTTAGGGTTAGGGTTTCGACCCTATTTTTAACTAATTGATTATTAGTTGTAACCCTAAATTAAGAACATGATGTGCTATGTGTTTATTTGAGTAATTAGGGTTACGATCTTGGTTGATCCATAATTCTTCATGCAAGGAATTATGGATTTGGATTGTTTATTTGCTACATGATTTTTTAAGATAAATATAAAATTAGGGAAGACCCTAATTAATATATTAATTAATCGAGTTATGTGCTATGTGGTATTTAATTAGTAAAAACTTACGCGGTCAAGCTATTTGACGTCTGTGGTCCATTGGGCACAATGAGCTCGAAAACCAATGGAAGTTTTTCTAATTATATACATTAATTTTCACATAGAGATTATTAATAGGGTTTATCAAAAGGTTTGCATGTGGCTATATGATATTGTATATGATCATATATGTGTTATTATGTGTTTATTTTATTTTTTTTTAATTACTTGATCTTTGAGTTTTAATTATGATGGATTGGAAACATCAAAGAGGGTAATTTTTTCAATAAAAATAAATGAACCTAATAACTATGAAACCTTTTGTGGTAAATTATTTATTGCCAAGTCTTATGTGCCGATAGTGGTTCGCTTCGCACGGTAATTTGCTCCCAGGCGAGACTAGCAATCTAATAATTTACTACATGTTTTAAGCTTTAAATCTTAAAGTTTTAATTGACTGATGTGACTGTACAAAAGTGGTCGAAGCGGCAGACCTAATATTGACAAACTATAAAGTGGGTATAAGGAGGCTTGACATTAATTTGTCATCCGAAAGGGGCGCGTTTTTAATTAGCTTCGGCAGACGTTTGCCCCTCCGCTCGCCTGTGCGTCAATATTAGACTTACCAAGTACACCATGAAAAAGTACGAAGCATCTTAAGGCAATGTTGTAAGTTTCTCAACGCCATCAATTAAATTTTGTTGATTTTAAGCTGCGAATTGGTAAATGGTTTTGTAGAAAACATATGTTACAAGATGAATGCATGACATCTTGTACATATTTTTTTGATTACATAACATCAAAATTTTATACCCTTAAAATTTAAGTAATATGCCATCCAACTATGAAAAGGAACGCCTAAGGTTACATCCTACATCACTAGCAGCCAAAGCTGAATGTTGATGTTCAAAGGGTGGGAATCTAAGGGTAAATTGAGTACTTTCATTGCTAGCAGCCAAAGCTGATGTGATGAAACGACGTCAATTTACATGTTTCTTAATTTGGTTAACTTAATTGAGCACTTCCATTACTAGCAGCCAAAGCTGATGTAATGGAACGGCGTCAAGGCATAAAGATTTGGGGATGAAACATGCTTACATTTGCAACCGAGGTTGGCAAAATATGTAAGTCCCATGATTCTAGGAATTGCAATTTTATATTGGCAATTGAGTGTAGCTCTACCTTATTGAGTACTTTCATTGCTAGCAGCCAAAGCTGATGTAATGAAACGACGTCAATTTGGATCCTAATTTTTCAGTGAAAATTAAATGGTTAAATGTTTATTTACCATGGGTGTTTAATTTTCTTGAAAAGTTTATTATCGAAAATACTAAAATTGAATTTTGCAAATTCTTTTAATGTATTTAATGCAACGTTAAAACCGTAAACGTGGGGCATTCTTTAGTGGAAAGTTGATCTGCACCCCTAGGGGTCTTTGGATAGAGTCAACTTAACTAAAAGAATAAACCTAGTCTACTTTCCGTGTGAAGAGTGAGACTTAATCCTATTCCTTTTCTTGAATGAGAAAGGTATAATGGGAAAATTAGAATTGTCTAAATTCTAAGAAATAACTCATGGCAAATTTTGTAGAAATTGCACGTTTAGGAGTTATTAAAATTAGAACCTAGACTAATTACCGCAAAATTGGTAAAAGGCAAACTAGAATGATTGATCTAGTTGTTGTGCTTTAACCATTTAAAGGTGCTACATGCCATAGTGGTGATGGTAAACCTAATTGAGGAAGAAATTGCATGCCCAATTTTCTCAAGTTAATTGTATTGATGGATATTCCATCATTGACAAAGTAGAATACATTCTTTGAGTACCTTAGTATTTATTACGTAAGGGATTATTCAAAGGTGTAGGAAAGTAAGCAGCACACCATTTGCTTTTACAGGTTATGAAACACTTACAATGTTGTCAAATCCAGTGGGAGCATTGTGTTGTAATTACTGAATAATGAGTTCATGTAGTGATCTTTAATTCAGTGGGAGCTACAAGTCTTGGTATCTTGGTAGTAACCCGGATTATCTCTAGAATCTCTTGAGATAACTACTTTCCAATTATAGACACTTGTGGTATTAAGGATAGTCGTGTACGTTTCCTTACTAGACGAGGTGATTCTATATCTACTTATATATATGACACGAATCATATTGATCACATAAGCAAACTATTGACGTGTTGTTTATCTGATGCATGATGTTGTTCCATGCACAAGTGGGAGAAATCTTTATTGTGTGCAAACAACAACATAAAGAGATATGATTTAAAGGGTTCTCTTGACTGCAAGGTAAAAGATTGATGTTCTAATGTGGTTCATTCACATCTAATTAATAGAACACTTGGAGTTAATATCTACTTTCATTACTAGATATTAATGACAAGGCAAATTACATACTCTTATTACTAGCAGCCTCAGCTGATGCAATGAAACTATGTTAATTTGCATGTTTCAAAATTAGATAATTATTAGAGCAAGTGTCAATATGATAATAAGACTACTTCAAATAATGAATATTTATGTATTGTTGAAATGACATAAATAAAAGAAGTAATCTAATACTACTTCATAATTTGAATGTTTATGTATTCGTGGAATGACATAAATATATGAAGTAATAAATTAACTTGAAACAAGATATTGAAACCGAATTGTGGTGTTCATAATTACTTTAGTTATGCATATTTATATTTTAGTATAAAGATATAAATATGAAGTCTTTTGATTGCTATAAGACTTATACTAAAGTAAGACGTTAACTTGGTATGTTTTTAATTAAGACATATACAAGAAGTCATGGAGTTCATCAATGACTTATAACGTACATTGGGATTATAACAGTTTATGTCCTTTTGGTAAGACATAGAAATGAAGTGAATTGGGTAAAAGGGCACTTATGTTATAAAACATGCAATTGGCTTGGAAAATCTATTGTGCCATTAAATTGACTTAGTTGGTAAATAGGTAAGCCAAAAATGAAATATATTTATCTTAAATATTGTAAGATTGACTTACAATATTAATCCTAATGAAATACATATGAGTATGGTATGTTCAGTTAGGAAAATCAAACTCTTTGTATATTGTTTGATTAAGATAATTATATCTTCTATTCTTCCTAAAGATATCAAGGTTAGAAAATTGAGTAAGGATTGAATATACTCAATTAGACTCCAACCTTAAAGATTAATAAGACACCATTTATTATGGAATGTGATAAATCACATTAGGTCTTAAAATTGAAGTTCAGAATTTGTTAAACTACTTATGAGTAGGTTATTAACAAATTAATGATAGGAACTGTCAATATGTGTTTGTAAAAGTCCCAAAAGAGAACAAAGTTGTGTTGCTCTATTTGCTAAATATTTATAGGTAATCTATAAATTGTAAAAGGCAAGTGGGAGTTTTATCTTGATGAGATAAAATTACAAGATACATAATCTTCTAAATACACTAGCAAAATCATAATGAGGATTTAACATGTTAGTGTTAAATCTCAAGATGATAGAATTCTCATTTCATAGATCCGCAAGGATATCTCAAATATTTGTATAATATGTTGAGGATTATGAGTTACAGGATTTTGATAAACCTGTTAATAAATTGCAAATGTTTAATTTGGCAAAATTACTCATACTATGAATAATTAGATACAGTCCAAGAAGATAACTATTTTGGAAACGTAGTTGATCTTAAACTTTATAGTTACACTATAGAATAAAGATGAATTTCTACAAAGGAAATGAAAATCCTAGAGATTTTAATTCTGGTGTAGAAATCATAATGAACAAATTTATATACATATTTAATGTGTGAAAGATCATTAATCACACTTAAGCAATTAAATGTGGTTGAAAATCTTTCTAGGCACATTAAATATATAAATATTATGATTGTCATTCTTAGTTTTATTTATATGAAATTAACAATGAAATGTCAAAACTCTTTCATGGATAATTACTTGTGCGAGGACGAAAAGTAATTGAAAGGAATATTTGAATTCATAATAATCTTTGGAAGTATACAAAGTGCAAATCATTTGTGAATGGATTAATGCATGCATCTAGGAGATATATTTATGTTTAGTTATTAAATCTAGTTTTGATTCATAATTAAAATAAGATACGTCTTGATATTCCTAAAAGCTAGTGGGAGTATTATATTTATTTTCTTATTTCGTATATGTTGTATAACATATAGGAAGTAACATTCCATTAACATTTATATGTTAAATCTTAGTTTGGAATGTAACTTCACGTGAAAATTTAGAAAATAAACATACAACCTTAAACATATATGTTTATTGTCATAAACATAAGCGGTATAATAACTGATTCTAATAAACATGATAAATCTATTAGAATGGCTAGATAGATACATATCTTTGTAAAGATATGACATGAATAAAATCTAAGTTTAACACAAGGATTTTTCATGTACATCATGTTGTTTGTTGTATCATGCTTGAATGAAAGATGATTGACCACATTAATATCTAATAGTAATTTATTAAATAGTTAAGTGTAATGGATATGGTTTAGAATTAACATCCTCAGCCTGGAGTTGCTCAATAATTCTAAATATGAACCATATGGCATGTTGTTGCAAAATTGATATAGTTGACAAATCTGGAAAGATTTGAAGATATCAAACATTACACGATGAATAAAAGTTTACGGATTTTAAAGGGCATATTGTTGTTTGGATACAATGATGCTTATAAGATTGAGATGACACTCAATACTAGTCATGGTGGGAGTTTATCCTTGTAAAGACCATGTGCACTAGTTATGCTCAATATGAGCATAGTTGCATTATACATAAAGAATTAGAATACTTTAACTACAGAGGTTTGGTAGTTTAATTATCATAAATTTGTGATAGAGGATGTCACGCATTTTATGAACTATGTGGCAATATCTAGATAGATGGATGCACACATAAAAGAATTTCAGTAAATGAATTCTTATAATAAGTATTCTCAAAATTTCCGATAGATCAAAATTAGTTGATTTATGCCTTGTCAACAAGTATGGTTGTCATGACTTGTGGCATAATTCATTAATGGGAATTATCATGCATTGATCTATATTTAGTATTTGGATAAGGGATGTTAAGCAATTATTATTTACAATGAATTAAAGTACGTGGTACGTTTATTTTCATTAATAATAAATTGTATCCTATATTTGCATGTTTAAATCCGTGAATAACTTATGTTATTCTAAATAGTCCGTTGTCGATCAATAATATGGGAGTATTATTGAATTAAGACAAATGTCAGGATTGGTAGAATGTACTGTAAGGTTGAGATACCAATATCACATGATATTCAAGAATTGGAATATAGGACTTATCCCGACTTCATGAGTTTACTTTATGGATCTTGTCATTAAGTAAATCATGTATATATTTATCCTCAGACTTGAGATACCAGATAATCGTTCATACATGTAGTGCATTTCTGTGACTCAATTTAACGCTATACGTAACTGGTAGCTATACGGATTGTTTTCGGAAGTGTTGCAAAGTGTATGAGTTATGCTCGTAGTCAAAATGGGATTTGTTCCTTCAAAGTTAATTTGAAGTTTAATACTACTGGGCCCTCGTAGGATTAATAAGATGTTTGTGCGGCCGCACCCATGATCTCCCCTGACTAGTTCAGAAGATATGGTAATCTTATTGAATCATAAATAACGAGAAACAGAATTATTAATAAAGAATGACTTAGATCCATATCTTTATTAATGTAGTATTAGAAACAAAAGGATAAGTATGATGATTAAAATCATCAAGTGGTTTGTCCAGGAGACCACACACCCGAGTTGTTCTAGGGGCATTGGCGTGTTGCTAGACGCTAACCAATGTCATTACACTTTTAATAGATTTCCAAGTGGGAGCTGTTAGAGTTAATGGAAAAAATATTAAATGTGTATGTCTAGATTCGAACTCAGGACCGAGGGATTGCACACTTTACGTATGATGATCAAGTAAATAATTAATGTATGTATATTTATTACGTATATTAATTATTTGGACACGAAATAATACATAACGGACGTTATGTAAACTAACGGTGTTGACTAACGACCGTTAGGGAATTAAGGAAGGACCGTTAGTGAAAATTGGGATTGGAAGGATCTAGAAACCCACCCATTGGGTTGGATCCGATCGGCATAATGGGTTCTTAACCCTTATCGATTGCTTTGGCCCCAAGACTAACATACACTATAAATATACAATTGGTTATTTAGTTTGAGGCTCTCCGTACAAAGTTTACTATAACCAATAAATGTGTGTCTTTTCTTTCTTCTAAAACAGTGACCTATCAATCACTGAAAGTTGATTGACTTTAATAGTAGATCGACTTTTATTTACTTGATTGTAGATCAATTTGTTTTATTTATTAAACAATTGTATATTGGTTTAATAACGTGTCTAATCACTAGCATCATTGCTTGATCGGTTATAGTACGTGTGTACATGAGTTCGGTAACAACTTACTTTAGTTGTTCATCTTGGATTGTGGAACAAAACGGTAAGGGGTTCCACGTTAATCCATCTTTGTAGATCTTGTGATTAGAAGAGAAGATTGATCCCTGTTCTTGCTGGGATCTCGAGGTAATTCTAATTTACTTTTATGTAATTCTTTATACGTGTTAAATACGATCTTGCTTCTGCTATGTACTCTTGATGTGTTTATTTATTTAGATGTGTTACATGCTATTTAAATTCCAACAGTACTATGAACCAAACAGAACCCTTCGAACAAAACGTTCCACGGTCAAAGCTTCTTTCTTCAATTATCTTTGTCAATTTCTGATTTTAGGAGAATAAGAAATGGATCGGATTGGTTTTTTGATGTACGGCGTGTGTGTTGTTTTGTTTTCAAGGTGTATATATGAAACAAATGGGAGAGAAATTTATGGCTGCCACTTATGTTTCGTCTAGGATTTTTATGTGTGTTTCTTGAATGGGATAATAGGTTGTATAGGGAGTAAATAAAGGAGGTATTTGCTGGAATTTTTGGCCGAGCAATAGGGGATAAAATGAGACCAATTCTCATTTAAAAATTCACATGTATCTAGACCTCATATTAAACTTATAAATTGTGTACAAAATTTTAAAAGAATTCAGTCCCTTTGTGTCTTTTAACGTGTGATATATATATTTTTAGGATACCATGTAAATCAAATTTAAAAGACTTAGGTCATAGATTTTATATTTTGTAACTTCTCAAGTTATAATGCTTAGTCATTTAATTTGTGTTCGTATACAAGGTTCAAATTAGCGACGGATTTTAGAAACCACATTTTAGGTTATTATGATTCTTCCCCTCTAAAAAAAAATTTTGTCAATTTGAAGTCGCAAAAGTTAGACGGAGGCGCATCAATCACGAAAAGAAGTGACAATAACTATCCTCACGCTCGGAAAGGTTCTTCCAAAAACATCTTCACAACGGAATACTTTTATTTCTCATGACTCGATCCCGACAACTAAGATAGCCCCAGGCTCTCCACAGAACACAAATCATAACAAATCTGATCCAACGAATACGAAGCAAATACGTAGCAGATGGCAGTTGAAATCTCATAAAGAGATACATGAAACACATATACACATGAGGCAACTACGGAGGTAGTGCTAAACGATAAAACTTCATCAATTCTATCTAGATTCTGAACGAACTAAGGAACTTGCTAATAATCAGAGAAGCACATACCGAATCAACAAACGTATCAAGAATTTCATTTTCGTACCGACGATCAACTCAACACTTATCGGAGTATCACAACGTATCAAAAAGCATAACGGAATAGGTAGAATAATCGTTCGGTTTAGAACAAATCTAAGGTCTAACGTATCGCGAACTAAATATTCCTTATATTCTAAAACGTCTAACTCTTCTGTACGGAAACATCATACGGAACACACAAATTCCCGGTCTAAAGTTCCAAAAATTTTCTTCCACAATGATAACTAATCCATTAGTCACTGTACTCAACTTCGGACCTTTACTAAGTAACTCTTGATTTAAACCAACCAAAAGGTGCTCCACATCACCGTTCATACAGAACTCCGAAAGGATAACCCTTGTCAATTGCATGCCATCAATCTTAATGAGCAAACACAACCATGCCAAACACTTTTCGAATTTTCCCGCTCAACACATCTTCCAAGTTCGAATAGTTGTTCTGATTATCCATCAGCCTTAGAGGTGCAAAGCATTACTAAACTTGAGTCTGGTTCCTCAAGCCTTCAGTAGCTCTTCCTAGGAATGTGAAGTAGAAATGCGAATCTCGGACACAATCACTGCAGGTGCGCCATGTAGCTTGAATAATATTCTTCCGAAAGAAATTTCTGCCAATCCTCCAAGTGAGCCGACCTAGTCAAACCATCCATTACGACTCAATACATGTTATCCTTCCTAAATGTGCGCGGAAATCCCGTTACAAAGTCCATGAAGATTAAATCCCACTTCCACCTAAGAACATCGAAACTGAGGAAAACCACTTGTACGCTGAGGCTGAATCTTAACCTGTTGACATGCTAAACACTTCGCCACCAATGTAGTTACAATCATCTTCATACCATTCCATCAAAATTTCAGCTGCAAGTCTCTATGCATAATAGTACAACTAATATGATAGAGCAAATAGAACTGTGTGCTTCAGTCAAAACCGCTCCCTTCAAGTCTTCTAACATAGATCATATTCCACCGTCTTGCTCCTGAGCTTCTTCATGTCTGTCACGAATCACCCCAAGTCATGCGTCGGATAGTTCACTCCCTACGGTTCTAGCTGTATTGATGGGTAACCAATAATCCTCCCGTATTGCATAAGGACACAACTAAGCCTCATTCCTGAGTAGAAACAAATCTCTTTTCAGCCTTGCAAAATACTCCTCTCATTCTTCATCCCAATCAAAATTTTCTCCTCGGAAACATTACATAGAGCTTCTTCTAACGTAGAAATCTCAACCCAGAATACGAAGATGATTTTCGTGTTTCTCTTTCGTCTCTGAATATACCAGTATGTCATACTATGAAAAATTGTCCAAGTATTCATGAAAAACACGATTTAATCAAGTCCATAGGAACAATCGGAGCAGTAGCCAATACCATTGACATCACAACACTCCTAGAGATCATAACGAATACGAAAAGCAATTCTAGGAACATCTCGCTCCTTTAAAAGTAACTAAAAATAATCGGATCCAAACTCAAGCACTGAGGAAAACTTCACACCCTGAAGTTGATTAAACAAATCGTTGATTCGAAGGAACGAATGACGGTCCAAACTGTAATACGATTCAGCTTCCCGAAATCAACACTCAACCTCGTGCTAACATCGTTCTGCTTTACAAGCACAATACGGAGACACACTTAGACGGATAAAACCAGTTCCTAAAGGTTGGTCCTTCATTCTTTACCTTTAACTGATTTCATATGATACGGAGTTTCAGAATTAGGCAAAATGTTGCTCTTATACTGATAGAATTCTCACTCAAATAACTTACTGATCTCAAGCACTGCTCAAGATCTCCTATGATCCCAATAAGTTCAAGTTATATGATGTAACTATTATCACGTTGGCTAGGCGTCATAATACTTGCATCATATACACATGCCTTTATTGCAATCACAGTCTACCTCGAGTCGTGACTTAACAAATTCACATCATCGGATCAAAACAACTTCACACTCATATGGAAATCTTTGTAGTTCATCAAGGAATACATCACGAAATTTCAAACAATCGAGTCACTCTCAAGGCGAATTTCATCAAACAAAGTATCTTCACAACCGCGAGGGATTAACGTACGAGTTTTTAAAACAAAGGTGATCATAATTGTTTACCTGGTTGGAAACCATGGTACAAAATTTTGAGTTTCTCAAATCGTCGAAGATGACAAATCTAATATAACCGTTGTTAGCATCTCGATGCTCAGTCAACAAATCCATATTCAGAATAATGTCGAACAAAACATTCCTAAAGGAAACAGATTAGCATGACGAAACTTATCTTCAAATATCCTTAATATGTATTGGACAATTCCAATACTCGTGGTGGATAATCACAAGATTTCTCATAGGAATAGAAATGAGTATAGAAGATTCTAATAGTGCAGAGGGAACCTTAATATGTTTATCAAAAGCAAGAGAAACCACAGAATGTGTCGAACACATTGGATTCATACATATACGAATTCTCTGAATGAACGAAAAGGTATCTAAACAAATCATAAACAAATCAGAGATCGAAATTCGAAAGAATGCGGTCACATCAGAAAGTGAAACCGGTAAGGCATTACTACAAAAGTCTCAAAGCATTCTAAACTTATGTTGCGTATCGTATCTTGCTTAGTTTTCTAAATCTCTGGAACGAATAATCTTATAAAGGCTTAGCTGAAATTAGAGGCATAAATCAAAGTGGTGTGGAAGAAAGATAACTAACCAATGCCTTATCGCATAATCTACCCAATCCTCACCGTTCATAACTAAAGTTCCTACGGGGGAAAACCTAAAGCAAATCCTTCAAAGGTCATTTCATAAGCTCCTATATTGCAAACATAAAGGTCCAAATCTTCACAGGCCATAACTTATGTACTACAAGTCGCAACCTGGCTCTGATACCATAATGGTAACACCCCAACCCAACCTTGGTTAAGATGCCACATTATGGTGTCTAATCAGAACATACAAAATAACGCAAGCGGAAGTCTTTCATAAATAAAGCTAAGTCAAGAACATCATGACTCATAAATTACAAGTTCCCAAAAGACTTAACAATCTTAAAAGAAATACAAAGGAAATAAATATCCATAACATAAGTCCAAAATAATTCCAACACAATGAGGAATCTAATAAGGTAGGTCTTCTACTCCTACTCTCAACTCTCTTGTCCCGCATCCCGCTTATTACCTGCCGCATGGAAAAGAAACGCGGCTGAGCATAAAAAGCCCAGTGAACAGATATATATACAAAGCACAAAAGGTAATAAGCATAAGTAAACGAATATAAATCACATGGATAAAATGCACAAATATCATGAATAACAATAGCTCTAAGAGTCAAATAATAAACATCAACGAACACGTCCAAACGAGCCACTCGAACGGACCAAATATACCTAACAGATAGCCACGAGCCTGTCTAAACGAACCACTCGAATAGGCCACATAATCACATATACATATCATAACCAAAGTGTACGGAGAGGGGAGGCCTCTAAGTACCAAATAGTGAGTGGGGTGTAGGGCACACACAGCCAGTCACCAAACAAATCATATCACATATCAAATCATATAAGCCTAGGATTCATCCATACGCTCCCTGCAAAACAAAATACATATGCAAGTACGAGACTATACATACATATAACAGAATGGCCACGTGCGCCATAATCATATAATCATAACAGAAGGGAACGTCGTGGATCAATCACACCTCCACAGAAAGTGGCATGCCATTGGTGCCTCAATGATATGGCCATGGTACCTCCATGGCTAGTTAGCTCGGGCAACAGAACATAACAGAACAAAACTATCCATAATAAGCAATCATAACTTAATCAACAAAGGCATATCAACTGAACAGAATCTCAATCAAGGAGATAATAAACAGATCATCATAACAGAATGTATAGCAACTGAATCATATCAAGGGGATCCTAGCAATGGCTTATATCAAATGGGATCATGGCAAAGTAAACAAATCAAAGTCAAGGATTGAAAAGTAATGAGATCAGAACCCTTACTGAGAAATGGTAGAATATCTGTACATTATGCAAATCAACCAACCAAATAAGAAAGCACTGAAAATAGGGAATCACTCCTTCTTCACCGAACCTATACAAATTAATGATCACGTATTACTTATAAGCTCATTTTACAAGTTTACCGCTTATAATTATTTAGGTTTCCCATTTAAGGCTTCTTTCTATTTTTAGAAACTTTCTATTTTTAGTAACTTTCTATTTTTAGTAACTTGCCATATTTAGTAAGTTTCCTTATTTAGTAAGTTTCCTGATTTAATAAGTTTCCTCTTTAAGTAAGTTTTATAATTTAGGATTACAAATGACAATTTAATAAACTTACAAGTTTAATATGGTTAATATATTAGTTTAGGGTTTAATATAAATAATTTAGGGTTTATATTGTCAATATATCAAAGTTTAGGGTCTATTATGTAAATTATGATTATATGAAAATTCTCATATTTGTAATTCTATGCGTGTCATTCATTATCCCATGCAAGTAACCCTATTGGTGTAGATGACCCTAATTCGCCAATTACCCAACTCGAACCAACCCTTTTTGTTCCCTTTTTAACGTGACTAAACCAACACAAACTCACACTTTAGACCCACATTAGACCCAACCTTTATCCCCTCATTCGACACTACAACTCCCATACGACTCGACCCTTTTTAAAAGACACAAACATGCATGCAATATAGCCTTATTTATACGTATAAAATCTAAGTCTCACACGCAATCAAACAAACACACTCGACAACATACACATGCATGAAGTTCCCATTACCAGATTACAAGACTTCACATATATATACTGATCATTATTTCATGCACAAAAAGGACCTATATTACATGAAGCAAAACTAATTTTAAAGTAGGCCTAGACTATGTATTACGACATGTATATAGACCCATTTCATGCAACATTTTATTTGGGTTATGGAAGGTATTAAACCATCACAACAAGCGTACAAATGGACCATGTAATCGTGTTTGGTTCAGATTTTTTTTACAAGCCAAGAAAAACCCTTATATCGACATACCATTTCATCATTTTATGTACGTACAAAACTAGGCTTTCATGCACGAGTTAGTTCCCGAAACAAACGTGCATCTCCTGGTTTAATTGACACCCTACACAACATGTTTATATGTATGTTTCACGCGACCCTCATCCAGATTTTAAGTCGTATAATTAGTGATCACACAAACATACTACTATCAGATTATACTCATTGATTCGATTGTATTTATGCTAGAACTGTTAGCAATTAATTTAGTTAATTGTAAAAGTGATGGTCATTTGTTTTAGGAACTTAAGTGTCTAATGTAACAAGTAGTTAATATTGTGGGCTAGTGGTATTAGCTTTAAGTGTAATACTTACACTAGCCCACACATGGTCCAAGTCAAAGCCCATCAAACCCATTTGATGTAGCTGTGGTACATATAAACACACACACTCTTCACTTTGTCTAGTGTGGATACCTCATTATTTGTAAGAGAGTGTGTGTGTTTCCCATTGTCCTTTGTTTATTTTCTTTTCATTGAAGCTTAATAACCATTCGACCAAAACTTATAACATACGATCCATACTACTCTTATTGTTCTAAAAGATCTTGTGAGTGTGTTCATCATCTAGTTCTAGCGTGTTTGTGTGATAAAGAGGAGAAGCTTCGGTCCCAACAAGTGGTATCCGAGCCTAGCTTCAAGGTAGGTTTGTTTGTGTGTTCGGTTCCAAAAAAACCATCTGTAACATTTTTTTTTCTTTAAAAAACGCTACTCTTTGTGTTTTTCTTGAACTTCATGCGCAAAACAAACTCATAAAGTTGTGTTTGTTTAAGCCAGTTCGACTTGGTTTGTGAAGTGTTCATATTCTTTCACTCAAATACAGTTTGTGTGGATTGGATATTGGTTTGTTCATAGCTATCTTGATCGACATTCATAAAAGATCTTGTATAAGATTTTTGTGGATAAGATTGTGTTAGATTTGAATTATTAGAGTTAGTAGAGTTGGTGATAAGTTAGTGAAAGTTGGCAGTGAAAAGACTGACATGTATGGGCAAAGCATGGGCAAGTAGCAAAAGGACAAAAAGTTGGTGAGAGTAGGGAAAAGTCAACAAGTTATCGAAATTCACTTCTGCAGTCATTTTATCGGAATTCACTGAAAACTGTCGTTTTATCGCAATTCACCATTTCTATCGGAATTGAAGCTGAACAAATCTTATCGCAATTCAAAGTCTGATTTCCGAATTTCGATATTTTTATCGCAATTCAATTTCGATAATTTTATCGCAATTTGGCTTCATCAGCAGATATCGCAAATCAGAGTTATCCGACATCTTTTACCAATTGCGATATCGGACAAAACTGCAATTGCGATATCGGACAAAGCTAATTTCAGAATTGTCAGTTTCAGTCCATGTCTTTTTCAGCAGCCTTAGGGAAGTTTCAGAATTGACAGAATCGGCCCTCGTACTTGTGTGAAACGATTTCAAAGTTAAATAACTTTTAAGGATTTGATTCGAACGTAATTTCGTCAACTCAAAAGTGAACTCGGTATTTTCACCCTTGTATAAGAGTGTAAAATACTTCGACAAACGGATATCTACTCTCTTGTATAAGAGTGTTAGATTTTATATAAATTGCCAATTTATATAAATTAGATATATTTCTATCTAAATTGATATTTTGCCATAATTTATATAAATTTTGGTCAAATTGAAATTTCTATAGAAATTGTCATTTTATCTAAATTACAATTTACATAACCTTTGTCGAAATTGTAAACTTTTGACTTAGTCTTAATTATACTCTAATCAAATTTTGTAACTTTATTTCGTTCATCTAAACCTTCAACTTCAACGATCATCATCAACAACAAACCAAGGCTTCAACAACAACATCTCATATTTTGTTGCAAAGATCCTCAATCCACTTTATCATACAATATTTCAAAGATGACTACACAACAAGACATTCATGCCGCAGGTTCAGAAAACCGTCCTCCAATGTTAGAAAAAGGTGGTTGTCTTCCATGGACGAGTCGTATGAAAAGATACATGAAAACCAAGCCTCAAGGACAAGGTAGACTCTTGATCAAATCCATAGAGGAAGGTCCATTCAAGCCTCGTGAGATTGAAGCAACAGCAGGAAATCCTACTGCAACACCTCCCGTTGCACCAACATTCAAAATCCAAGAAGAAAAGGATTATACTCCAGAAGATTGGAAGCAAATTGAAGCTGATGACTTGGCAATGCACCTAATCCAACTCGGTTTACCACAAGAAATATTTTGTGCTGTAGATAGTTGTGAAACTGCCTATGAGATGTGGGATAGAGTTAGAAGGCTTTGCTATGGTACAGAAATTGGTAAACAAGACATGGAAAACAAGCTTCTGACTAAATGGGAGAAGTTCACATCCACACCAGCTGAACAGATTGAATCTTACTACACACGGTTTTGTACTCTAATGAATGAGTTGATCAGAAACAATTTGGCACCTAAACCAATTGTTCAAAACATCAAGTTCATCAACAACCTTCCAGAAGAATGGGGACGATATGTCACTATTGTCAACCAAACTAAGAATCTTCATGATGTAAACTATGATCAGCTCTATGACTTCCTAAAACAAAACCAATCAGAGGCAAATGAAGTCAGAAAAGAGAAACAAGCAAAACAACAAGATCCTCTTGCACTCATAGTCCAATCACCTACACCTGCAACAGTAAATGCACAACCTTCATCATCTTCATCCCAACAATTCATGCAACAATAATACAATCCTCAAAAACCGTTCTACCCACAACAACAACATGTAATCCCACAACAACAATACCCACAACACCCAGATCAACATGATCAGGATGAGTCAACTGATGCTTTGACTCAAGCTTTTGCTTACCTATCAAAAGCATTCCAAGGACGCTACTCCACACCCACCAACAACAATCAACGAATCTCATCGAACACTCGCAACAAGCAAATTGCACAGCAGAGTTTCAACATGGGTCAGCAAGGACAGATGGTTGGGGGATATGGGAATCAGCAGGGATATGCTCCAAGATATCAGATGGGTAATCAGAATGCAGGGCAGTATGTTGGTAATCAGATGGGTCAGTATGCAGGGAATCAGATGGGTACAGCTATTAGTAATCAAAGGGGTCAGAATGCTGGGAATCAGTTTGGGAATGTTGCTTAGGGAGCTGGGAACATGAATCAGGGTAATGTGATGAAGTGCTTCAACTGTCAAGGTATTGGTCACATGGCTAGGAACTGTCCCAACAAGCCGAATAAGAGGGATCCAGCGTATTTGCAGAAAGCATTAATGTTGGCACAGAAGGAAACGGCTGGGCTTCAGTTGAGTGCAGAAGAGAATGACTTCATGGCTATTATGGATAATTATGAAGATCAAGAGGACATCGATGCAAACTGCATTTTTATGGCAAATCTCCAGGAGGCAAAGTACGACACGGATTCGGAAGCACCTCCTGCTTTTAACACAAATGCGGTTTCTGAGGTACAACCATATGCTACATGTCACAATAATGAAATGTTTGATATGTCACCTCAAAATGAACAGCATCCTGCGACTCCTAATCTTATTTACGATACATACATGGACGAACCAAGTTGTAGCAATACTAATTTGGTAACTCCAGACATGAATCATAATGGAGAATTCGAGTCACTGCATACTGATAATGATGAGGAAACACGTGCTATGTTTGAATCATTATTGCAAAATTGTAGTATGGAAATAGAAAAGGTCAAAAAGATTAATCGCGATGTTAAGGCCGCGAATGAAAAATTGACCGCTGAGCTTAAGAGTTATAAGGATAATGAAAAAGCTTTTGTTTTTCACAACAAACGTCAGTCAGATCTTGAGGTTAGCCTAAGAGATTCTGAGTTAAGAGAGAAACGCTTGCAAATAAAATTTGACACTCTCGATGTTAATTTGAATCTGCAAATCAAATCTCTTAACAAAGAAATTTCTGAACTAACCAACCAGCTTTCAAAACAAAAATCAACTTATTCTAATCTTGAAAAAGAAAAGAATGAGTTAAATGAAAGGTTTTCAAAACGTGAAAGGGATCTTCTTAAAGAGATTACTGACAAAAAGGAAACCATTGCAAAGTTGGAAGATTTACTTGTAAAAATGGGACATTCTGCACAAACGATTAATTTGTTAATAAATGATAAAAACCCGATTTTACATACTTTAAAGAAAATGGCAATTGGATGTGAAAACCCTTATAATCTCAAAAAGGCTCAGAAAAACCAGAATGTGTTATATGATGGTACGCTTATAAATGATAACCATGACCCTCCAGCGGGTTATGATTCTGTTGAGACGATTAAGCTTTCCGAAGAGAGTAGAATCAAAATGCGACAATTGAACAGAGAAATAAAACCCATAGACTATAATGAACTTAATAAACTTTCTGGGGTTCATCTTGTTCAAAAAGAGTCACCAATGTTTTTCAAAAAACCAGTGGCTGTCGCAAAACGAATATTGTCTCAAAACATCTGTCTAACATTCAACAAATGGCATCTAAAAACACTTATGATTCAAGTGCAACTAGACTATATTTGGTGGATCTTAAACAGAGAATTGAAACACTTCAAAGTATTGTGGCTTCCAAAACAAATAATCAAAAATTTGAATGGTTTCCAGGTGTTCAGGATGAAATTAAAAAGATTTTTGAAAAGGAAATTAATCCACATATTGCGGCAATCTATGCGGTTGTTCAAAATGTGGAAAATAATCTTTTAAAAGAGTCTGCAGAATTCGTTAAGGATCACAAATCCTTAGTAAAGGAAGCAAATGAATACTTGGAACGAATAAAGGTTTTGGAACATCAAAATGACTCTCTCTCCTTCGAAGCTCTATCGACCGACATTATGTCTATTATTTACCAAACATATTCTGTTGAGGATGATGAAAGACTTTGAGCTGAGACTTCCGAAATTGTTGTAAAATATGAAAAGGCACTTGCCAAAATTGAAAAACAAAATGTCACATATTTTAAACAACTTGATACGAAAAAGGAAGAATGCAAGTATGACAAATTATCGTATGAGCGCTCTTATAAAAACATGCAAGGTCAAATTGATTTTTTGAAGTCTCAGCTTGCAAGTCAAAAAGGGCAGGGTGAGGACACTACGGGTATTGCACCATCAACCCCCTTGCCTAATGAGAAACAAAAAGAGAAAGTTGTTGTCGAAACATCGAATGTTATAGCACCAGGCCTTTATAAGATTAGTCCCACTACTGCGTCTGCCTCTACATCTAAAACATATAGGGCGATGAAAGATAATCCAAATGAGTCTAGGAATGCTACAACAACATCTAAGGACAACAACATAAATTTTAATGAGTGTGCCTTACCTTCTACAGGACTAGAAAGCAACTCTAGGGGCAAAAGACAGTCTAGGAGCAATAACAAGAAACCTAGTGTCTCGCCTGTTTCTGAGAGTGCATGCAAGAAAGTAGAAGAACACCATAGGAATTTACCGCTTTCCAAGAAGAAACATGTATCATCTAGTTGTAATGTTAAGACTCCTGTTTCTAATACATGTAATGATTCTGATTGTTTAATGCAAAAGAAATCTTTTTCTGTAAATGCTTGTGATGATATTGTTTCTGATAATGTGAATGATATGCCTGAACAGAAAAAGGTTCCTTCAGTAACTAGGGCTAAGTCTAGATATATTCGAAGACTTATTGCAAAAGCTAGGAAAACCACTAGTAGCCTGTTACCTAAGGACCATACTAAGTTTTGTGCATGGAAACCAACGGGTAGAATGTTCACACTTAAGAATGGCACATTAGAAATAGTTCCCAATGCATCAACGGAAACCATCTCTAAGTGTAATTCACCTGTTTCATCTAACCCACTGGAACCAAATGTTAAACGGTTTCCATATACAAAATCATCTGTTCTTTGCAGGTCATTGAAATTTGTCTTTGGATCGTCGACTCGGGTTGCTCCAAGCACATGACCGGGAATCTGAAGCTGCTGATCAATTTTGTGTGGCAGTTCATGGGGACTGTACGGTTTGGGAATGATCATGTTGCAGCTATTCTGGGTTATGGAGATGTTCGGTTTAGAAACTACTTGATCACTCGGGTTTACTATATCGAAGGGTTGGGTCACAATCTGTTCTAAGTCGGGCAGTTTTGTGATGCAGATTTAGAGGTTGCTTTTAGGAGAAACACTTGCTTTGTTAGAAATTTGGTGGGAAATGATCTCTTAATTGGGAATCGTGGCACCAATCTCTATGCAATTGACATAAACCAAATGGCCTCTTCATCACCTATTTGTCTCATGACCAAGGCAGGCAAAAGAAAATCCTGGTTGTGGCATAGAAGTTTGTCCCATCTTAACTTTGACACGATCAACAAACTTGCCAAAGACAACATCGTCTCCGGTCTCCCAAAGTTTAAATACACCAAAGAACACCTATGTCCATCCTGTGAGCAAGGAGAGAGCAAAAGCGCAACATTCAAACCTAAACCCGTACCTAGTTCGGTTGATAGATTGCATTTGTTGCATATGGACTTATGTGGCCCAATGAGAGTTCAAAGCATAAATGGGAAAAAGTATATTCTTGTAATTGTTGACGACTATTCAAGTTATACATGGGTCAAGTTTTTGAGATCAAAAGACGAAGCACCAGGCACCATCATCACCTTTCTGAAGCGTATTCAAGTTCTACTTCAAGCTCCAGTTAGGATAGTAAGAACAGACAATGGCACGGAATTTGTAAATCAGGAGTTAAGAACATTCTTTGAAGAAACTGGTATTACACACCAGACATCAGCTGTTAGAACTCCACAGCAGAATGGAGTAGTTGAAAGAAGAAACAGAACTCTTGTGGAAGCTGCTCGCACAATGCTGATTTATTCCAGTGCACCATTATTCTTATGGGCTGATGCTGTCTCTACTGCTTGTTTTTACTCAAAACCGATCCCTAATCCATCCAAGATTCAATAAAACCTCATATGAACTTGTCAAAAACCGAAAACCCGATATCTCTTACCTACATGTATTTGGCGCTTTATGCTATCCAACAAATGACAGGGAAGATCTGGGAAAGTTGAAGGCTAAGGGTGATATTGGAATCTTCATTGGTTATTCTGAAAACTCGAGGGCATTCAGGGTGTATAACAGGAGAACAAAAAAGATCATGGAGACGATGAATGTGAAGTTTGATAAAATTTCACAAATGGCTTCTGAGAGACTCGCTCTAGAACCCACGCTTAACCCGATGACTTCCGGACATATCAGTTCGGGACTCGCATCTCAAAGAGCTCAATAAATTCATAATGAACAACCCACTAATCAGGAACTGGATAATTTCTTCGAGTTTATGTTTGATGAATACTATGGTGGCGCTTCGAAAAATGCATCTAACCAACATTCCGCTGCACCCATTCAACATCAACAACCACCACCACCACCACCAAATCCAGATGCATCCACAACATTCGAAGCTCGCGCACCAACTCCCTCAACATCAACATCATCTACATTTACTCCAGCAACTCCAGTAATTGAAATTGTTCTACCAAGAATTGATGAGCAAGAACAAAATAATGCTGTGTTAGACGAAGAAGTCTTTGAAAACCCGTTTGGAACGGAATCTGATGAATCATCTTCCAGATTACATGAACCGTCCAACACGCATTCGTTCAGTCCAAGGTACCCTTCAACGTTACAGTGGACAAAAGACCATCCGATAGAACAGGTTATTGGTGAACCCTCAAGACCAATTCAGACGAGAAAACAGCTAAACACCGATTGCGACATGTGCATCTGTGTCTGCTCAGTCAGTCTCATAGAACCTAAGAACATTCGGGAAGCAATGGCAGATAATGCCTGGATTGAAGCGATGCAGGAAGAACTTCTTCAATTTCAAATCCATGACACCTGGGATTTAGTTCCAAGACCGATTGACAAACAAGTCATTGATCTTAAGTGGTTATGGAAAAACAAAAAGGATGAAGAGATGACTGTAATTCGCAACAAAGCTCGTCTGGTGGCAAAGGGATACAAACAGGAAGAAAGGATAGATTTTGAAGAGTCATTCGCACCAGTTGCAAGGCTTGAAGCAGTCATGATTTTCTTAGCTTATGCGGCTCACAAGAACATCACGATTTATCAGATGGACATCAAGACGGCTTTCTTGAATGGAACTCTGAAAGAAGAAGTGTACGTGAGTCAGCCAGACGGATTCGTTGACAATGATCATCCGGAATACGTCTTCAAGCTAAAGAAAGCAATCTATGGTTTGAAACAAGCCCCACGGGCGTGGTATGACAAATTATCATCTTTTCTACTTCATAATAATTTCACCAAAGGAACAATTGATCCAACCTTGTTTACAAGAAAATACAAAAATGATATTTTGATTGTTCAGATTTACGTGGACGACATTATATTTGGGTCCACTAATCCGCAACATTCAATACATTTTGAAAATCTCATGAAAAGCAAATTCAAAATGTGCATGATGGGTGAATTAAAATTCTTTTTAGGCTTACAAATTCATCAATCCCCATGTGGTATTTTTCTAAATCAGGCTAAATATACAATTGAGATTTTGAAAAATCATGGAATGGACAATTGTGACTCTGTTGGTACTCCAATGGTCACCTCACCAAAAATAGGCGTTGACCTATATGGGAAACCCATGGGTCCGAAGAAATATCGAAGCATGATTGGGTCTCTCATGTACCTAACTGCTAGTCGACCATATATACATTTTGCTGTTTGTTTATTTGCACGGTTTCAGGCAAGGCCTACCGAACTTCACCTCCAAGAGGTTAAATGGATCTTTCGGTACCTTCGAAGAACCATTAACATGGGTCTTTGGTATCCGAAGGATTCAGAGTTTACACTGATAGCATTTTCAGATGCAGATCATGCCGGTTGCCAAGTTACAGCAAAGAGTAAATCAGGCGGAGCGCAATTTCTGGGAGAAAAGCTAGTAGGCTGGTCCTCAAGAAAATAAGACTGCACTGCTTTATCAACAGCAGAAGCCGAGTATGTGTCTCTATCTGCATGTTGTGCCCAAGTTCTATGGATGAGGACACAACTAACAGATTATGGTTTCTCTTTCAACCGCATACCTTTGTATTGCGATTCAAAAAGTGCCATAGCCATCTCGTGCAACCCAGTGCAACAATCGAAGACCAAGCATATTAGAGTCCGCTATCACTTCATCAAGGAACACGTTGAAGAGGGTACTGTTGAATTGTTTTTCGTGAAGACTGAATACCAACTCGCCGATCTATTTACTAAGGCCCTCCCAAAAGAGCGGTTTGAAAATTTAGTTCGTCGAATTGGAATGCGAAGCCTAACTCCCGAAGAGTTAGAAAGTCTTCTCGAATCTTCTTGATTTATATCAACAAGCTTCGCATGTAAATATTTTTGTAAATATATACTTGTTCAAAATCAAAAATATAAAAATAGAAAATTTCAAAAAGACATAAAAAAATATAAAACTCAAAAACCAAAAATATTCTTCTCACGACATGTCTCTCGTATAATCGATATTCTGTACGTATCTAGAAATGTCATTCAACAATGATACGGGCATGTACAGATGCTTGAGCGAGAGTTCTTTTTTATATTTTTCTAAAACATGTCGTTTCTCAAATTTTTCTTCATTAAGGCTTTCGTATATTTCAGTATGGAACCCGTGCTTTATTGTGAAATCCTTTATCGTGGCCCGAGTACTCCAACTCGAAAAGATTTCATACTAAAGGCTACATTGAATGACTTCTGATTATTTCCGATCAGGACTCGCAATGTTAATGGCAAAAAGCTGAACCCGTGAGCACTTAATCAAAATTGTTTCAAAAAGATTTTTCAAAATCTTTCTATAAATTTTGTGCTCACATCAACTCCCTCTAAGACCCTTAAATGCTTTTAAACTCAAACGTTTAATTATCTGCTTTGTTTAAGGGGGAGTATAAAAAGAAAAATGTTCCGATTTTCATGCTAAAATCAGTCCGTCTCTCCACAAAAAGCTTCATTTTAATCAACTGTTTTCAAAAATACCACTTCATGCTATTTTTGAGGGGGAGATTAAGTGTTTATTAAATATAAAGGGGAGAGGACGTGATTAAAATGTGATCAAAAAGTTTCATGGTTTGAATCTCAAGACTCAGTATGAACCCTCGAATTGACGAAACTAAATGTCAGTTATCGAAAAGACTTGTCCTGGACGGGTAATAATTTCAAGCTGGTTTTTCAGTGATGTAAGCGTGTCTCGCAAAGGACTTGTCTGAGTAGAATGTACCAATTCGAGAGATGATCTTTGAATATGAACGGGACGGGTAATAATTTCAAGCTAGTCTAACTAGTGATGTAAGCGTGTCTCGCGAAGGTCATGTTCTGATGAAGCGAAAAGTATACCGCTTTTGGGGGGTCATTTAAGCCCTAAATCGTATTTATTTGATCAAATATTGCCCTAAATCGTTCCTTTTGTCATTTTAGGTACTTTGGAGAAGAAATCTGGAAAAGGAAGCATTTTGGAAGTTTTTGGAGCATAAAAGTGAAGAAAACGACAAAGTCTCAAAATCGGCTGGAAAAGTACCTTTGACGGCGTCAAGTATTGCTCTTGACGGCGTCATGGCTTGGCAAAAGAGGTGGATATGAAAAATACACATGATAAGCCAGGGAGTTTTGCAATGGAAAGTCTGACGGCGTCACCCTTTAAGGTGATCAAGGCCATCACGGTTTAAGTTAAAGCGAGACGGCGTCAAGCCCATTTCTGACGGCGTCAACCTTTGATAAGCCAGAGCGGATTTTGGAGCACTAAAGAGGGACGGCGTCAAGAAGGCCATCCGGGAACCCTAGACACGGCGAGGTGACGGCGTCAGGATCTACAACGTGACACCGTCAGCCCTTAAACTCTATATATAGTTTTGCAATTTTTAGTCATGTGTGTGCAACTTTGTGAGGAGAAACCCTAAGACGAATTTCTGCCATTTTTAAGGGTTTTCATACCCTTGGATCTCCCATGTTTAATTGAAGATAAGTATTCATTTAATCAATCAATATGTCTATGTGTTGTTTGATTATATCTTGTTCTTATCTTTTGATTAACATACTAGGCTAGATTTATCTTGTGTTTGCTTAGATCTAATGAAACCTAGCTATTGATTATTAGTTGTTAGTGTGTTATTAATTGTATTGGATGATTGTTTATCGATGTTAGGCTTAAGAAAACTGGCTAACCTCCTATACGGTAATTTGCTTGAACGTCTTAAGAAACATGAACCAATGCGTACTAAGGTTTTTATGGTTGTATTTAATGCATGAGCGAATTCTAGTGATCCCATGTTAGGAGCTTCCTAGCCGGCTCGACATAGGAGTGAAGTAGGAGCTTGTAGAGTTGGGGAAGTACGTACGCCACCCCACGATTGGTATTAAGGAATACACCCGTCATCCACGCAATTAATACACACTAATCAACCGGTAAAAGATAGTTAGGGAGTAAGGAAATCTAAGTAAACACATTTCTCTCCACATAAGTTTCACAACCTTTTCATTTTCAGTTATTTTATTTTATTTGCATTTGTAGTTATTTGGGTTAGTTGACTAGCAATTAATTCCGCCCACTCATTCAAACCCGAGATTTTACTTGCTTTCATAAAAAATATAAAAATACAAAAAGAATCTTCCTTCACCCTTAGACCTAATTAGAGTAGTTTTTCATACCTAACGAACACTATTCCCTGTGGAGAACGATCAATCCCCCGTACTTACCACTACACTATACTACATCGGTCAGGTACACTACCTGGTGGGTTTGTAAGCCTCTTGAGATCCCTCGAGAGGTAAAACCTGTTGTAAGGTCGCAAAACCACGCATCAAGTTTTTGGCGCCGCTGCCGGGGAATAGTTATTGTTTAGGTTGAATTTTTATTTTATTAGGTCTACTCACTAGATTCCTTTCTAGTGAGATTTTTATTTTATTTTTCTAGGATTTCTTTAGTCTATCTTTTTTCTTCGTGTCTTTGTTCGTAACCATTACCATCCGACATCATGGAAGGTGGTAATATCCTTGATCCCAACAACCCACCACCACAACAACACCCACCTCCTAGAGCCCGTACCTTAGGAGACTACTCCCGTCCTAGCCACCATGGCTATCGAAACACCATTGATCTCACTCAAGGAGCCAATGTCACTCCCTTGCGATCCGACACCATCCGGTTGGTGCAAAGCGGATGCGCATTCCATGGACTTCGTTCCGAAGATCCTAACAAACATCTCAAGGACTTTCTCAAAATCGTTGATTCCATAGACCTTGATGCTGCCACTCGAGAGACGACCCGACTGCGTCTCTTTCAATTCTCTCTGCGGGACCAAGCTAGTCAATGGCTAGAGCGTCTACCCGCAGGATCCATCACCTCTTGGGATGATCTCACCACTCGTTTCCTCGCTCAGTTTTTCCCACCGGGAAGAACTACCAAGCTAAGGAAGGATATTTTGATGTTTGAACAACGTCGAGGCGAAACCCTCTACGGGGCATGGATTCGATTCAAGGACTTACTCCAAAAAGTCCCTCATCATGGCATAAATCTCTGGCTTCAAATCCAAATCTTCTATGACCATGTTGATTACCACACCAAGCGTGCCATCGATCGAGCCGCCGGGGGCAGATTGCGCGACAAAAGTGCCGAGGAATCATGGGAAATCATTGATGAGCTCGCATCTGACGATGATGAATTGTGGCAAGTTTCCCACGACGTACGCTCGGCGGTCAAGACATATTCATCGCCCGATAAAGCCAATCAAATCACTGAGGAAAGCGTTAGTGAACTTGAGAAAAGGGTTGCATATCTTATGGAAAAGCAAAAGAGACCCTTAAGTCCACAAAATGCAACAGTTAACTCGGTCTCAAGCATTAAGCAAATACCATTGTCCGAATCACCCCAGAGGGAAAATACTAAATCCTTCCATAAGCATGCTCAACCCAACTCACCACCTCAGGAACTTAGTCCAACATTCGAAGCTCGAATGAGAGAATACATGTCAAAACACTCCGAATGGTTGGCAAAATTTGAGGAAGCTATCTACAAACAAAAGGAGGAGATGGAAGAGAAGATGGCTGAGATGATGGGCCTTTTGAAAGAATACACAAAAACAAAAGCTCCTGAAAATGTGTTAGTGCGAAAAGACGTTGAAGTTGCCAACACTAAATGCGTTAATGCCATCTCCGTCATCCAAGAGGGCGAAAATGATGGAAGAGGGAAGTTGATAACTATGGAAGTTAACAAAATTGACCTCGTCCCACTTAATGACGGAAACACCAATGCCTACAAATGCGATTCCGACAAGGGGAAGGAGGCACCCTCTGAGGAACGCCAATTGGTAGAACCGCAAAAGTCACAACAAGTGAGGCATTACTTGAAGCACGAAATAAACAAGGAGACCATAAACGATTGGGTGAGAAACTATCGACGTACTCATCCAACCAACAAGGAGTCCAAGAGGATGGAACCGGATGATGAATCTGACACATTACCCGGAGGGCAATTGTATGAGAGCCTCATAAGACAGAAGTTAGTGGAAAAGCAGGAATTCTACGGGGTCTTCGAGATACCATGCAGCATTGGAAAACTCAAGTATCTGGATGCGGTGGCTGACCAAGGTTCCGACGTAAATTTGATGCCTTTATCCGTTTATGACCAGTTAACCGACGAACTGCCATCCATCACCCGTACTAAACTCTCCTTTGCAAAACATTCTTATGAGTACCCGTTAGGAATTGCGGAAGATGTGTTGGTCAACGTTGCCGGATTCTTGTATCCGGTCGATTTCATGATCATTGAAAGAAATGATATGAATATGCCAATAATCCTTGGGGCACCCTTTCTCGCTACCACTAGGGCACGAATCGATTACGAAAATAGTACCATCCAAATGAAGAAGGGGAAGAAAACAATAAACTTCCCAACAATCCCACGACATATACGAGATGTTGCTCTACAAAAGAAGATGGAGGCGAACCCCAATATAATCCGTGGTAATGTTCGAGAGAAAATCCTTGCATGGGAGGCAAGGATTAAGAATTACAATGAAAATGAGATTAGAGAATGTAAGGGTGGAAATAACGACTATATTGAGGCTGATGGGCAGACCCATAACCCAGTTGAATTTACAAAAGGAGACTCAGTGCTCCTAAGGCATTCGGAAACAAAAGCACTTACCGATGAACCAAGTCCCTGGTGGTACGGACCATTCACAATTAAAAGTCTACACCAAGATGGGGTAGTAAGCTTGACCAGCAAGGGAGGAGGTGAAGTGACTGCGAATGTCGAGCGATTGAGACCCCACCGCCCTGATAACAAGGATTATATTTATCAGGGATACGTCATTATGAATGATGGAATCACGTAATGTACGTGACTTTGAGTCTAGCTACAAGACTCGTTAATAAAGAAAAGCGCTTCTTGGGAGGCAACCCAAGCTTTATTTGCTTTGTGTGTTTATTTATTTGTTTGTTTGATTTTATTTGCTTCCGTATGTATGTTTAATTTTTATTATTATTGATTCATGTTCAAAACTAAATTGTGAAAATGCTTTATCTTGTTTTTAACTTCGTCTTAACTACATATAAAGGTATTTTGCAAAAGTTAAGTGTAAGGGAAATCCAAATCGGTTTATAAGAACAAATGAACATGAATCGTAATAATATTAAATTAACATACATATTTGTTTGAGTCAAATGCTTGTATCGAGTCATAATGATGTTTTGCAGGATTTCCAGGAAGTAAGGTATAGGTTTTTCCAGAAATTTTCCGGAAACTTAACATGAGAATTCTGTCAGATCATTTCTGACGGCGTCAGGCTTTACAACCTGACGGCGTCAGGTTTTAATTTTCTGAAATTTTTGAAAGTTTTGTTTTCATAAAAAGTTTTTATTAAATCTCTAACTTATAAACTCCAGGAATCTGCAAAATTATCATTCCACAAGCATTATATCCTTATATATAGATTCATCCCGCCGATGTTATGCAGGTTTTCGTGTTTGTTTTCTCAGGTTTAACAGGTTATTTTGGACAAGGAGATGTATGTGTAATCAAGCTTATGGCGATGCATTAGTCTTGGAGCTTCTACTTTCTCTTGGAAGAAGATCTAACCATGTTACCTCTTTATCCACCAAACGAATCAGGGGAGTATTTGATTTCATTCTTTTACCTTATTTACTTTTACATCTTGTTATTTGAACATTGGGGACAATGTTCATCTTAAGTGTAAGGGGGGTAAAGTACGATACTTTAGAGAATACAATTGCGCTTGATTTTTGTTTGTTTAATGGTAGATGTGTAATAAAACTGAGATAAATACCTGTTAAGGCAATTTTAGTGCCAAATTTAAATTTTTTTACAACATTTAGGAGTGAAACTTTGATCTTAATGAGCGTCTCACGGATAGGAGTTATATGACTAGCACAAAAACCGTACCACTAAAAAGAGGCATTAGGATTAACCCATTGTTTTACACCTGTGTTTTTGTTATAATTACATTGGCTACATTGGTCAAGTAATTCTCCCACACCCTTTGCGTTGTACTCATTTTTAGTACACGATACCCCTAGTACACCCCTCAGAGCCTATCTTTTCGTTTCGACCTTTAAGCATTTTACTTAAAGGAAGAATTTGTTTACACCCCACTTAAATGTACACCCAAATCGCCTTAGCCTACCTTGTATGCACTCATTTTTAGTGCATTATTGTGACAACATTTGTTTAAACCCTTAGTTAATTATCTAATTGATTACATGGTTGCTAAGTCGAGTCATATCCTTGTACATATTGTTTTGGGACGATTGGGACTCATGGGTAAAGTACTAGTGTAATGGAGTAATGGGGAAGAACATCATTTATTACCCCCATATGTGCTAAATATTTTAAAAGTACTCCAAGTGTTTCGATTATCTTAATTCGAGTCATTAGAATAGTTATTTGTAAAGTTATGTAAAAGTTCAAGTGTAAGGGGAATGCAACGCCCCTATGATGTATTATTTTGGATGGTAGGGCAAGAGTGTATGCAAAAAAAAAAAAAAAAAAAAAAAAAAAAAAAAAAAAAAATCAAAAAAATCAAAAAAATCAAGAAAATACAAAAAAAAATGAGAAAAAGAAAAATAGAAAAAACATACGGACTACCATCCCGTTTCATTTTATGTTTATTTTATGTTTTTGTTATTTTGTTTTTAGCTTAAGTCGAGTCTAGTCTTGGCTTAGCAACGCCATATTGTATATGTAATTAATCAAGATCTTTAACTCGCCACCAGTAAAATATCCCTTATCCAACAAATCCGTGTTTATCATATCCCTACACCTCACGTTATAACCCATGTAAAAGCCCTCTTTGATAGTTTATCTTAGGTGCTTACGCCTAGTGGAGGAGGTTTTTGATCCTTTCCTAAGCCTATGGTAATCTATTTGCTATGACAGGTAGTGAGAGATATTATCCGTTTTCATTTATGAGATTTATTTTGATGACACCTGAGAGATGTGAGTATCTAAACACTACTTGTGAGGTGCTAGTTTGTAATCTCCGTGCTTATTATGATTAAAGTGGAACGACTATTTGTTGTAATTACTTTTATATTAGCATTAAATGACCCCTAACTTGTATTTTGATTAGAATAAAAGCGCATTTGCTTGAGGACAAGCAAATCTCAAGTGTAAGGGTATTTGATGAAGCGAAAAGTGTACCGCTTTTGGGGGGGTCATTTAAGCCCTAAATCGTATTTATTTGATCAAATATTGCCCTAAATCGTTCCTTTTGTCATTTTAGGTACTTTGGAGAAGAAATCTGGAAAAGGAAGCATTTTGGACGTTTTTGGAGCATAAAAGTGAAGAAAACGATAAAGTCTCAAAATCGGCTGGAAAAGTACCTTTGACGGCGTCAAGTATTGCTCTTGACGGCGTCATGGCTTGGCAAAAGAGGTGGATATGAAAAATACACATGATAAGCCAGGGAGTTTTGCAATGGAAAGTCTGACGGCGTCACCCTTTAAGGTGATCAAGGCCATCACGGTTTAAGTTAAAGCGAGACGGCGTCAAGCCCATTTCTAACGGCGTCAACCTTTGATAAGCCAGAGCGGATTTTGGAGCACTAAAGAGGGACGACGTCAAGAAGGCCATCCGGGAACCCTAGACACGGCGAGGTGACGGCGTCAGGATCTACAACGTGACGCCGTCAGCCCTTAAACTCTATATATAGTTTTGCAATTTTTAGTCATGTGTGTGCAACTTTGTGAGGAGAAACCCTAAGACGAATTTCTGCCATTTTTAAGGGTTTTCATACCCTTGGATCTCCCATGTTTAATTGAAGATAAGTATTCATTTAATCAATCAATATGTCTATGTGTTGTTTGATTATATCTTGTTCTTGTCTTTTGATTAACATGCTAGGCTAGATTTATCTTGTGTTTGCTTAGATCTAATGAAACCTAGCTATTGATTATTAGTTGTTAGTGTGTTATTAATTGTATTGGATGATTGTTTATCGATGTTAGGCTTAAGAAAACTGGCTAACCTCCTATACGGTAATTTGCTTGAACGTCTTAAGAAACATGAACCAATGCGTACTAAGGTTTTTATGGTTGTATTTAATGCATGAGCGAATTCTAGTGATCCCATGTTAGGAGCTTCCTAGCCGGCTCGACATAGGAGTGAAGTAGGAGCTTGTAGAGTTGGGGAAGTACGTACGCCACCCCACGATTGGTATTAAGGAATACACCCGTCATCCACGCAATTAATACACACTAATCAACCGGTAAAAGATAGTTAGGGAGTAAGGAAATCTAAGTAAACACATTTCTCTCCACATAAGTTTCACAACCTTTTTCATTTTCAGTTATTTTATTTTATTTGCATTTGTAGTTATTTGGGTTAGTTGACTAGCAACTAATTCCGCCCACTCATTCAAACCCGAGATTTTACTTGCTTTCATAAAAAATATAAAAATACAAAAAGAATCTTCCTTCACCCTTAGACCTAATTAGAGTAGTTTTTCATACCTAACGAGCACTATTCCCTGTGGAGAACGATCAATCCCCCGTACTTACCACTACACTATACTACATCGGTCAGGTACACTGCCTGGAGGGGTTGTAAGCCTCTTGAGATCCCTCGAGAGGTAAAACCTGTTGTAAGGTCGCAAAACCACGCATCATGTTCATTGAAAATCGATCATTACAAATGTGCGAACTCTACCCAACATGTGCAATTTATTTCAAAAATGCATGAGCACATGTGTAGGGGGAGTATTTCAAAAATGCAAAACTCTCAATGTGTTAAATAAATGTGTTTTCTCATAAACACGTTGAGAGATTTTCACAAGGTTTAATGGCATGTGACAAATAATCTAGGATAATCATGGTGTAATAAGGTGATTATGGTTAGGTTATGTCCAATGATCCGCCAGAACCGGAGGGATCTACCCAAGGACAATTCCAATAGTTTAGAATTAGAAGTCCTTAGGTATGATTGAAAAAAGGAGCAAAATGAGAAAGGAGAAAGAAGGGGTTGAAGAATGAAAAAGAAAAGTTTAATGAAAGGGTGAAAAGAAATAGCCCTCCATGAAAACTTAGGTCAGAAACCGGGTCAATACATCTGCTATCGGTACTCACTAAGGTGATACTGATATTGAAGACAAGACGTCATGGACCTAGTGACACGTTGCACCACCCCTCTTTGCTACTCAAATATCTCTTAAAAGATATTTGTTTCATTTCTCACGGAGAACACTACATAATCTATCGGCCTCTCACTCCGAGATGTGTTGATATTGAAAAGGTGGCACTCTACTCCATGCCTCCGACGACTAAAACAAAAACGCACATTATTGAGTCTAGAGACATGAGATTCATCAAAAGATCTCTTAGGAACACTTCCTATGCAATACACTTGTGTTCACTCAAAAGGATACAAGTTGTATGAGTCTTAATGAGAGCTAAGGATCTTGCCTCACGACATGATGGCCGTTGGACGATTTATTGCTAACTGTCTTATGCAGGTACCGACGAAAGTCCATCTACCATCATCATCTGCTATGAAGATGCATGTGGATCAGAAGAAGTAGATCAAGGCAAGAACAACCAAGAGACGATTCTTTGAAGATCACAGTGCATGAAAGAACATTAAATGAAGACTTATTACATTGACACACAAAGTTCAAGTTATTGAAGGCAAAAGAACAATCACAGGAGCATCACTGAAATGACCATCCCTTAGGGGGAGATTGTTAGCAATTAATTTAGTTAATTGTAAAAGTGATGGTCATTTGTTTTAGGAACTTAAGTGTCTAATGTAATAAGTAGTTAATATTTTGGGCTAGTGGTATTAGTTTTAAGTGTAAGTTAAATGCAAAAGTGTAATACTTACACTAGCCCACACATGGTCCAAGTCAAAGCCCATCAAACCCATTTGATGTGGCTGTGGTACGTATCAACACACACACTCTTCACTTTGTCTAGTGTGGATACCTCATTATTTGTAAGAGAGTGTGTGTGTTTCCCATTGTCCTTTGTTTATTTTCTTTTCATTGAAGCTTAATAAACATTCGACCAAAACTTATAACATACGATCCATACTACTCTTATTGTTCTAAAAGATCTTGTGAGTGTGTTCATCATCTAGTTCTAGCGTGTTTGTGTGATAAAGAGGAGAAGCTTCGGTCCCAACAAGAACAAGGCTCGATATTTAAGTTACAGGTTCATCATTTTATGTCGCCTTTATATATATAACCCTTCCTTCGTTTAACTCTTCTAATAACGAAACAAAAATGACTTAAGTGACCAATATATATAGGAGTCGCAAGATACGACTTGTAAAAATTCATTTGAATTGCATATGATTTTAACGTGGCATGTGCATGGATTCTTTTATGATATCTTTTATTAACATGACAATAACACTTAAGTTTTCATATATATATATATATATATGTCATGATTATTCTGAGATCATATATATAGGTCATTAACATATCAATAGCAATTAAGTTTTATGTGTAACCTTTTCTTATTAACGAAATGGAAACAAGCCCATGAGATCATATATAGGAATTTTATTATTTTACGAGGCATGAATAACTTCTTCGTATAACTTTTATTTAAACGAAACGAAACATGCTTGTGATCAAAATATATGTGAGTCGTGTGACTAGTTATGGTGACATAGCTAGTTCATAACCTCGCGTAACTTTTATTAACGAAACAAAGGCATATGGGGATCGTATGAACGCATGAAGAACATCACAAGAACATCAAATGGTTTCTAAGGTTACCTTATGATCGGATGGATTGTATGAATGAAATGAGAACGAGAGCTGCGTGACCCAAACGTACCACGTACTATGAACCAAACAGAACCCTTCGAACAAAATGTTCCACGGTCAAAGCTTCTTTCTTCAATTATCATTGTCAATTTCTGATTTTAGGAGAATAAGAAATGGATCGGATTGGTTTTTTGATGTATGGCGTGTGTGTTGTTTTGTTTTCAAGGTGTATATATGAAACAAATGGGAGAGAAATTTATGGCTGCCACTTATGTTTCGTCTAGGATTTTTATGTGTGTTTCTTGAATGGGATAATAGGTTGTATAGGGAGTAAATAAAGGAGGTATTTGCTGGAATTTTTGGCCGAGCAATAGGGGATAAAATGAGACCAATTCTCATTTAAAAATTCACATGTATCTAGACCTCATATAAAACTTATAAATTGTGTACAAAATTTTAAAAGAATTCAGTCCCTTTGTGTCTTTTAACGTGTGATATATATATATATATATATATATATATATATATATATATATATATATATATATATATATATATATATATATATATATATATATATATATTTTAGGATACCATGTAAATCAAATTTAAAAGACTTAGGTTATAGATTTTATATTTTGTAACTTCTCAAGTTATACTGCTTAGTCATTTAATTTGTGTTCGTATACAAGGTTCAAATTAGTCACGGATTTTAGAAACCACATTTTAGGTTATTATAGTGGTGGTGGCGGTGATGTCTCGAAACACAACCAAACGGACTCCCTTGGCTCCCAAATGCTCCAGAAATTAAGAGAAGGTCGAGATCTATGCGTGGGTGAAGTTTCAGTGATGGCCGGAATTTGGGCCAGACGGGGTAGCGTCGCCGGAATAGGGTTCCGGTGAGGGGGTGATATCAAATGAGGGAGGAGAGAAAGAAGGTAGGGTTTATATATTTAGGTAGAGGGGCCGAAGGTCGACAAACGAAAAGGAAGGGGGCGCCGGGGTAACATTCGAGCGGAGGGGGTGTTTGTGACAAATTGATTAAACTTTTAAAATAAACACTGTGCACCATTGTTTCCGAAATAATTTTTTTGATAAAAACGAGTATAAATATGCATAACTTTTTTGAAGTTAATTTATTTAGCAAATTGATTCGTTTCGTGCTTTATAGGTTGTGCCGATTCAATAAAAGGATAACGCTCACGTTTATAAAGATATCTTCTATTTCTCAAGTTCAAATAAGTTCGAAAAAAGTTTAAATGCTAAGGGGATGCAAAAGTTAATATTTGGCTAGGAAAATAGGTTTGGAAAATTACCGGGTGTTACATATTTGCTATGTTGGACTAAGGCTAACGTCAATATACATGACAAGTAGGCACAAGGCGCCCCAAATAATCTCAATAGGCACAGGAGCCCCAGTAGGCACAAGGAGCCCCAAATAATATCAACAGGCACAGGAGCCCCAGCAGGAACAAAGAGCCCCATATAATATCAACAGTAACCTTAGTCAATCTAAGCATAGACATAGCAAATTCAAACTAAACTCTGGTCCATTCAAAACAGTTTTGCATGTTTTCTCACCCCAAGTTTAAGCAAAGCAGTATAAGTGTAAAAGTGGGGCTATGAACTCACCTCAGTCCAGCAATGCAAAATCACCAAAAATATCAGAGGGTAGAACAGTACGATAAACCAAACAATAGCACAGCACAACAGCTTAAGAGTAGTATAGCACAATAGCAACTAGATATCACGGCACAACGGACTCAGCACAACCTAATAATATGAACTTATCTTAACGTATATCACAAAAAGTGTAAAAGTTTCCAAATGTTAACTATTCCCATACCCAAATATTATTATTCCAGTTTCACTTCCAAAATATTATTGTTATATTTGTTTACTAGTGTTTGGTATCATCACTGGTATAGTGGTGAAGAGACGCTGACTCAAGTGTACGCAAGCTAAAAATTAAGTGACAATAACATGAATGCCCCGAAAAATATGACAAAAGTCAAGAAGAAATGACGGAGATGACTCACAAAAATCACATATGACAAACACACCAAGTAGTGGGTAGGATTGGTAGTCGTCGGTTATAACTCCATTATGTTTCCTAAAACATATATATTTTATATCATCATGACTTATTTGCTCGTAGAACGTTCCAAGTCAAGTGGCTTAATTAGTTTCCACACACGTTTTAGTTTACAAGGGATTCTAGATATTATTGTTAGTTAGACAATATTTTCATATTGTTGTCCGTTACGGCTCAAATACATTAAATCCCTCATGAGCCTAATGTATTGTAGTCGTCTCGTATTCCAATAGTTAAATATGACCAAAGTCTGATAATAATATCCGATCCAAATTATATCAAGTTTGGTGTTGCAATCTCCCAAATAATCCGACTACCAATTAATTCATCCTGTCAAAGTCAAGTTCAAGTGATTAAGCTTAAAAGCTTAATAAGGTATCCGAACGAATTGTTGGGCCCTTATCGAATGTGTCAACTCGATAAGTCCAACAATTCCTTCGTTTCTCTTATTAATCCAAAGCTAAACCGTCGCATTATAATAAATGTTAAGTCCGTAGGATGGGTCCCGCATTAATAATTTTTCCAACAACGCACTTATTGGGCCCTTATTGTGCTCATCATCCCAATAAGTCCGGTAACTATGTTGGTCGGGTTTATTAATGTTTAACCGATCCGTAACTCCAATTAATCAACATATAATTCCCACAATAACTATAATAATGTACTAGAGCAAATGTGCCCCGATACGTTCTCGTAACTCGTGTTTTTGCGTTATTTCCCCAACTTATATTATTCAAAACTTACAAATTCCCTTATTGTTTATATATTAAATAACAAATTAATTGTTATTTATTCGCCGTTTTTATCCTTCCTTTTTATTTTTGTTTTATAACACGTCACGAGATCTAGTAACGTATCGAGTCACATTTCTAATCAAGTCTCGCGGCCATAAGCCGGGTCAAAATAATCAATATGTCCCAAGTATCAACAAGTCCAAGTAATAATTTGGGCACGTCGAGGTCCCCTCGTAGCCATAACATCACATCCGTAACAAGTTCAATGTTTCAAGTCATCAATATTCACCTCGGCCAAACTAACCTACGGCTCGAGTATTCCCAAGTTCACAATCAACCTCATGTTCGAAATAATAATAATCATAATCGGATCAAAAACAAAAACCTGGCCGAGACCAAAAGGTCTCGGCTAACATTCCACACCGCGAGTTAGTATTACCAACGGATCCAAAAACCAAAACCCTCGCCAAGACCAAGAAGGTCTTGGCTAACACTTAACTGTGAGTCCAAAAACCACAAAGGACCAAAAATAATCTAAATCAACCAACGCTAAATAATCAATGAGCTCGAAATAAGCTCGGTTGAGCTTATTTCTTTTTCGTACGCACGACAACAAAACCAAAACAAATCCAAACACAAGTTTCAAAACAAAAACGTGCCCACAAGATTGATACCAAATAGCTTTTATTAGTTTTTAGCTCGTAAAATAGTTATTCTCACTCGTTTCAACCCAAAATAAATCGTTAAAGCAACAAAAACAACTCGTATTGGACGAGTTTGACTCCACACCGTTTCACACAAGGGTGAAAATGGTGTGTCTCACCTTATCTTCTCCGGATCTCCACGTACACACAAAAATAATCACAAGGGGTGGTGCGTAGGGTGACAGTGGTGGTGGATTAGGGTGCGTACACCATGGATCTGTGGTGGAGGTGATGGTGTTTGAGTGTTTGTTTGGTGGTGGTAGTCGGCGGTGACCGGTGGTGATGATGTTCTTAGGTGCGGCGGCTGCAACTAAGGGAGAGTGAGAAGGTGTGATGCTAGGGTTAGCAAATGAGATGAGTAAGGGGTGTTTAGGGTTTTTATCAACCCAAGGACCAAAACTGCCAAGTTGTATAAGTTTAGGGGCGCAGCCGAATTTTAAACAAAAGGGACCAAAGTGCAGTTTTTGTTATCTTTTAACATAATGTTTCTCGGGCTCGCTTATCGTAGCAAAAATGCTCGTGTGACATTCTAAGTTGCGTCATTGTTTTTAAATTTACTTTTCGGTTAAAAATGACTATAAATATGCATATATTCGTTTAACGTGTCAAAAATCAATATTTCTCGCATTATTAGGTTAGACCGTGCCGACTCACGTTGTGCTAAAACTCAAGGTCTACGGGGCATGTTACACGTATCAAATAACAATATTCCACGTCAAAACTCATATAATCTAAACTGTTTCTAGGTTCTTGTTATCATGTTTGGTCATAATGTAGTGTTTAACTAAGTCTTAAATTACCGGGTTGTCACAAAAACGTTGAACCGTGATTGCCAAAAGTTCAACTCGATCTAAAAACGTGCAAAACGTTTGGAAAAAAGTAGGGAAAATGAGTTGGATAACATGAGACATGTTAGACAAATGTACCGTGACGAGCATAGAGGAGCCCCGTTTAATAACGAGGATGCGTGGGATGTTTTGCGTAGCCATAAAAAAATGGGACGCGCCAGAAGCGGTTGATTTAACCAGCGATATCCCAAGCCAAACAAGCGAGGCGTTATTTGGTCATGATGCTCAACCACGTCCGATGGGCAAAAAACGTGCTTCGAAGAAATCCAAATCCGAGACCACGACGAGTACCGGGGGAACGAGCTCGTCAAGCCAATTCGGGGACGTTATGACATCCGAGTATCGTATCAAACGGGAAGCGACCCAAGAGGCGTATCGGGCGGCCAAAGAAAAAGATCAAACGATTATGAGGTTAGAAGAGATGAAATATTTCAGTATTGACACTTCCAAAATGGATGCAAACACGGCGTATTGGGTCGACTCGGAAAAAGAGAAAATCGTCAAAAAATATAATTTGCAACCACGGCATTAGATTTATTTTTATTTCGTAATTTCCTTATGTTGTAGTTTCCTTTTTTTTTTTTTTTTTTTTTTATTTTTTTTTTTTTTTTTGAATTCTTATTGTAATGTTTAAGTTTTAATGTTATGTTATTTATTAAATGAAGTATTAGTTTTAGTGTTAAGGTGGTGTTATGATAAGGGGTATTTTTTGGTGTTAAAGTTGAAATGTTAAAGCTGACGTGGCGCTGACGTGGCGAGATGTTATGGCTTAACTCAAGGTTACTACACCTTACGCTCTTATAGTAAACAACTTAAATTCATTGATTCAATACTTGTTACCCCATTTAATTAAAGGGATGTTTAGATTTGTGCTTGTAACCTGCTTATTTGATTATTTCAACTTGGAGTTGCAATACTAATAACGTTTTGGTGTTTGGATAAATAGATTCTGTTTTTCTATTATCGCATTATAATAGTTTCAAAGAACCATAACAAAAACCGAATATCTTTAGATTAAAAAATATCATTTACAAAACCTAAGGCTGCTTGCAGTAAGGCGACCAAGTTCCCCCATTTTTCTCTTCCACGTCAGCTTTCTCTCTCCAGCGACCTACAGGCGATTATGTGCCCCAGTAAGGGCGACCAAGTTCAATTTTTTTTTTTTTTTACATAATAATTCAAATAATGCAGATATAAGTGGGGAAAAAATCTTTGAAAAATCATAAAACACAGCTTAAGTTTCTTTGTGACATTTTAACAAACACTTGTTGGGTGCTATTTCTTTTTCCTAATTATAACGATTACATAACAGAAACAACTAAAGGGATTAAAGTATTGAAGGCATACTAAACCATCACAAACATAAAGATATGATTCAAATAATACTTGTTTCCTTCCAATGAATTCGATCGCAGGTATGACCAAGTTTGCTCGATCGATTCCCATAGATCGAGTACCCACAACAATGGAATCGATCGCCCCACTCGATCGTGTAGGGGTCGATCGACCTTACTGCACGTAGCCTAATGTGAAATCTAATTACTTTATATCACAATGTCTCACCCAGTTTATCCATGAATTTCTCAAGTTAATTACAACTACACCTGGTAGAAACACATCCAAACACTTTCTTTAACAGTTCATATAATCAGAACCAATCATGAATCTAATCATCGAGTCTCATATAATCACCTTTAAAATACCTATCCAAAGTCCAAACACCCCTAACGTAGTTTGAACAATAGCAGAACTATGGAACAAGCTCGCAACTTTTTATCTTATCAATCCAAGAAACCAATGATGATTTAGAGTTTCGAAACCCTAAAAACCCATGCTCTTTGCTCTTGTTCATAATATCCAACATACAGTCATTACTAAGTACAACATCTACAAACCACCATCCTCCAACCTCATCCAATTTGGTAGCCAAAAGCTCATTTTTCATCACGATCTCATCCCAGACGGGTCCTTTATCTTTCATCATCTCCAACATACTTTTCCTATTTTCACCATCTTGAAACCCTCCATTTTCAACGCCAAATTGTTCAGCCAACACTTTCCAAAAATGCTTCCATTTGAATACATCACAATTACTAATATTAAACGCTTCGTTTTTTGCATATTCATCCACAGCTGCCCATATTTGGTGCTCGGCAATCAAGTCAGCATCAGAGGCGTCGTTGTAGCTATTCCACACCTCTTCTGTCCCTGGAAATCTTAATGGTTCACCCTCATACTTACATATAGCGGCATAAACGCATAAACTACCTAAAATATTCATCATACTATACGGTGAGAACCCGAATATCAATCCTGGCCTATGAACTGACCATGTTAAGCCTTCTCTTTTTACAACTTCGTTAAAGATAATATCTTCAAGTGTGTAGTAAAAATTATGGTTTTCAAGCCTGGGAAGATCTTCATAAAAAGGTGGATCATGAGACACTTTATTAGCATCACCCCACCGTTCAAATGGTCCAATATAATGCTTACAACCCGTTTGCAAGCATATGTGTTGTAGATTAGGGGCGTTCGGGATTACAACATTTAGGACATTTCTCAACATTTGCCCGTTGATCTCACAATTTTCTTCTTCTGTTGAGCAGTTAGCCCATGTGATGAAAAATATATTTGTGAGGTCTGTTAGGTTCGATAGTTTGATTGTGTTTCTTCTGCATTTGTGATGTCACATTGGATATATTCCAACGGGTAGTCAGCGTTCCATGCAGGTCGAGGGCGACGTGCGACTCCATAAACCTTCCAGGGCCCACCAGGGGTGTCGTGGAGTGGTAGGATCTCGACTAGGCTATTGCCAACAATGCCAGTTACTCCGATTATTAAAGCATGTCTTAGGTATTTTCGTGCTTGATTTCCATCTTCAAGTTTTTTCTACATGCATGTAATTAGGAAATCATTACTGATGAAGCGAAAAGTGTACCGCTTTTAGGGGGTCATTTAAGCCCTAAATCGTATTTATTTGATCAAATATTGCCCTAAATCGTTCCTTTTGTCATTTTAGGTACTTTGGAGAAGAAATCTGGAAAAGGAAGCATTTTGGAAGTTTTTGGAGCATAAAAGTGAAGAAAACGACAAAGTCTCCAAAGCTGCTGGAAAAGTACACGTGACGGCGTCAAGGATTGCTCCTGACGGCGTCACGGCTTGGCAAAAGAGGTGGATATGACAAATACACGTGACGCGCCAGAAAGTTTTACAAAGGAAGTCTGACGGCGTCACCCTTTAAGGTGATCAAGGCCGTCACGGTTTAAGTTAAAGAGAGACGGCGTCAAGCACAATTGTGACGGCGTCAACCCTTGACGCGCCAGAGTGGATTTTTGAGGATTAAAGAGGGACGGCGTCAGGAAGACCATCCGGGAACCCTAGCCGCGGCGAGGTGACGGCGTCACCTCCTACAACGTGACGCCGTCAGCCCCTAAATTCTATATATAGTTTTGCAATTTTTAGTCATTAGTGTGCAACTTTGTGAGGAGAAACCCTAAGACGAATTTTCTGCCATTTCCAAGGGTTTTATACCCTTGGATCTCCCATGTTTAATTGAAGATAAGTAATCAATTAATCATTCAATATTTCTATGTGTTGTTTGATTATATCTTGTTCTTGTCTTTTAATTAACATGCTAGGCTAGATTTATCTTGTGTTTGCTTAGATCTAATGAAACCTAACTATTGATTATTGGTTGTTGGTGTGTTATCAATTGTATTGGATGATTGTTTATCGATGTTAGGCTTAAGAAAACTGGCTAACCTCCTATACGGTAACTTGCTTGAACGTCTTAAGAAACATGAACCAATGCGTACTAAGATTTTTATGGTTGTATTTAATGCATGAGCGAATTCTAGTGATCCCATGTTAGGAGCTTCTTAGCCGGCTCGACATAGGAGTGAAGTTGGAGCTTATAGAGTTGGGGAAGTACGTACGCCACCCCACGATTGGTATTAAGGAATACACCCGTCATCCACGCAATTAATACACACTAATCAACCGGTAAAAGATAGTTAGGGAGTAAGGAAATCTAAGTAAACACATTTCTCTCCATATAAGTTCCACGACCTTTTTATTTTCAGTTATTTTATTTTATTTGCATTTATAGTTATTTGGGTTAGTTGACTAGCAACTAATTCCGCCCACTCCTTCAAACCCGAGATTTTACTTGCTTTCATAAAAAAATATAAAAATACAAAAAGAATCTTCCCTCACCCTTAGACCTATTAGAGTAGTTTTTCAATCCTAACGACACTATTCCCCTAGAGAACGATCAATCCCCCGGTACTTGCCACTACACTATACTACATCGGTCAGGTACACTGCCTGGTGGGGATTGCAAGCCTCTTGAGATCCCTCGAGAGGTAAAACCTGTTGTAAGGTCGCAAAACCACGCATCAAGTTTTTGGCGCCGCTGCCGGGAATAGTTATTGTTTAGGTTGAAATTTTATTTTTATTAGGTCTACTCATTAGATTCCTATCTAGTGAGATTTTTATTTTCTTTTTATTAGCTTTCTCGTAGTCTATCTTTTCTTTGTGCTTTTGTTCGTAAAGTTTTTCCATTGACTCTTCCGTTCGCCATTATGGAGAACGTGAATCTACCAAATCCGCGACTAGAGTTTTACATGAAGAAATATAATTTTACTAATTTGGATAAATCAAGATGGTGGAATGAAGTAAGGAGAACAGGATCTTACATAGATTTTAGTGAGTACCTTGAGAAAAGAGACCAAGTGCATAAAACTTTTGAGGAAATCACCTTAGGAGCCCCATCAAACCCTCAAAATACCTCATTAAGTGAAACCTATGCACCATATGAGCCTTCACCTAGGATAGTTTCTTATGAACCCGACCAAGATTGTGAGATGGTTAATGTTGAACTACCTAGGTGCATGCTTGGATTAGATTTCACCAAGACATATGATGAGTATGAGGAATCCTTTAGGCAAATGGAACATAGTGATCAAGTTATTGAGAATGATTCTTATGAATCGGACCAAGAATTTGAGATGAATAGAAAAGGATTTGAGATACCTAGGTGCATGTTGGGGATAGACTTCAACAAATCACATAATAAGCACATAGGTAATCAAGATAAGATGGAGGATGAAGTAGAAAATCCAAGTCCACCAAGTACTCCACAAAACCTACCATCATTTGAGGCACCCACACCGCCCGTGACTTACCCGGAAGAAGTAGAAGAGACTTTAGGAATCCCGATGGAGGTAGAACCCTTGGACCAAGCACAACTAGAGGATATAGGTTTGAACACTATTAATGATGACCTTACTCTTAGTTCTAGGGAATTTCCTAGTGTTGATGAGCCGGAACCTCAACCGTTACACAACTTTTCATCCTTAGATTTACATCTAGGAGACAAAAGAGGAACCGACCCACCCATAAACCAATATTATCCGGGTAGTTTTAGGATGAAGGAAGCCATTCACTCACCCCCTTCACCTCACGTGGCATATTTCCACCCTAAGGGTGTGTATCGCTACTTCCACCCGCACTTAATCCTAAGTGTAGGGAAAACCTCCCCTATTTCCGTTAAATAAGGGTAGAGTCAGGCTCGTGACTCGAACAAAAACAAGCGCTTCTTGGGAGGCAACCCAAGCTTTATTTGCTTTTTGTGTGTTTATTTATTTGTTTGTTTGATTTTATTTGCTTCCGTATGTATGTTTAATTTTTATTATTATTGATTCATGTTCAAAACTAAATTGTGAAAATGCTTTATCTTGTTTTTAACTTCGTCTTAACTACATATAAAGGTATTTTGCAAAAGATAAGTGTAAGGGAAATCCAAATCGGTTTATTAGAACAAATGAACATGAATCATAACAATATTAAATTAACATACATATTAGTAATTGTTTGAGTCAAATGCTTGTATCGAGTCATAATGATGTTTTGCAGGAATTCCAGGAAGTAAGGTATAGGTTTTTCCAAAAATTTTCCGGAAACTTAACATGAGAATTCTGTCAGATCATTTCTGACGGCGTCAGGCTTTACAACCTGACGGCGTCAGGTTTTAATTTTCTGAAATTTTTGAAAGTTTTGTTTTTCTACCGGAATCATAAAAAGTTTTTATTAAATCTCTAACTTATAAACTCCAGGAATCTGCAAAATAATCATTCCACAAGCATTATATCCTTATATAGATTTATCCCGCCGATGTTATGCAGGTTTTCGTGTTTGTTTCCTCAGGTTTAACAGGTTATTTTGGACAAGGAGATGTATGTGGAATCAAGCTTTTGGCGATGCTTTAGTCTTGAAGCTTCTACTTTCTCTTGGAAGAAGATCTAACCATGTTACCTCTTTATCCACCAAACGAATCAGAGGAGTATTTGATTTCATTCTTTTACCTTATTTACTTTTACATCTTGTTATTTGAACATTGGGGACAATGTTCATCTTAAGTGTAAGGGGGGGGGGGTAAAGTACGATACCTTAGAGAATGCTATTACGCTTGATTTTTGTTTGTTTAATGGTAGATGTGTAATAAAACTGAGAGAAATACCTGTTAAGGCAATTTTAGTGCCAAATTTAAAATTTTTTACAACATATAGGAGTGAAACTTTGATCTTAAAGAGCGTCTCATGGATAGGAGTTATATGACTAGCACAAAACCGTACCACTAAAAAAATTTTTACCCCCAAATATGTGAGGTTCGCCCCTAGAATTGGTAGGAAAAGCATTTATGCTATGATGTGTGTTCCGGTAGCACTTAGATTCTAGAACTTGCGTTAGGACCATTCCGAGGCCACAAGTGAGACTACATTCGTGTAGTTAGATTTACTACATGATAAGAGGCATTAGGATTAACCCATTGTTTTACACCTGTGTTTTTGTTATAATTACATTGGCTACATTGGTCAAGTAATTCTCCCACACCCTTTGCGTTGTACTCATTTTTAGTACACGATACCCCTAGTACACCCCTCAGAGCCTATCTTTTCGTTTCTAACTTTAAGCATTTTACTTAAAGTAAGAATTTGTTTACACCCCACTTAAATGTACACCCAAATCGCCTTAGCCTACCTTGTATGCACTCATTTTTTAGTGCATTATTGTGACAACATTTGTTTTAACCCCAAGTTAATTATCTAATTGATTACATGGTTGCTAAGTCGAGTCATATCCTTGTACATATTGTTTTGGGACGATTGGGACTCATGGGTAAAGTACTAGTGTAATGGAGTAATGGGGAAGAACAACATTATTACCCCCATATGTGCTAAATATTTTAAAAGTACTCCAAGTGTTTCGATTATCTTAATTCGAGTCATTATAATAGTTATTTGTAAAGTTATGTAAAAGTTCAAGTGTAAGGGGAATGCAACGCCCCTACGATGTATTATTTTGGATGGTAGGGTAAGAGTGTATGAAAAAAAAAAAAAAAAAAAAAAAAAAAAAAAAAAAAAAATGAGAAAAAGAAAAGTAAGAAAAAAAACATACGGACTACCATCCCGTTTCATTTTATGTTTTTGTTATTTTGTTTTTAGCTTAAGTCGAGTCTAGTCTTGGCTTAGCAACGCCATATTGTACATGTAATTAATCAAGATCTTTAACTCGCCACCAGTAAAATATCCCTTATCCAACAAATCCGTGTTTATCATATCCCTACACCTAACGTTATAACCCGTTTAAAAGCCCTCTTTGATAGTTTATCTTAGGTGCTTACGCCTAGTGGAGGAGGTTTTTGACCCTTTCCCAAGCCTATGGTAATCTATTTGCTATGACAGGTAGTGAGAGATATTATCCATTTTCATTTATGAGATATACTTTTATGACACCTGAGAGATGTGAGTATCTAAACACTACTTGTGAGGTGCTAGTTTGTAATCTCCGTGCTTATTATGATTAAAGGGGAACGACTATTTGTTGTAATTACTTTTATATTAGCGTTAAATGACCCCTAACTTGTATTTTTATTAGAATAAAAGCGCATTTGCTTGAGGACAAGCAAATCTCAAGTGTAAGGGTATTTGATGAAGCGAAAAGTGTACCGCTTTTAGGGGGTCATTTAAGCCCTAAATCGTATTTATTTGATCAAATATTGCCCTAAATCGTTCCTTTTGTCATTTTAGGTACTTTGGAGAAGAAATCTGGAAAAGGAAGCATTTTGGACGTTTTTGGAGCATAAAAGTGAAGAAAACGACAAAGTCTCCAAAGCTGCTGGAAAAGTACACGTGACGGCGTCAAGGATTGCTCCTGACGGCGTCACGTCTTGGCAAAAGAGGTGGATATGACAAATACACGTGACGCGCCAGAAAGTTTTACAAAGGAAGTCTGACGGCGTCACCCTTTAAGGTGATCAAGGCCGTCATGGTTTAAGTTAAAGAGAGACAGCGTCAAGCACAATTGTGACGGCGTCAACCCTTGACGCGCCAGAGTGGATTTTTGATGATTAAAGAGGGACGGCGTCAGGAAGACCATCCGGGAACCCTAGCCGCGGCGAGGTGACGACGTCACCTCCTACAACGTGACGCCGTCAGCCCCTAAATTCTATATATAGTTTTGCAATTTTTAGTCATTAGTGTGCAACTTTGTGAGGAGAAACCCTAAGACGAATTTTCTGCCATTTCCAAGGGTTTTATACCCTTGGATCTCCCATGTTTAATTGAAGATAATTAATCAATTAATCATTCAATATTTCTATGTGTTGTTTGATTATATCTTGTTCTTGTCTTTTAATTAACATGCTAGGCTAGATTTATCTTGTGTTTGCTTAGATCTAATGAAACCTAACTATTGATTATTGGTTGTTGGTGTGTTATCAATTGTATTGGATGATTGTTTATCGATGTTAGGCTTAAGAAAACTGGCTAACCTCCTATACGGTAACTTGCTTGAACGTCTTAAGAAACATGAACCAATGCGTACTAAGGTTTTTATGGTTGTATTTAATGCATGAGAGAATTCTAGTGATCCCATGTTAGGAGCTTCTTAGCCGGCTCGACATAGGAGTGAAGTAGGAGCTTATAGAGTTGGGGAAGTACGTACGCCACCCCACGATTGGTATTAAGGAATATGTTGGGAATTAAATATTCAAGATGTTTAATATCGAATTCTACTCTAAGTATAATTCTGCTGATAGTGCAAAACGGTTTCTGCTGATGATGTTGATTCTGCTGATAGAGCATTTCACTCTGCTGATAGGCTTAACAACTCTGCTGATGATTCTGCTGATAGCGATAGATTGTTCCTGCTGATAATGAACAACTCTGTTGATGGAAGGATAAGATTGAAAAGATATTTATTGTATTTTGGTCAACAATATACGGTAGATAATATCTTTCTCCATGTGCTTAGTTAACAAGTTGTATACATAGATACATGTTGTATCTGATGTACTGACACTCAATAGGATAAGTTAACCAAGTAAGTCGGTCAAGACTTTAAGCAATTTGTAAAGATCTTTTGACTATAAAAGAGATCTTAGACTAGTGATATTAAGTGTGTGTGTGTGTGAAAAATAAAGAAGTATTAAGAGTTAGTCCATACATACGTTAGAACATGCATAACTGTTAGAACAAACACAAATATATCACAAGTGATAGAAACAAAGGATTCAAGGTTGTAACCCTAGTGATATTTCAAGGTCACTCGTATTATTATCTTTAATAATATTGAATCGTTTGGTGATAATCTTTATGTGTTCATTGCTAACTAACAAACATAACAATTCCATTTCCATAACATACACAACCTTCTAAGTTTGGTTGAGTGAATTCCGCGCACTTAATCATTTTAACACAACATATCATACACACAAAGTTAGAAGGTTTAACCACCTTAATCGTGTGTCAAGTCATCCTAGCAAGTGGTATCAGAGCTAGAGTTGATATTGTTGTTTTTAGAAGAAACAAGAAATGGATGTACAAGATGTTCAAACAAATGTTGCTGCAAAGTTGCCCATGATCAAACCCAATGAGTTTGAGTTATGGAGGATGAGAGTTGAGCAATATTTCATGGTTCAAGATTATGCTCTTTGGGACATAATTCAGTATGGTGATTCCTTCACTTTAGGCTATTCAGATGTTCTTGTTGAAGGAAAGACAGTAAGAAAAAGGAATACTGGACCAGTCTCCAATGATGAAAAGATACAAAAGAGAAATGATCAGAAAGCACGAAACTTGTTGCTTATGACCATTCCTGGTGAGCAAATGCTATCTTTTAACAAATATCTTGATGCAAAAACTCTTTTTGAAGAGATTTGTGCATGGTTTGGTGGTAATGAAACTACCAAAAAGACACAGAAGACTTTACTAAAGCACCAATTTGAAAACTTTACTGCTTTTAGTAATGAGTCTCTTGACAAACTATTTTCAAGACTACACAAGCTTGTTAGTCAGTTAGCTGTGTTGGGTGTTGAGACTGAGAGGGAAGATCTCAACATGAAGTTCTTGAAAAGTCTACCTAGTGAATTCCATACTCATGTTATTGTCTGGATGAACAAGCCAAAAATTGAAACAATGAAGCTCAATGATTTGTTCAACAACTTCAAAATTGTTGAACAAAGTCTAAAGAGAGGTGGAAATTATGGTACTAGTTCTGGGAATGCTGCACTCCTATCAGTTCCTAGTGTTAGTCATACAGAAGAGGTAGATGAAGTTAAAAGTGTTTCTAATGTTACTTATGGTGGTCCTTCTACTAGTGTACAAAAGGATATTGCTGGACTTAGTGATCCAACATTTTATGCCTTTATAACCAGTCAAGCTAGTGGTTCTCCTTTAAATCATGAAGACCTTGAGCAGGTTGATGGTGATGATTTGGAAGAGATGGATATTAAGTGGCAAGTTGCTTTACTTAGCATGAGGGCTAAGAAGTTTTGGCAGAAAACTGGAAAGCAAATTACCATAAATGGTAATGATACTGCTGGGTTCGATAAGAAGAAAGTAGAATGTTTTAACTGTCATAGGTTGGGACATTTTGCTAAAGAATGTAGAAGCCCAAGGAAGCAGGATAATAGGAACACTTGGTATAAACAAGAGAGGAATAAGGAAGTACTGGTGGAAGAGCCGAAGGCTATGCTGGCTATTGATGGTATTGGATATGATTGGAGCTCTATGGCTACTGAAGAAGATGCACCACCAAATGCTGCTCTTATGGCCACTGAATTTGCTCTAATGGCTTCTTCTGATTCAGAGGTAGATACTATTCCTACTTGTACTAATTCATGTCCTAATCTTAAAAATTATGAAGACATTAAAAAGAGATTTGATGCTTTTAGAGAAGAGTTAATTGATGCCCTTCATAATTTAGCTAATCACAAGAGGTGTGTAGGAGTTCTAGAAAAACAGATTCTTCATTATAAAAAGAATGAATCTACGTTTACTGATGACTTAAATGCTTTAAAAAGAGGAATAGCATTTAGAGATGAACTACTTAATGATCAAAGTAGACAGTTATCTAAAGTCAAAACTGAAAAAGAAAATGTTAAGGTAACTATAGATACTCTAGCACATGCCTCGGAAGGAATGAATAAGATTTGGGAAGCTCAGGTAATTGATAAAGCTAATTCAGGTGTAGGTTACAAAACTGTTCCTCCACCATATAGAGGTGTTCCTTCACCTCCAGGTGTTGACCTAGCACATACAGGCTTAGCTGAGTTCCAAGAACCAATCATGGAATATGGTTCTAAGACTAGTAAGAGTCTTAAGGTAGCAAAGATAAGTAAAAGTTTAGATAAAACTTTACATTATCAGGACAAGGTGTCCTTTGCTAAGAAAGGAGATGCTATAGTTGTTGAAAATTGTACAACTGATAGTGATGATGAAGAACAACAGGTTATGTCTAAACCTGAAGTGGTTAAGAAAGTAGGAACAAGTGTTCCTAAGGTAGTCAAACACAATACTGATAGGCCTCATACAAACATTAAGCATGTTAGGCAACCAGTTAGATATTGTGAGCAATACAGAACCACCAACAAGCCCAGAGGTAACCAAAGGAATTGGAACAACCTCAAGTCTAACCAATTAGGTGATGACTTTGCTTTTTATAATAAAGCTTGTTATACATGTGGTAGTTTTGACCATCTTGCAGCTTTCTGCAACCAATGGGTATCTGGGTATGAAAACCATAGAGTGAATCTCAAAAGGCAAACACCTAAATCTCACTTTCACTCTAGTTCTAAGAAATCAAACCCCAGAGTAGTCAAAAGCAAGTCTATCTCAAAATCTGATTCTGCTGATAGACCAAATGATCCTGCTGATAGCAAATTTTATTCTGCTGCTCGACCATTTATGACTATTAACCCAAAATCAACAGCTAAGGGTGCAAAACCTTTTATCAAACATGCACCTATAACTGTTCTAAGTCCCATTCAATCAAAATCAGTGGTCCATAAACAAATTTGGAAACCAAAGGGTAGAACTACAAAGTTAGCAGATTCTGCTGATAAGTGTGTGGTTCACTCTGCTGATAAGGGAAAAAGGGCAAATGCTGTTAAGGCCTCAGCATGTTGGATTCATAAATCCAATGTTGCATCAACTATTCTTAAAAGATTCAATTACATTGATGCAAGAGGCAGATCCAAGTCAGTAATGGCTTGGATCCCCAAAAGAAACTAACACTCTTATTCATGTGCAGGGACATTCAAATGATCAGGAAGAGGATCAAGGATACTCAGATAGTGGATGTTCTAGGCACATGACAGGCAACATGTCTTATCTCTCAGATTTTGAAGCTTTCAATGGAGGATATGTTACCTTTGGAGGGGGTGTTCGTGGGAAAATTTCTGGTAAAGGTACAATCAAAACCGGAAATTTAGATTTTGAAGATGTGTACTATGTAAAAGAGCTAAATTATAATCTTTTTAGTGTTTCACAAATGTGTGACAAAAAGAATAATGTTCTTTTCTGTGAGACTGAATGTCTTGTACTTTCTCCTGATTTTAAGATGCCTGATGAAAGTCAAGTACTTCTTAGAATTCCTAGAAAGGGCAATATGTACAGTGTAGACATGAAGAATATTATTCCTAAAAAGAATTTAACTTGTCTTGTTGCAAAGGCCACATTGGAAGAATCAATGAAATGGCATAGAAGGCTTGGTCATATTAACTTCAAAACCATAAATAAAATTGTTAAGAATGGTTTGGTAAGAGGTTTACCTCACAAAAGATTTGAAAATGATCAAACATGCATTGCTTGTCTAAAAGGCAAACAACACAAAGCCACTTGTAAGCCCAAAATTTTTAACTCTATCAATCAGTCTTTGTTTATGCTTCATATGGACTTATTTGGACCTGTTTCAGTGATGAGCATAATGCATAAGAGATATTGTCTAGTTATTACTGATGACTATAGTAGATTTACATGGGTTTTCTTTTTAGCCACTAAGGATGAAACATCAAGCATCCTTAAGGACTTCATTACTCAGATAGAAAACCAAGTAAGCAAGAAAGTGAAAGTCATTAGAAGTGATAATGGGACAGAGTTTAAGAATAGAGTTATGGATGATTTCTGCAAAGAAAAAGGTATTAAGAGAGAATTTAGTGTTGCTAGAACACCACAACAGAATGGTGTAGCTGAAAGAAAGAATAGAACACTAATTGAAGCTGCTAGAACAATGTTAGCTGATTCTAAGCTACCAATAAACTTTTGGGCAGAGGCAGTCAACACTGCTTGTTATGTTCAAAATAGAGTTTTAGTTGTGCAGCCTCACAATAAGACATCATATGAACTTTTTAATGGTAGAACTCCTGCAATAGGATTTCTTAGACCTTTTGGATGTCATGTGACAATTCTCAATACCTTAGACCATTTAGGAAAATTCGATGGTAAGGCAGATGAAGGTTTCTTTGTTGGTTATTCTCTTAATAGCAAAGCTTTTAGAGTTTACAACACAAGAAAAGAAATAGTAGAAGAAAATCTACATGTGGAGTTTTTAGAAAACAAATCCAATGTAGAAGGTCAAGGACCAAAATGGCTATTTGATCTGGAATATCTAACAAATTCAATGAATTATGTGCCTTTTGTTGCAGAAACTAATGATTTTGCAGGTTCAAATACAACAAATGAGGCAGAGTTAAAGAAAGATCAAGATTATGTGATAATGCCAATATGGTCAAGTACAATTGTGGAATCAACTTCGACAACTGATGAACCTTCTTCTAGCAAAGCTAAAGAACATGTTGAAGATGAACATAAAGAGTATGGAACTCAGGAACAAAAAAGTGTTTCTGCTGGTAGTATTTCTGTTGCTGCTGGTAGTGTATCTGTTTCTGCTGATGACTCTGCTGATAAGCTTACTGATTCTGCTGTTTGGCCAAATGACTCTGCTGCTGGCCCTTCAGAAACAAAAGAGGCAGAATTCTCAGATAATGAGGTGGATTACAACAATCTTCCATCAAACTATCAAGTTCCTACTACACCACAATCAAGAATTCACAAAGTTCATTCCCTGGATCATGTGATTGGAGATATACAGTCAGGTGTGAAGACAAGACAACAATTGAAGTCTTCAGACCAACAAGGGCTTCTTGATGCCCTTTATGCTTCAAAACAACATGAGCTTTTAAACTCTTGTTTGTTTGTATGTTTTCTCTCACAAGCTGAACCAAAGAATATTCTTACAGCCCTAGATGATTCAAGCTGGTTAGAGGCTATGCAAGAAGAGCTTCTTCAGTTCAAGATTCAAAAGGTTTGGGTGCTAGTTGATTTACCTACAGGTGTGAAGGTAATTGGCACTAGATGGGTTTTTAAGAACAAAAGGGATGAAAGAGGAATTGTGATCAAGAATAAGGCTAGATTAGTAGCACAAGGGTACACACAAGAAGAAGGGATAGATTATGATGAAGTTTATGCTCCAGTAGCAAGGATTGAGGCAATTAGGCTGTTTCTAGCTTATGCTTCATTTTTAGGCTTCACAGTCTACCAAATGGATGTCAAGAGTGCATTTTTATATGGTGAAATTGGAGAAGAGGTATATGTTTCACAACCTCCTGGCTTCATTGATCCATTACATCCAAACAAAGTGTACAGAGTAGTGAAAGCTCTCTATGGCCTTCATCAGGCACCAAGAGCTTGGTATGCAACACTAGCTTCCTACTTATTAGAAAATGGATTTCAAAGAGGAAAGATTGATCAGACACTTTTCATAAAACAGCACAAGAAGGATCTTCTGTTAGTACAGGTGTATGTGGATGACATTATCTTTGGATCTACTAGGAAAGAAATGTGTTTAGAATTTGAGAAGCTTATGAAAGATAAGTTTCAGATGAGTTCTATGGGAGAACTTACATTCTTTTTGGGTTTGCAAGTTAAGCAATCATCTGAAGGCATATTTATTAGTCAAGACAAATATGTTGCAGAGATACTTAGAAAAATTTAATTTGCTGATTCAAAAATAGCAAGCACACCAATGGATTCTGAGAAGCACCTTCTGAAAGATGAAGATGGAGAGAATGTAGATGTACACAATTACAGATCTATGATAGGCTCTTTGATGTATCTTACATCATCTAGACCTGATATCATGTTTCCTGTTTGTGTTTGTGCAAGATTTCAAGTTACTCCAAAGGTTTCTCATTTAACTGCAGTCAAGAGAATTTTTAGATATCTCAAAGGTCAACCAAGGTTGGGTATATGGTATTCTAGAGAATCTCCTTTTGACTTGGTAGCATATTCGAATAGTGATTATGCTGGTGCTAGCTTGGACAGAAAGTCAACAACTGGAGGATGTCAATTCCTTGGGTGTAGACTTGTCTCATGGCAGTGTAAGAAGCAAACAAGTGTGGCAAATTCAACAACTGAAGCTGAATACATAGCTGCTGCAAGTTGCTCTAGTCAAGTTCTATGGCTTCAAAACCAACTCCTTGATTATGGGTACAATTTCTTAAACACTGTTATTCATATTGATAATAGTAGTACAATTTGTATTATTAAAAATCCAGTGCAACATTCTAAAACAAAACACATTGAAATTAGACATCACTTTATAAGAGACTGCAATGAGAAAAGATTAATTCAAGTTCTTAAAATTGCTTCAGAACATAATTTTGCAGATCTGCTAACAAAAGCTTTTGATGTTTCAAGGTTTCAGTACTTGGTAGCAAGTATTGGAATGCTTAATCTTTAAAATTTTCAAATAATGTGTTTATGTAAATAAATTTTTGTTGTTGCTACTGATTCATAAGGTACTGCTAATATATCATAAGGTACTGCTAAAGCACACAAGGTGCTGCTAGTACAAAATTAAAATTGTGTTATTCATATAGTTGGTATTATGATTATACTAATGCAAGACAAGTACTTTGTACATTGTTCTTTTGGTCTTAGACTAACAATTTCAGGTATGAATATGTAAACACAAAGGAAGTTTTCAAGTGAAATGGAAACAGCAGAATTGAGATATTAGCTGCTGACCATAATAGTTTTATGATGGACTGAGTTTGGGACTTTAAAGCTCCTTAAAACTTCTTTCTTGAAATCTAGTTATGATATTTCACATTGAATTGATGACTTAGTTGATCAGATAGTAACTGATACAACTCACTTTCTATCATTTTATACTTTTAAGTATAATGTGCAAGTCTGAGGACATCTGATAGAAAGAACAGCGAGCAAAAGTGAATCTAACACTTGTGTTAGAGGTAACAAATGCCACGAGCTGGAAACCCTGTCAAGAAAATCTTTTGAATAGATTTATCTTTACACAGGCAGTTATTTATAACTGAAAAATATTGGTTCTCACACAACCAGAGGTTGCTTTAAACCGAAATTATGATTGAGTGTCTGTTATACACTTAGTCCTTTCAAAATGGTTGGAAGCAGTATGATTTTTCAATTCTAAAATCATGAACATACTGCTAAGGAAAAAGTTTCTTAAAAAGGATTTTTCAAGGGACTCACAAAAACCATCCATTGATGGACCAAGAGTCAAATGTCCAATGAATCACCTCTCATAGGAGTTAACACACCTAGAAGTGATGAGGGCAGTAACTTAAACTCTTAAGGAATTGATGGCTTCATGTACAATATTGTCTGACAACAAGTTCACATTGATAGATCAGTCAAAGGTACATAGTGAGATCTTCCAAACAAGGGGAGGATGAAACAAAAGTTATTTGCTTCAGGGGAGGTAACAATCTCAGGGGAGGAAATAATGGCCCAGAAAAGGAAGATAATACAATATATGGAAGGAGAAGACAAGAGCATACAAGATGATGAGGAGGTTGAAAATGACAAGAACATTCCAAAGGAGAAAGTTCTATCTAGATCAAACGAAGAAAGGTTTCAATTTCACTTCAAAGACATGCTGGTTAGATGATTTCACTTGTTGAAACAAGCATCCAAGATACACAGCATCATTGCCTCTTATAATTCCTCCATTCAAGGAAATTGCACCATCTTTTAGTCGAAGATAGGTTCAATATGTTTTAATATTGCTAAAGTCAAAGAAGAGCAAAGTAGATGAATTACTGAGAAGATATTCAATCTTGAAGAACATAAGTGTTTGAAAGATCTTCAATCCAAGATTTAATTCAGAAGATTTAATTCAGAAACATGTTTGAAAGGATTCACATGTTTAGGGGAGGATTGTTGGGAATTAAATATTCAAGATGTTTAATATCGAATTCTACTCTAAGTATAATTCTGCTGATAGTGCAAAACGGTTTCTGCTGATGATGTTGATTCTGCTGATAGAGCATTTCACTCTGCTGATAGGCTTAACAACTCTGCAGATGATTCTGCTGATAGCGATAGATTGTTCCTGCTGATAATGAACAACTCTGCTGATGGAAGGATAAGATCGAAAAGATATTTATTGTATTTTGGTCAACAATATACGGTAGATAATATCTTTCTCCATGTGCTTAGTTAACAAGTTGTATACATAGATACATGTTGTATCTGATGTACTGACACTCAATAGGATAAGTTAACCAAGTAAGTCGGTCAAGACTTTAAGCAATTTGTAAAGATCTTTTGACTATAAAAGAGATCTTAGACTAGTGATATTAAGTGTGTGTGTGTGTGTGTGAAAAATAAAGAAGTATTAAGAGTTAGTCCATACATACGTTAGAACATGCATAACTGTTAGAACAAACACAAATATATCACAAGTGATAGAAACAAAGGATTCAAGGTTGTAACCTTAGTGATATTTCAAGGTCACTCGTATTATTATCTTTAATAATATTGAATCGTTTGGTGATAATCTTTATGTGTTCATTGCTAACTAACAAACATAACAATTCCATTTCCATAACATACACAACCTTCTAAGTTTGGTTGAGTGAATTCCGCGCACTTAATCATTTTAACACAACATATCATACACACAAAGTTAGAAGGTTTAACCACCTTAATCGTGTGTCAAGTCATCCTAGCAGAATACACCCGTCATCCACGCAATTAATACACACTAATCAACCGGTAAAAGATAGTTAGGGAGTAAGGAAATCTAAGTAAACACATTTCTCTCCATATAAGTTCCACGACCTTTTTATTTTCAGTTATTTTATTTTATTTGCATTTGTAATTATTTGGGTTAGTTGACTAGCAACTAATTCCGCCCACTCCTTCAAACCCGAGATTTTACTTGCTTTCATAAAAAAATATAAAAATACAAAAAGAATCTTCCCTCACCCTTAGACCTATTAGAGTAGTTTTTCAATCCTAACGACACTATTCCCCTAGAGAATGATCAATCCCCCGGTACTTGCCACTACACTATACTACATCGGTCAGGTACACTGCCTGGTGGGGATTGCAAGCCTCTTGAGATCCCTCGAGAGGTAAAACCTGTTGTAAGGTCGCAAAACCACGCATGTAATTCAGAAATCATTACTTATTGAACATGAGTTGCGAAATAACAACATTGTGGATAACGAGAGAGATATGAAGGAAAGACGTACCCTCGCAGCACCCACGAATCCTGATCGCCAACAGCTCATGGTTTATATTCCGATTTTACAAAAGAATGCTTTGCATAAACATGAAGATTATTAGATATTGCCTCACTAGTACACAAAATCACTTTTTGGAACGTTTAAAAGGGTTGTTTGGAACGTTTCACCTACCGTTCCCTATGTGACTGTTCCAAAAAAAGAAAACTTTATGGAGCATTCCTAAAAGCTTATTTTCTGGAACTGTTTTTCTAGAAATCGTTCCATAAAATAGTTAAAATATGTGGCAAATATTCAATCTTTTGGAACGCTTTTCACTAAAAGTGTTCCCTAACAATTCATTATTTTGTAACACTTCTGTAATAACCGTTCCAACAATATGTTTCCCACCAAAAACCAGCAACCCATTCCCACCAAAATAAATTCTGTAACAACCCATTTTTGCAGATTTTCTGCAGAAATCTGCAGCAACCAAACTGACCCATTTCCGCTGCTACCCAAATCTGTTGTTCTATTTCTGCAGTGGCCCATAACTTATTTTGTTCCAAAACCATTTCAACCATATATACATCAAATTTAACCAACAATCCATAACACCAAATTCATCCGTTATAACTAAACTTCGTCTAATAGTTGATTACCCAAATTCATCCATTACAACCAAACTTTTTCCAAGAACTAATTAACTAAGACATACATCATTGTTAAAAACACAAAAACTACATCCATACACCAACTATGTATAAAACAACTGGCCAAGTACTATGACGACTCCTCATATTTCCAAACAGATTTATTCCATCTGAACTAAGACCAGACCTTAGATTTCTAATTTCATTACCAAAATTCTCAAACATATTATCAATCTTTCTCCATTAAGGTGAGTCAGCCACATGTCTTAATTTTCCATCCTTTTTGCGTTCATCATAATGCCAACGCAATAAGTGTGTAAAACTACTATCACTCCAACCACTATCTGCTTTTAAGTTTAACAACTTCAAAACGAAATCTAGTATGGAAAATTTTGTACAACCAGGATATAATTCTTGATATAATTCTTTTTCTGATTCTTGAAATAATTTTTGCAACTTTTCTTGTTTATCTTCACCAACACTGTGCTCCAAATTATGGAACATCTCACTTAAATCTTCACCAACACTAGTGCCTTGATCATGGTCGTTATTCCTATATGAGCTAGTGCCTTGATTATCATTAGACACAGAAACAAACACACTCTTATCAATTAGTAATTCACCATGCTGTGACCAACACGTATACTTATGCATAAAACCACGTTTAATCAAATGCCCCTCAATTACACCAGTATTGTTAAATTTCCTTACGTTTTTACAATCTTTACAAGAACACCAAATGTATCGAACTCCACTACTCGCCCGATTAGCCTCAGAAAATGCAAGAATAGTTTCCACACCCTTTACATATTCAGGGGTAGAACGTGAAATATCATACATCCAATTTTGGCGATCTATCTGAAATTAAAAAAACAACACAAACATGAAATACACATAAATACAGCAAATTTGGTCACGGTGTGTCTCTAACCCACTTTTTGAAACTTTTTAACGAGTTGACTATTTAAGAAAAAATCGGTGGCATTTCCTTTCAACTCCCCAAGTATGCGTATAAAACGCAAACCCGAAGGAGTAAAAGAGAAATGTTTACCAAATTTTTTCTTAAAGAGTAAACCCGTTAAATCATAGACACATCCTAGATGAAACAAAATATTCAAAAAGCAGTCCCAAAAATGGGAACTTTCCAAAATTGATCTCTATTAGATTAATTTTGGACGGGTATGAATCTTACGGCATATAATTTACCAAAACTAATGAGTGCTACAAACACATAAATATTAGCATACGTTCATACAACCTATATTAACAAGCCTAGTACATTTATATATAACATAAGCGTAGAAGAGGTAATGTTATTTACCTTAAAAAAGAACTTGAAGCATTAATGATGGTAGTGTTAGTTAATGATGGTGGTCTTGCAATTCAATGTCGGAGGAAGTAAATGAGATTCTGTAGTTTGGTGTGATTTGGTAGTGAAGAAGTGAAAAGAGAATTAGCCGACCGTTGGGTTTAATTCAAAATACAACTTTTAGGAATGGTTATTAATAAATCGTTCGAAAAGGTGAAGCACTTTTATATGAGCCGTTCGAAACACAACTTTTGGAATGGTTTTTAGTAAAGCGTTCCAAAAAGGCCAATTATTTGAAGCGGTTTTGGTAAGAAGCGTTCCAAAAATATGTTTTGGAACATTTTTGTAATAAGCGTTCCCAATGGTTTTATTTTGAAACGTTTGTCAGCGTGTCTGAGTTAGCTTGGCTCTTTTGGAACATTTTATGATATAACCGTTCTTAAAGGGTACAAAATAATTTTTTTTCTGTAGTAGTGCCTCCTAACAACACGGGCTAACAGCCAAACAAATGTTAGACTATATATGGCCAATGGCGTAGCTGTATGAGGAGGGTAAGGTGGGGCAAGGCTCACCTACAAAGCCTAATAAGTTTACATATGTATCATGCAATAAAGCACAATATGGTAAAGTGTATCTGGTATTGATTTTTAACACATGCAGTTTTAAAACTGTTAACTTATACCAATTCATATATCTAGTATTAACTTTTAGCCCACTTTAAAAACTGATACTATAATTATATATAAGTATATTAAAGATGAAATGGAACGACGCCGTTCCATCTACAGTGCCAAACGGGCTGCTACAGTAACTGCTACAGTACCGGCCCACTTTTTTTTTTTTTTTTTTTTTTTTTTTTTTTTTTTTTTTTTTTTTTTTCGTACCAAAGGCCTCGAAAAATTATGAAACTTGCGCCATTATTAACGAAATAATTTTCCCAACAAACTCACCCCTTCCTCCCGCAACGCGGGGGGTTAAAGTACTGGGCTGATGAACAGTACTGTTGCTACAGTAATTTATTTATTTATTTATTTATTATTATTATTATTATTATTATTATTTTTTTTTAACTTTAATCAAAAAAATCCCGCCGCAACGCGAGGTTATATTAAAAAGCAACCAAAACGACGTCGTTCCTTTTACAGTAACCTGCCACATTTTAGCAAACTACATTTCTAAAAAATACAAACACTCAAACTAAAAAATACTAAATTTTTTTTACCTTACCTACATTGACAAATAAAAACTGATCCGACAATTATTTGTCAAACACAACGCCCCGCCGTAACACGGCGGATCGTCGCCATACTCGTACTATAATTTTACATAAGTATCATGCAATAAATAGGTTAGACTCATTTTTAGATGATTTTAATGATGCGGACGAATGACGTGTGCAACTAAAACACTAAATGAACAAATTTGTTGCAATATTTTTACGTAGTTATATATTATGATGTTTTTTTAGCATCTGCTAACGTCTTTCAAAAAAAATGCCCCTCCTCTTCCCCCCGAAAACAAATTCCTGACTACGCCCCTGTGTATGGCTGACTAGAGAAATTTTTGTACATCAATAATCCCACACCTTAGACGTGTGATTTATTTTTTACTTTTATTTACCCTATTGATAACATTTTTAAAACTCTTCTTAATATTACATGTCAAGAATTCACAGGAGGAAGAAATTGATACACTTTAATACATTCAATCAATTTATAACACATACTAGCAATAGCTTGTATGCATTTTTGAAAATGGAAGTTAAAATTATGAAACATTTCTCTAGCAATAGAATAGAGGTACATGTACAAGTGTCTCCGTGTGCAATCCGTGTTATAAAGTTACTTATAACAACTCCTTCGTCTTCCATTTATTTATTATGAGCCCAACAACTCAACTTCCCAACAAAGTAGCCCAATATGTGCAACTCCATTTTTGGAAAAGAATCCCCAAAAATTAGCAGCAAGTGAGGGTAGGTTAACACTTAACATTATCAACATACTTGCTCTGGCCTCTATCCTTAATATATTTATTTTACATATATCTGCATGTCTATATAACTCACCATTCCATGCACCCTATCATCATCAATACAAGCTTTTCATCATCTTTCTTTTTCATCTCAAAATCACATCCTAATCACCTCTTCATAAAATACCAAAAATGAAGGCTGGTCCACTACAACTTGGTGTTGCTCCGCCAGCAAATAGAGGCATTGCCATACTCGACTTTTTCCTTAGGCTCATCGCCATCGTTGGAACACTAGCTAGTGCAATCGCTATGGCTACAACCAACCAAACACTTCCGTTTTTCTCTCAGTTTGTTCGGTTTAGAGCCAAGTTCAACGATCTCCCTTCCTTCACGTAAGTTTTAAGCAGTCGTAGTTACATATCCAAAATTTGGACACTGGGAGCTCTTATGAGTCATTTAGTATGTCTAGCTAGTAGTTTACATCTCCAAAATTGTTATTATGATGCAACATCTGAGACATATTTGTTGCGAGGGCGCAGGCCTTAATCTGAAATACTGCATGCATCAGCCATCATCCAATAATAAATTGATGTGTGCATATTCAGTATTTGCTAGGATCCCTAATCGCACAAGAAGCAAACATAATGTTTTGATAGTTTATCGATTTGTCTTCATCCATGATCACTATTAGAGTTCTTTATATCGTATGCTTTTTTTTTAGAAGATTTCTTACTAACGAGATGAAATAATGGTTTTATGATATTTGTCCTTAAAAACAGGTTTTTTGTTGTCGCAAGTTCCATAGTGAGCGCGTATCTCATTCTTTCTCTAGGTATCTCGGTCCTACACATAGTGAAGGCTCATGCAGTGAACTCGAGGGTCCTCTTGCTTTTCCTTGACACGGTGAGTCTTAAAAACCTGTCTTTCAAGTGATGTTACCTTGGAGGTCATGACTTAAATATATCAGATGTGACAATTTTTACCTATTTACTTATTTATGAGCGATTTGAGTTATGTTTTAACTCAAAGTGGTCAAATGGGTCTAAAGTGGTGAAAATTGTGAAATTATCGTTCTTCAAAAGTCTAAATCATTATTGTAATAGTATAGTTACTGGAATCATATACCCTTTTGACCAATTAGTGAACCTGCCCAAGCTTTATCTCAAATCCGGTATAACTAACTCGATGCGTGTTTATGTATGCAGGCGGCTATGGGATTACTGATGGCTGGTTCAGCAGCAGCAACGGCTATAGTGCAGTTGGCACACAATGGCAACAATAAGGTTAACTGGTTTTCAATCTGTCAACAGTACAACGATTTTTGTAAGCGCGTGTCTGGATCCTTGATCGGGTCATATGCTGGAGTTGTCATGTTGATCGTTTTGATCTTGCTTTCAGGCGTGGCTCTTGCTCGACCTTGATTGTTTTCCCCATGTGTCATTGTTTCTGTACTTGAACTTCTTAAAGTTGTATATATGTTCTTTTGATTTCTCAATTGATTTTTCGTGTATATTTCTGATATATTTCACCCATTATGATATTTGTAATGAAATTTGTGCTCATCTGATCAGCTTCATTTCTGATTCTCGTTAGTTTATATTTATGAAAACGTAAACGAAAACAGGTGTTCATGAGAGAACAATTTCAAAGGAAAAATATATTTTGTACATGCTATAACTTATACCTAGGTTGGTCCAAAGTCATTTGCATGGTGATTTATTTATTGATTAACTAACAAAACAATCATATGTATCTAGTAGCTCGCGGGTTACTTTGACTTTATTACACACCGGTACCAACATTTTGCACTACATTTCTTTGTTAGCAAATGTTAACACTGAGAGAGCTCCGTTTGAAAATGTAGCACTATTATTGGCCAATTGGAAATCAAAAATCTTCCTTTGTTCAAATTAAAAAAAGAAAATCATATATGACAAGAAAAAAAATAAGTATAAAAATATACGTGTAGATTTTGTAAAAATAAAAACTAAAAAGAATGGGTAATAAATAAAAGTTTAGTTGTTGAATTTTATGTAAATTAAATTATAAAACTTATCACTTACTTAAACTTTTAAATTCAACAAAAACACCTCTAGATACATTATATCCTAGACTTTTTGTTTTAATTTAAAAAAAAAAAAAAAAAAAAAAAAAAAAAAAAAAAAAAAAAAAACACAACTTATATGTATTTATTTATAAATTTTAGGGGGAATTTCATATATTCCCTCCTAAAGGTATCTAATTTCATATATACCCAAGCTATAATCTAAATATCATATATCACCTTCTCTAACACAATGACAAATATACCCTTACCAAATAAAATATATTTCCAATTTGTATTTAGGTTTTTAACAACGTAATTTCCTCAAACCGTCACCAGTGCGACTGACTCTTCGGTATCCTCTCCTATTTTCCCCAATCTCTCGTATTTGTGTGATGCTTTCATTGTAATCGTAAGTTTGTTCAACAATAATTTTGTTTCTATGTATCTCGTGATAACATGGACTTATGTTGAGATTTGATTGGTATGTTAATTGATTTATATAGCAAGTCCTATTTTCCCCAATCTCTCGTATTTGTGTGATGCTTTCATTGTAATCGTAAGTTTCTTCGAACTGAGATATTTATGTTTTGGAAATTATGTGGAAATATTGTTACAGCAACATGGATGTATAATGGATTTTGTATTCTGTGTTAGAATTGAGAATTTTGTCATAATGGATTTTCTCTTTTGTATGCTGACTATAAATCGGAAAAAGAAAAAGTAATCCAAGTATTAACAAAAGCTAAAAACTCTGGGCAAATATGAAAGTTTAATATTTTTTATCATTAAGGGTAGATTAGTCATTTTCTTTAGAAAAAATTGTTAAAATTAATTAGTATGGGTAAATATGATATTTTAAAATTTAAGGGAGGGGATATATGATATTTAGGTTTTGGGTTGGGTATATATGAAATTTAGAAAGTTTGGAAGGGGATATATGAAATTCCCCCTAAATTTTATTAGCGTATCACTAGTTCAAAAATGGGATTTAGTCACACATCCAGTTTTTCGAACGGCCATACAGTAACTTTTTTTTTTTTTTTTTTTTTTTTTTTTTTGATTATTTAGTGACTAAATGTACCGGAATAAAATAAACAGTCACACTTGATCCGACTTGTGTGACCATTTCGAAATTATATTGTCACACATTTGAATATTTATGTGCCTAGACGTAAATGGTAATTTTTTTTATTATTTTTTTTTTGATTATTTAGTCACTTATAATTTGGGGCGTGTGACAGATACAAATAAGTTTGAAACATTAGTCACACTATATATACATATGTGACAAATATATGTCACACAATTGAACTGTGTGACCAAAATTCATATATTGTCACATGAAGTAATTGCGTATGTGACTAAATCATATAGTCAACTTGTCACACATTATTTAAAAGTGAATAAATCATATAGTAAAGTTTGTCACACATTATTTAAAAGTGACTAAATCATATAAAGTAATATTTTACAGCGCACTTAATTTTTCCGAAAATAAAATTTCCCACTCTAACTTTTCACAAACTGGCCTAAATTTTTCCCCAAAATCAAATTGCCTCCATTCCCAAATATTTCATTGACCATCCCCAATATCAAACACTCTCCTCACCAACAACACAGCCAACCATTGCATATTCTCACAAACCCTAAAACCCTAAACACATTCTTATTCGATCTTCGGTCGATTGATTTTATACACAATCGAACCCTACCATCTCGGGCAATCGGAGAACAACCCCATCCAACGGCCTACTTATGCCGCCATCGTTGCCGGCTTCAAATCCACCACTATCTCCTCAAATCCTCCAACCGAAAACAAGTCACCTACAGAAATGATACTCAATTGGCCCGTTAGAGATAGATATAAGATTACTTAAAGTAGGGGAAAAAGTTGCATCTGGATCTTGTGGTGATTTGTAAGTCGATTGTGTCTTATAATTTAATTGTGCTATATATCATTGGTTTTCATGTCGATATCTTGATTAATATATGTATCCTGTTAATTTTTTCAAAGGCACCGAGGAGTGTATCTTGGTCAGGAAGTTGCTGTTATAATTCTAAGATCTGAGACGCTGAATGAAGCATTGGAGAATGAATTTCGCCATGAAGTAGCCATTCTCAGGTAACCTCCTTGTTCTTATTCAGGGGAAAGCCAACCATTACAATGGGAAATGTTTGTGTATTGTGTTTGTGTTTGTGTATTGTGTTTTTGTATTGTGTTTGTGTTTGTGTTTGTGTAAGAGGAAATGTGGAGGAAATGTGGTTCATTTTTTATATGATTTTTTGTCTTTCGCTTTATATGATTTTTTGTCAAGTAGAGGAAATGTGGTTCATTTTTTATGTCAAAAGCCGGATAAATATATTTTTGAATGATAGTACTAGACAAGGAGTAGTCGATTATTGGTAGCTCGTGTTTCTTCCATTAAGGCGGTTGAGCTTACAGTGAAGATGTTTCTTGTTAATGATATGGGATTGTTTGGATGTGCTTTTAAAAGGGTTATTGTGATTTGAAGTCGTAACAGTGAGGTTTTAGCATTCAGGTGATCTTCTGGTTGTTTCGGGTCAAAATGAAAAAAGTTTTGAGTTTTGTTTGGAATTTGCTATAAGAAATCTGATCTTCTGTTTATATTTTGAGTTTTGAGTTTTGGATGTTGCCAGTAGAAAGAATCAGTTCGATCTTATCTTACCAGATCTGCGGCATCTCTATCCTATTTATATTTTGCTCAACTGAACTGCCAATAAAAAGTTATCCAGTATCATATAAAGTGATAGAATCGTATGTTATGTTTATAGTTATTATCTTCCCTCTGAAATTGGATACAAAAGTAAAATTCTATGTTCAAGAGTCTTAGGATGTGCTATCAATATGGTGATTAACTGATTATGTGATACTTGATAATGGTAATAGATAATCCGCTATATTATAACGGGCGTAGAAAATAGTGTTTGAATGTGTTCTGCTGTTTGGAGCAGTAATAATCACATAATCAGATGTTTGACTGGCAAGAACCATGCTTTGAAAGAAGTGGCAGTTCGTATTCTAACTGAACTGCTATGTTAAGATAAGGGGTAAACAATTACCTCTAGCTTACCTGAAATTCTCAGTTTTGTCGTAGTTGATTAGACTAACTGACATTTTGACCCCCATTATTAGAAACTGTTTATCCGACAGCATAACTAATCATTGCAACTTCAGTTTGCACTAATTTGATAATCAGTTTCATAACGCAATTCCAAACACCTCAATTTTTGCTATTGCAAGTTCTTATGCAACTATAAATTATCTGTTTTTTCTGATTAAATTTCATTTTTTGTACTGCATGAACAGACCTTGGTCCATACACTCTTGACTACACTGCAAGTGGTCGATATATGGTAGCAGCATGTCGCAAAGGCCACGTGGCACTTATAGACTTACATACAATCAAACCTATTAAAGGTATGTAGGTATGATAATCTTAAGTACCCAGCAGTTTGATTTGCTTCAGGTTTAATTACTATTGATTTTGGTAAATAAAGGTTATGTGGTTTCATATAGCCTGTAATATTTGGCTGGTTCTAAAAGCACGAATGTAAATCTGCAGGGTACTTGTGGGTCATGTTGGTCGTTTAGTACAACTGGTGCGTTGGAAGGTGCAAACTTCCGTGCTACAGGGAAGCTTGAAAGCCTTAGTGAGCATCAACTTGTTGATTGTGATCATCAGGTAACATGTTTTTGCTTTCAGGCTTTTTATTCATATAACGTCCTTTGGGTCAAACTTATCATTCTTTCAGGCTTTTTATTCATATAATTTAAGCTGAGAATTGCTGATTACATTCGTTATCGAAAGATCACATCAAATATGAATGACCGCTTTCCAGATGCTACACCTGAAGAGTTGAATGCGTTATTTCATAAACCCGAAAAATACTCCTCAATTTCACATGTATACCAGTGTTGTGTTCTTAGTATACCTATCTTTTATCATATGCAGGAGTGACGCGACCTGCATTATCTGTAGGGAGGAGATGACTACAGCAAAAAAATTAGTCTGTGGCCATCTCTTCCATGTGCATTGCCTCCGTTCATGGTTAGAAAGTAGCACCAGCACCAGCAGTTGGGAGATGGATCTGCCTGTGACTACTTCTGATAGCAAAGGGAAGGCCATTTCAGCATCATCTTTGTTGGTTTCCGGTACTGACCAAAATCAACACGGGGTGGTTGATAACCGAGATGATGTGAACATGCCACCATTGTAGATGAGCAGATGATAGATCCATCTAATCCTTCATTTAGTTAGTACAGGTTCTTGCGATTTCAGAGATTTGTTTTGTGCTGTTAGATATTATAGTATGAGCAGATGGATCATTTTTAATGATGCTAGTGTATTAGTTACAACTGTTAGTTATCAGTTAGTACTCTTCGTTCATATAGTTAGTATTGCTGTTAGATATTATTGTATTTGAATTTGTTTTGATATATATTTGAATTTGTTTTGATATATATTGATTTCTTAAATGTGACTAAAAGATGTATATAGTCACACTTATTAACACTTTTGGTCACTATTTGTTTAATTCGTTGTGTGACTAAATATTACAAAAGGCCACACACACAAAAATTCATGTGGCAATTGGATGATCAATAGTCACACAAAATACACATTTCTTCACTCTAAATAGTATATTGTCACACTTATTAACACTTTTGGTCACTTTATGCTTAATTGTATGTGACTAAATATCCAAAACAAACATGCTTTGTGTGACTAAATATTACAATAGGCCACACACAAAAAAAATCATGTGGCCATTGGATGATCAATAGTCACACAAAATACATATTTCTTCACTTTTAACAGCATATGGTCACACTTATTAACACTTTTGGCCACTTTATTCTTAATTGTATGTGACTAAATACCCAAAACAAACATGCTTTGTGTGACTAAATATTACAAAAGGCCACACATACATAAAATTCACGTGGCAATTGGATGATCAATAGTCACACAAAATACAAATTTCTTCACTTTAAATAGCATATTGTCACACTTATTAACACTTTTGGTCACTTTATGCTTAATTGTATGTGACTAAATATCCAAAACAGTTTCTTTATAATAGTTGCATAGACAAAAATAACAATAAGTGTTCTTTTAATTATATTCCAAATCTAGGGGCTATCACCAAGTCCTTCGAGGAGCTGGTAATATATGAGGTTTTAGAAAGGGCGTTCCGAAACATGTTTCCTGGAGTTCTTTTTAAACATACTTTGTGTAACTAAATATTACAAAAGGCCACACACACAAAAATTCATGTGGCCATTGGATGATCAATAGTCACACAAAATACGCATTTCTTCACTTTAAACAACATATGGTTACACTTATTCACACTTTTGGCCACTATTTTTAAATTGTATGTGACTAACTCTAAAAAAACAACACATGTTGTGTGACTAAATAATCACAAACGTCACATTTATTATATATTTATGTGACTATAAAGTGTTTACGGTCACACAAAAATGATTAATCCAACAAAACTTGTGTCTAATTTGTCACACATATTCGGGTTTTTGTCACTCTTTTTCAATGAAAACGGTCACAAACTAAACAATGTGACCATATGGCACCTATGGTGGCGCGACTTTTCGTCAAACATACCAAAAAAAACGTGTGTGACTATATGCATATCGTCACACATTTTTGGTGTGACCAATACCAGTTTTTGTACCAGTGTATTAAATGAATGTATATGCATATGATTATAAATATCAAACGAAAGTATAAGTTATTGTGATATGTAAAGAGAAATTTGATGAAAGTTGCTTCACTATGTACACTCTTTCACTCAAAGTGCTTCAAAAGTGCACTCTTACTATATACACTCTTTCACCCAAGTACTTCAAAAGTGCATTAATTTTAATTTTCATGCTCCAAAATCAAAAATACCAAGACTACCTTTTATCTCTCTATTTGCTCACCTTTTTAGATTTGAAACTACAATTCCAAACTAATAATAGAGATTGATAAATACGATGCAAACAAAATAGCAAACGATAGAAGTCTATACATGCGAACGTTTACAGATTCTGGCGACTGATTGATGTAACACATTGTGTTAGGTAAATAACAGTTGCGATACATTTACGATATCTGGTGATACAAATATGTTAGATGTTTTACTTTCCTGATAAATGTTTTTTGTCTTTCTTTTCACTTATATATGTTAAAATCACGTTGACCTCTACATGCAACATGTCTAATTTCGTTCCCCACAAATGTGTTCCATGTTTTTCCAATCCAAAGTGCAACAAGAAAGCCCCGATCACCTCACATTGTTAACCTATTGCATTGTTGCTTCGTCCAACTCCAAAATTAAGGGATTTTTCCTCCATTTTTTTCTTTGTGTCTTCTTTACAAATCTAGGAGTCCTAGGGGAATCATGGCGATATACTTTGAAAGGAGTTGTCATCAAGCGTAGCCTCTCTTTGAATCATTTTTGCAAAGTTAGTTGTTGTGAAATGGATAATGATATATACCTGCAAATGGATTTCTGAAAAAATGAGTTTTAGGATATCACATCGTATATACGATATGTGCGATAGTTATGTTTCCTATAAATACCGATCCAAAGTTCCTAGAATTGCATACATTCTTTCCAATAACCTCATATGTTTTTTGCACACATAAGTTGCGAAAAAATAATCATTTGGCTGAGTCACATGTCAAGGCCCTCGTCACTTCACGCAAGGTTGAGCGATCACTCAACCACCTCACTTGAAGCTCTCATCGCTTCATGCCATGAAGCTTTGGTGATCAAAGCCGCCTGATGGTCAACTGGAGCTACCACTTCTGCCATACCCTTGTAATGATCAATGGCATATAGTGATCTTTCTTTTGAACAATGGCCATCCTTTAGCATGTTGTTAAATTTTCTAAAGAATTCTTAAAAAATGTAACACTATTATTGGCCAATTGGAAATAAAAAACCTTCCTTTGGAATTAAAAAAAGAAAATCATGTATGACAAGAAAAAAAATAAGTATAAAAATATATGTGTGGATTTTAAAAAATAAAAACTAACAATAAAGTGCTTTTTTGGAAGGTTTTGTTACAAAAGCATGGATACTTTAAAGAGTGAACTTTAAAAGCACTTGGGTGAGAGAGTGTGCATAGTGGAGCATCTTTCATCAAATTTTCCTATGTAAATGAATACACGATATTATACATATAGAGTGATTCATTTTATTCCTTCTTATGAGTTTAAGCAAATATATCCAAAAAATATTTTTTTACTATCCATGTTCAATAACGACCCATGGTATTATTATTTATAAGTTTAACATGTGCGTACACAGGTTTAAAATTAAATACGAAACAAAAAATAATTATTAAATGTTTTACATTATTTTATAAAAAAGTATGCACGGGGTTAAAAAAATAATGCAGCTAAAGTTATTATTAACGGAAAAATAACTGTAAAAAAATAAGGGTTGCTATGATATGAAATAAATAAGCTTAAGAAACTACTTATTAATAAAAGTTTCGGAAATAAACAAATATTAATTGATATTATGATAATAAAAATATTATTTAAAAACCTATACGTCAGTGACGGAGCATATTAGAGCACTCGGTATCATCAAGTTTTACACGCCATTCGTGATTTTCCAAACCAATAACGCGCCAAACACGATACCAAGGAAGACGCCATTAACGCGCCATTGGGTTTTGAGTTGGTTCACTGGCTCACATTAATGGGAAAATGTGGTTTTTTTTTTTTTTTTTTTTTTTTTTTAAACGTTGTATAACGGCTATAGTGCAACGGGCAAAAAAAAAAACACACACACCCAATTTCAAATATATATACTCAATTAACACACATAAATTTTACAAACAATCCAACCATGCCACAATATTTATACACTTTCAATTACATTTTAATCTATTCCTTTATATTTCAAAAAACATTAAATTCCATGGATCTTTTTAACAGTGAAACTCGAGCCGACGAATTGTTACGTTTATACGAATTGCACGACCAGTTTCTAGCGTTTGACGACGATGCATCAAGTTCACAAAACCGGAATTACATACCCCGAGAATATGCAGCCGCTGAACAACGTCTTTTTAGTGATTATTTTGGGGATAATCCAAAATATCTCGAAAGAAATTTCAAGAAACGTTACCGGATGAGTCGACGACTATTTTTAAAAATAGTCAAAGGTATAATTAACTATAACGTTCATCCTATTCCCCCTCACTTTCTATTTTTTGGATCAAGGCCAGATGCTTGTGGTAGAATGAGTATCCACCCTATAATGAAATGCACGGCAGCTATACGCCAATTGGCGTATAGGTCAGCATCCGATGCTATCGATGAATATTTGCAAATTGGGGAACATTGTTGTCGTGATAGTTTAGATAATTTTACCAAATGTATATGGGATTTATACTCAGAGGAGTATTTAAGAAAACCCACCCCGGATGATATTACGCGGCTATATGAAAAAGACACAGAGTATCATGGGTTCCCGGGTATGCTTGGCAGTATAGATTGTATGCATTGAGAATGTACAAATTGTCCGAACGGTTTCAAAGCGCAATTCCAACGAGGGGATCACAAGCATCCGACCATAATGCTTGAAGCAGTTGCATCTCAAGATTTGTGGATTTGGCATGCATTTTTTGGTATATCGGGTGCAAATAACGACCTAAATGTTCTATATTGGTCGAATTTGTTTGACGACCTCGTTGACGAGCGCGCTCCCGAAGCCCCGATCACGGTGAATGGTCACACATACACCAAAGGATATTACCTAGCAGATGGTATTTATCCCACGTGGGCTACTTTTGTTAAATCTTATAAAATCACCCTAAACGCGCCTGATATAAATTTTAAGAGGGCTCAAGAAAGTACAAGGAAAGATGTGGAACGGGTTTTTGGTGTCCTGCAGGGACGTTCGGGGATTATAGCACAACCCGCACGATCTTACCAGGTGAGCAGAATACGTAGGATTATGTATTGTTGCATCATATTGCATAACATGATACTACAAGACCAAGAATTTCAAATAAGTGAATACCAAGAAATATTTGTTAGTCCGGCCGCTAATATACAAGAAACATGGATCGAAAGATGCGATCGGCATGCATAGAAACGAAAGGAAATACGTGACAAGGACATGCATAACGACTTTCGACATGATCTTGTAGATCATCTTTGGGAACGATACCAACAACAATAACAACAACAACAACAACAACAACAACTTTGGGAACGATACCAACAACAACAACAACAACAAGAAGATATGTAGTCAAGTATTGTAATTTTATCAATGTATTTTTTGTTCAAAATTTCGTATTGTAATTTTATTTTATGTATTGTAATTTTAATTTATGTATTGTAATTTTAATTTGTGGAAAACTAGAAGGGGGGGGGGTTGAATAGTTTTACGTCTTTTTAATTTTTATTATGAAAACTTTGTTTACTTTTAAAAACTTAAATTTGAATTTATGTGAACTCAACTCTTGAACAATATGAACAAATATAAGTAGATCTAAATTAACAATGCAAGTAAAGTAATGAAATGAAATGAAAGATAGAGATGGAAAGATCTAACCGAGAGACAAAGGATTTATAGTGGTTCGGCTACAAGGACACCTTCCTTGCCCTACTCCACTCCCCGAGCACCTAACTCGAGAGTTTTCTTCACTATGTCAACAAGCTCCCTTATGGCGGAGAAAACATTACACAAATTTCGCTTACACAGGTTTAACGACACAAAGCTAGATGTCAAGTTCTAATCGTAGCTAGAACCAATCTCACAACTATTACACAACTTCTTCACAACTTATTCACAACTTCTTCACACCGGCTTCACAACTTCTTCACGACGGCTTCACACCTTCTTCACGACTTCTACACGACTTCTTCACTACGGCTTTCACAACTTCTTCACAACCTAGCACTACTTATATACTCTTCTACTTCTTCAAACCTTCACTACTTACACACCTTCACTTCTTCACAACTTCACAACTTACACACTAATCTAGCCTACCCAACTATGCTCACACTTATCTAACAAGTATTCACAACATATACAAATGAATGAATGATTTACAATTATGACACACTAACAACTTGGATGAAGGAGATACACCAAGTTATAATACTTCTTGTCTTGAAGGATAGAAGTATTCTTCTTTTGCACTTTGATGGTGGAAGCTTGGATCACTTGGAAACCAATGCTTAAGAGAATATGATCAAAGGATTTTAGAAAGTATTTACAAAGATAAGAAGAGAATTAGAGCAGAAAGTTTGAGTCGCAAAAGGTGAGAAAATGTCTAGGGGAAAGCCAGTATTTATAGGCAAAAACTGAACAGCTGGAGGAGCGTGTCGGCCCCCTTAAATAGGGGGGCGGTCCCTTTAAAATTAAGGGGGCCGCCTTATATAATTAAGAGGGCCGCCCAGAATAACCGTTGCCCAGTTTTGTCTTTTTGAGGGGAAGGTTTTTCTGGAACATTTTTGCTATTTTTGGTTGAAAATTTGAATTCATATATTTATAATAGATTAAACATATTTATTTAATACCAAAAATGTTTTTCAAAAATATATAAAATGTTTTTGACATTTTATAACAAGATTAGAGATTAAGAAAATGTTCCTTTGATCATATAATGCATTAAGCACTTGTTTATTCATACCTTAAGTGATTAAGTTGTAGAAATGAATATTTTCAACTAAAGACTTGTTTATTTGATAAGTTTATGTTTAATGAGTTTACCTTTTGTGATTATCAAAACATAGAGATATGAATAAGAATGAATAATGTTTTTAGGCATTATTTATATCAACAATCTCCCCCTTTTTGATGATTACAAAACTTAAACTCATTAAATCTAAAAAATAACTTTTGGACAAGTATTTAGTGAGTTTATATTCACTTCTCCCCCTTTTTGTAGAATCAAAAAGGTTATGCTGACAAGTTTTAAAAACAAAATTTTTCGGGACGAGAACTCCCCCTTGATGTGTGCTCCCCCTTGTTCGAGGGCACCAAGGAGACGAGCTATGGAAATCTTGGCTGCAAAAATATTAGGAGTACAAGAATACATAGCAAAATATGGAATATAAAGACAACAATCATGGCAGACAACAATCATGGCAGACAACAATCATGGCAAACAAATATTAAGAACACATAGCAAGACATATATATGCATAGCAAAAATATTTAGAACATGCAAATAATCTATTCATGCATTCAAGATGATCATGTATAACACATGAATCATCATTACATCACACAATATGCTTAAAACATAAGGATTACAACATAAGTAAAAGATACTAATAGTCCTAATATTGCCAAAGAGAGCGATTGGGCTTGCTTGCGACACAAAAGGGCGAGGGATTTTATTTTGGGGCGGAAAGCATGTGGATAGGACTTAGTTATTTGATGGTGAGGGAAATGGAGCGGATGGAGTGGATCTAGCGATGTTATATTGGATTAGAGGAGGAATAGGATGAGGACGAGTGAGTAGATATTCGATCTAAGAAATATCTTTACTCAAGTGGAGAATTTGTTTTTTAAGGAAGATGCAACAAGGACAATAGTGGGTGTGGTTTGTAACTTGATCCAAGTTGAGAGAGTGGGGTAAGAAATTTGAGTAGGGTGAAGATTGAGGATCAAGGTTGGACCTTGTTGTGTTGTGCGAGGTGTATAGCAAGGAGATCACAAAGGTCATTGATTTGGTTTATATCTTCACAGAACCTTTCCTTTTCCGTGAGAATGTGGATTTGGTTATTTGGTGAAAGTGGATGAAATTGGGGTGTGTAGTTAGAAGTAAAGTTGGATGTTTGACCAATATGATGAGGGTTTTGAAAGGTTTCAATGAGGTCGGTTTAAGGTTGATATGTGTAGTTTGGAACGAAGGTGGAGGTTGAGGCTATTTTGTGATGAAGGAGGGCTAGAAGGGAGTTGATCCAATTGAGCAAGGTGTAAGGCAAGAAGAGCACAAACTCATGGGCTTCTTTAAGTTCTTCAATGAACTTCAAGTATTTGGAAGAAGGTGATGATGGTGGAGTGTGGTTATTATGATGGATGAATGAACACTAATGATGGAAAAGGGTATTTATAGTGTAAGAATGGTGTGGTTTAGAAAGGTAAATTTTGGAGGGTGGTTTAGAAAGGTGATGATGGTGGAGCATGGTTGTTATCTGGGATGGATGTTTGAACATGTAACATAGGAGCAACATGTGAGTTGGTAGGAGGTGGTGGTGATACTCTTGGTGGTGGAGACATTTGTGAGCTTGGGTAATTATGAGTGGATGAGGATGGAGATATGGAAGAAGGGGATATTCCAAGAGTGGTGAGTGTTTTGGATGGTGCATTGGTAGGTTGAATAAGATGTGAGGTGTTGTGAATGAGATTGGGATTCTTGTTTTGGGGTTGATCATGCTCTTCATATGAATCACATGAGTGAGATGAAGGTGTATTTTCGGGAGTAAAGGTGGATGGTTGGTTATTATGATGAGGTTTGTGAAATGGTTCATTGGAGTGAGCTTGAGGATTAGGAGTATAGTTGGGAACAAATGTGGGCGGAGGTGTTGGTTGTTTAGCCACATCATTTGTTGTGATGGACTTGTTTTGGGGGTTTGGTTTTCTTGTCCAATCGGGCTTTTTGGTCATCCTTGCTAACCTTGATGATTTTGGTTTTGGTTTGATGGGAGATGGCATGATGAGATGATGGAAGGTTATGAGGAATGGAAGTGTTTATAGTGTAGGATTGATGGGATTAAGGAATGGATAAAATTTGTTGGATGGATTGGAATAAGATATGTTTGTGAATTTTTTGGGAAGTGTAGAATGAAATGGGCTAAAAAGTAGAAAAGGAGACAGCATCTTCGACCATACAGATGGCCGGTCCCCTTAAATAGGGGCCGGTCCCCTTAAAGATTAAGGGGGTCGCCTAAGGATTTAAGGGGGGCGCCCATCTGCTGATTTCCAGATTGCTAGAAATGGGTTTTTAGCAGAAATTTGTAGAAAGGGTTGTGTTTTTGGGTTTAGTTTCAAGCAAGTCCAACTCTTTGAGGCAATTAAGCATGTAATAGATATTAAGTAAACAAGTAATTTTATCTAGCATGTAAACATACTCATCAAGCAAGTAATATATATATGGACTAGGAAACAATACACTACACCAAGCAAACAAGTAATTTTATCTAGCATGCAAACATACTCATCAAGCAAGTAATATATATGAACTATTTGAGGGATCCTAATGTGTGCCTATGTGCAATAAATGGGAACTTAAGATAGCATGAATTTCTAGACTTGTTACAAACAAAATCTTAATAGACAAACCATGTTCCCCTTGATTTGACTTGGTTCACTTATAAATGTCATGTACGTAAATATATATGACAAATATGAGATCACCATGCATGATTTAAAGAAATGTTTTTAGCATTATTCAACAATGCTTGAAAATGGGTTTTTATGTAGATGTGAAAGTTATTTGAATAAAATAGATTGAGTTTTATTTCAAAATGTGTTTATGAAGAATGGGTAAGAAAAGAAAAATTCTCAATCTTTGACTTTGATCGAAAAAGAATTATGGACATAGATTAAGAAGAAAAATGTTTATAGAAAAAATATTTTTCCAAAATGTGAAGTTTCTGTATATTTTTAAAGATACTAGATTTTTGAAAAATGGTTGTTAAAGATCTCATGCTCAAGGGAATTGGTTAAGTCTATTGTCACATGCTACCCTTTTCTACATATCCTATGGTCATAAGGAAGTGATGACTAAATTCTATATGTTTGATGCGAGAGTGTTGAATGGGGTATATCCTAACATCTATAGCTCCTTTGTTGCCACATACTTATCTAACTTGACGCCATAGTCTATGAGAGCTTGTTTCATCCATAGTTTTCTAACGTGAGAAATCTAATCTTACTTCTATGTTAATGATTAATCCACTTAACTCATTTCACTTCATCACCATGAGTTTTCTAATAGTGGACATAGAAGATTTCCATTTTAAATTTGAAAAAGGCTAAATGAATTCGACAATGAATACTTCATTTACTACTTAGGGGGCTAACTAAAGGGTTTCTAGTTTATTAAATCATCAAACGGATATAACTAAAAGTGTAAATGCAATGCAACCTATCAAACTAAGCATATCCTAAGGCAATGATTAATAAGACTATATGTATGAAGTAACTACTCATGAAATTTAAAAAGAGAGCGTACCTTATGTCCAGCTTTTCTTCAAATACTTCAAGGTGATATATTGACTTATAGAAGCCAATCATAGATGAGTTTCCGAATAATTCAATGAGTGACGATTTAGCCACTTGGTCCCCATTGTCTCATTTGTCCAAAATTGTTTAAACCAAACATGGTTTGCATTTGCATGTATGGTAAAAGTATTTCCCAAGGGTTGAAACTTGGTTGAAGTGAATAATTTCACATTGGGTGATTATTATTATTAGGAAAGTTTTGTCTACCTTGATTTCTTCTAGGTTGAGGGGTTTTAGACCGAGGATGAGGATTATTTAGTCTATTTGGAGGTGGAGTTTTAGATCTTAATTTTGGTTTAGAAAATCCGGTTTTGGCTTTTAATGATGGTTTATAAAAACTTTTTACTTCCTCATCACTCGCAATAGGTATTTTTCTATCTTTTATAAGTATATACTTAGGTTTTGACTCTAATGGTTTTTGTTTACTAGATTGACATTCAAACTTTACATTTATATTTTCACTAATTGAAGCATTATTTGAGTTGAATCCTAGACCGGTTTTATCTCCCGAAGTTCCTTGAACACTTATTATTTCCTTAAGTGAGTTACTACTATTTTTAAACTTGTCAAGTTTGGAAATTTCATCTTTAAGTTTTTCGTTTTCATTTTTGACCTCTAGACATGTTTTATATTCTATAAAAACTTCTTTTTCTTTTTCTAAATGTTGTAGTTTAATTTTTAATTCGAGTGCTTCATTTTCTAATCGATTATTAATATGTTTTAGTGATTTATTTTTAGCCATGACTTTTTGACCTAATTTGCATCACCTAATATATTCATTATCTAGGTCTTTTTTGTCTAATGATTGATTTTTATCACTAAAGTATTCGGTTTCGAAATGTACCTCACTTGATGTCTTAGCCATAAGACATTTCTCCTCCTTTGTGGTTTCTTTCTCATCTTCGTCACTATCACTCCATGCTCCTCCAACGAACGCCTTTTTATTTTGCTCCCTTGACATCATTGGACAACTTCCAATGAGATGATTTAGATCATCACATTTAAAACACTTCCTCTCGCTCTTGCTACCTTTGTCGTCTTTGTTTCTTTGGAATTCCTTTCTTTCGTCATGTGGTTGTCTAACGAGTCTTCCTCGTCTTTTGAAGAACTTCTTGAAGTCTCTTACGGCCATGGCATATTCTTCGTCATAACTTTCGGAGGTTGAGCTATCCTCGTCACTAGATTCCTTCCTAGCTTTCAATGCAATTGACTTGCTTTGTTCTCTTTCTCCTTTGACCATCTCGGAGTCTTTCTTTATTATTTCTGTAATACCTCGAAAAAATCCCATGTCATTAAAAATGTCAATCACCGAATAATACCAATTTATGTTAAATAACCTTTTGTGCGGACTACATTTTTTTCTTACATATATATATATATGGCAACGATCACCAAGTCACCCCAACGAATTCGAACTCACCATGAATAGCTCGCACGCGTCTCGACACCGTGATAGTATGGCATAGGTCTAATAATTTAATACCGAGAGTCATTAAAACACGAGGCTCGTTAAATTCACTCAAGAGTTACGCAATCAAAAGTGTTCCCACGTCTCACCTTTTATTTAACCTTCACTTTTAAATTTATACACACTCTCTTCAAATAAATACACAAAACAAACTTATATTACAAACAAATTAATACAAAAAAAAAAAAAAAAAAAAAAAAAAAAAAAAAAAAAAAAAAAAAAAAAGGAAACAAGTATATAATTTATTTTCTTCCTCCTCAACCCCATTCGTTCCACCCTCTGCTTCTCTCTCACACGCCCTGAAAGACCAGACGTCATCACCACTGCTACCTCATCCTCTGCTGCAACTGATCAATGACCATATAACAACAAGGTGGTCCAAAAACCCTTCCTACTTGAAGTCAACACAAGATCCAAGAGAGGTGACTAAGCGGTGATGAGGCTTTACCCCTTTGAGTTACACATCGAACTGCTCAACGAGGTGAGGAGGGGCAAACCTTCCTTGTGCTACTCTTTATAAACCGATGGGATCCACAAGCAAGTCCACACACTCTCAAACCTTCACCAACAAAATTCATAGTAGGGTTCAATCTTATCGGAGGGTTGTGGATTTGCTTGAAGACGGATTCGGGTTTACTCTTTTGGTCTCCTTGTTAAACGACTCTATTCTTTGTAAGGTTTTAAATTCCTTGTTTGATCTATTCATTCGGACCTGTGAAATTAATTTTGTTGTTATAATAGTGTTGGTATTATTCATTTTATTATTGTTATGGTCTCGCTAGTTTTGTGAATCGGCTGAGCATGTTATCTTTTAGAAACTGATTAAATGATATTAGGGTGTGGTAGAAATAAACCTTGAAAATGATTTTGAAACTAATATTGGCTCATGATTATGGATGTGGTTCTAGTTATTCGAATGGTGTAGAGTTTCACTAGTCGAAAACCTCGGTCTTAAAATATGCACGCAAGGTGTTTGTAAATATGTCTATGAAGAAGCATGAATCTTCAAAATAAAATTTTGATAAAATAGAGTGAGGTTCGTACATCGTAGATTCATGTCATTTTAGGTTACTTATGTTTGACTCCAATAGTTGCTTATGTAATTCGGCGGATTAGATGAGTTCTTAGTCACATCTTAGTCGCGGCTCGTTTTCATTTGGGATACATTCGGTTTGAATACATGGCGTTTAACTTACTAGTTGTATTTGGTGTCGTGGTCGGGTCTTGAGATATGATAATCTCAAGGTGAAGTTTTGCTAATTGTTAGTAATCTGTTTTGGTTGTGGTCGAACCACAGTGGCAAAACCTTTTAAACGATGATTTTAAGATGATGAGATTGTGTCCCTTTTCTTGTGCCTGCTGTCGAGAAACCCCCACCCCAACACTATGTGTTGGTTTTGGTCTTACTCCTCAGTGTGTCTCGGTTATGTCATGAACCACGAAGCCAAGAAATTAATACATTCGAGTTCAACTCGAGTAGTTGAATGTTTCCCCTTGTCTTTGGTCCGACTCCTTGGTCGTTAAAAATACCCACGAGGTGTTACTCTTGCTCGGTAAAACACGGGGTCTCAAGCCCTCGTAATGAGGACACGGTTCGGTCAAATACTAGTGTCGACTTTTCTCCACATACTAACACAAATGGTTATAACACAACCCAACTGATAAATTTAATTCTAGTCGAAAATTGTTTACAAATTCTGTTGAAAGTAGTTACTGGAAGTAGGCGAATTTTGTTAACATGGGATGTTAAGCATTTTTTTTTTATCATTGGCTAAAGTCTTGTTGTGGGCCGAAGCCCACTCCGTTTCTATTGAGGCGTTGGAAATTCAGATCATACCAACAGATCTTGAAATTATATTTTACTATGCGCACTTGCTCTCCCCGGGTCTTTGAACGTGCTCAGATTTCTTTTGATGGGGCTCTTCGCTCTACTTTAGAGCGTATTGTTACTGCTTCTGGGCCTGGTTTTGGTGACTGGCAATGGAGGCTTGCTACATTACCCTTTGCGTTCGGGGGGCTTGGTGTATATTCTGCAGGTGATGTCTTGAACTATGCATTTCTTGCGTCTAGACTTCAATCTGCTAGTCTACAGACTAGGTTGCTTCGACATTCTGGTATCGTAACCCCTGGGCCTTCTTTTGATGATGCCTTGTGTGATTTTAATGTGAAAATGGAGATTGATCTTTTGAGTAGTCCGTGTGAGATCGCTGCCCCCAAACTCATGAAGAAACTGGCAGATATATATTTCACACGTGTTACCCGAACTGCTGAATCTACATTTTCTTTATCTACTCGACAGATGGCATTATGGAAATCGCAAATGGAGGACCACACTTCGGACTGGCTTAGGGTAGTTCCGATATCGGGGTTGGGGCAGACCATGAACGCCAGGACCTATCGTTGTGTGTTATGTTATCGGCTTGGTGTCCCCCTATTTTCTGTTCAGATGCCGTGCTCAGCCTGTTCCAAGGTCTTTGCTGGTGATATTTATGGGGACCACGCGGTATCTTGTGCTGGTATGATTGGTAATAAACATCGGCATAACATGGTACGTGATGTTCTTGTTGACATATGTTCTCGATCTGGGGTTTCAGCTCGTAAAGAGGTTGACATTGGACTTTGTGGCGAAAGAGACAAATCTTTACGTCCTGCTGATGTGTTGCTCTACTCGTGGGATGAAGGTCTTGATGTATGTGTTGATTTGACTGGATCATCGCCCTTGACGCAAACTGGTATGGTTGATTTCGTGCCGGGTCGTGTGGTGATTGAGGCTGCACAACGTAAACGCGTCAAGTATGAGGCTAAGTGCGCAGATATGGGATATGGTTTCCTCCCCTTCTCTTTCTCTTCTTTTGGGGAACTTGAAAAGGACGCTGTGTCTTTATTGAAACGTATTCGAAAGTTTTCGATGACTCAAGACATTGGAGCACGTGCCGCTGCTCATATATTTAGTAGGATTAGCTTTTCTATAGCTAGAGGAGTGGGAGCCCAATTAGTATCTCGGCTCCCTACTAACTTCTTGTAAATCCTACTTGTTTCTAATAAAGTGATTATTTATAATAATAATAATAATAATAATAATAATAATAATAATAATAATAATAATAATAATAATAATAATAATAATAATAATAATAATAATAATAATAATAATATCATTAGCTAAGTGAGTAACAAATAGTTCGCTCCGACTCACTCGTCTTACTCGCTCTCAATACGACTTCACGACACACTTCAATTTACCAAACTTGTAAAAACATACTTATTTACCTATATCGTCTAATTAAATTGTTCACACACAAAATGATTATATAAAAACCTACTAAAGCTTTATAAGATTATAAAACGACTTTTACTTAAAAATATATTTTGTAACACAAAGTGACCACGAGAAATCAACATATACGGGTCGTGCTCGACTTCTATTAATAAATGTACATGTTATATTTAAAACAGGACAACAAAGTATTTTATAAACAACCGTGTTACGCTAGTTTTCAAATCACGAATCATTTAAACGGGGGTCGTCACCTACGCAAAACTGTCCCACATTTCAAAACATATATAACTATTTATATATTTTTGTAACGACTGTTTTTAGCAATAGCATTCCACATCTCGACAACGTCTAGTGTCATTCATAGTCATTATTTGTTCATCGTCCTTCGGTTAGTGTCAAATCATAGTCTTATTCGTCCGTGATATTTTTGCCATACACTTATGCACTCCCAATGAGCCAATGCCTACAAATACTTAGTAAACTATTTTTAAACTTAAATGCTGCCACACCAGCAACGATAACATAAAACTTTTGAATTAAATTCGTGGAGTCTTGAACTTAGTCGATAAACTAAATTATGCCATACTAATCTAGGTCACGCGTTGGAACTACTACCTACCATTTGACACTATTGCATTCCAGATTACTAAGACACTGAGGTGAGTTCATAGTCCCACTTTTACTATGTTTTCAAATCCCGTGGGGAGATACATGCTATAAATCTGAACACAAGTATTTTTCTGTATGCTTCCCTGATTGATATTGCTAAGTATTATTGCCTAAGTTACCACCCTGCCAAAAAGTCCCTCATATCATGAACCATTAATCACTTGCGAGTGAACGCGAATTTAGTGAATAGATCTATTGGAAGTTGACAACCCATTTGTACTAGCCGGATAGATAACTATAGTGTTAGCCGGATTGATAGACAAATGCACTTTATTCGAATTAAGAGTTTGGCAAAACTCCTACGACGAGGGCATTATCACCCACACCATTGCTATGATGTGGGATATTTATTTCAACTATTATTACCCCTACATGTTAAGGTTTGCGTGTCATGAGGCTTAGGGCAATATATCTATATTATACACAGCGATATCACCGCTGTGCTACTACCCATCTTATATCTATTTGTTTTATTTCAACGATATCACCGTTGTACTACAAATCAACTTGTGTTCAAACTAATTCAAACTATTACAAATTAAACACTATGGATTCACTCAACCTTTGTGTTGACTTTTTAAGCATGTTTTATCTCAGGTAACTAAGGAATCTCAAGCACGGAGTTTGGCATGGGCATTGGAAATCTACCCCCTTTTAATTCAATTAATTATATCATTCTTTTCAAACTCATCATCACTTTTGGTGAAAAACTACCCCTTTTGACAACTAATATGTAATCTCTGAATATTGAGTTTTCATTGAATGATATAAATTCTACTTTTAACGTTTATCTATGCTTCGACTGTGATCTAATTGGTAATTACTCCGTTTAAGTCTTCCGCTGCTTCATTACGATTTTCGGGGTGTTACAGATTGGCATCAGAGCCAAGGTTATAGAGAACCAATTGATTTTTTTAAAACATTGGACTATAACCGCGATTTCTAAAGACCATTTTTTTTAAACTCTACCACCCTATGCCCTCCGTGCCAACACTTACGAACTTTTGCATTGAGATTTGCTTGGCAGATTATGCATAATGAATGAATATTAACACTTTATTAACACATGCATTGAGATTTGCTTGGCAGATTATGCATAACGAATTAGTTTTATCACCTACGAATGTTATTATGACTAATGCATATTTATATTATTAATGACTTACACTTATTATTATTGGGATATTACAGTACCATGTCTCCCCCGATCCCCTTCATCATTCTGTCTGATGTTGAGACCGAAGTGACACCAGTACCATCAGCTACTCCACCCACTACTGTTTTCATTTTATCAGATACTGACACCGATACCACCATGCTAGTTGACCATACTACCACCTTATCCGAAACCATGTCCGGAGAGACTGAGCCCTTTTAGGAGGGTGAGGTTGCTCCTACCCCAGCTGTTACATCTCCTTGTCACCCGACTCCACCTGTGTACGGTCCCCAGACATGGGATCAGTACATGGAGGCCCAACAGTTTTTACCTGCTGATTGTCTTCCATTACCACCCCTAGTTTTGACTCACCATTCCCCTGGGTCAGAGGCGGATGACGAGTTGTCTGACTCCGACTCTCCCGACTTGGCTTCACCCATACCACCACCACCTGCACCGGTTCGCCGGCGTAGGGTAGTCAGATTTCTACAGCCTTATGAGCCCGCACCATTCGGGAAACTTTATGTGCCTTGCCAAGGGGGCCCACCTAGGAAGTACACTGCCCGGAAACGAGCACGTGCACCTTCAGCCCCATTGGTACCACCACCAGCTATCATACCACCATCACCAGCACCAGCATCCTCATCACCATCACCTGTATCAGCATCACCTTCACCACCATCACATCATACCACCACCGAGGACCCACCCAGAAGAGCACTAAATAGTTCTTAGACTGCATTATTATCATCAATAGCTTCTATCCAAACCAAGGGACGTATGGCCAAATTAGTGACGCTTGTAGTATCTCTTTGTTGAATAACAAATTTGAGACAAGTTATCATTTGGACATGTGGTTCGACTATGCTATGCATTGATATCGGTCTAAAAAGTCGAGATTTTCCGTCATATGTGTGGTGATTGTATCTACATGATATCATATTAAGGTGGTCATGATTTATTCTGACCTTATCATGGTTGAGCTAATCTCGTTGTATTACATATGTCTATTAATAGGAACATCCTTACTATGTCTCACTCTTCTAATAAGTACTTTCCTACGAACCTTAAATTGGTGCACAATCTCATATCAACAGTCGCCCATTGCACTCCATGTTTTACCACTTATCCTATAAACTATTATTATACCATTTTACAAACTATTACCATGTAATATACCAACTTGATACCCTACCACTATCAATTTATGAGTTGTTTTGTTAGTTTCATGTAAACCACTTTGTAAACACCCTACAGACCGTTTTGCTACTATCTGGTGAAATCATTTACTATCACTTTATAAAACATTTCGCTAAAACTTTATATATTGTTTATCACTATCCCATTAGTCATTTCGTTACTCTACTTTACCACCCAATAAACCACCACTTTGCTTCCATTTTTCGACTATTTGACTACCTTACTACCCTCTTATAAAAATAATAAACGGTGTCGCTATCGACATACAAGCTATTTTACGAATCATCCCACAGACTATTTGATATAAACACAATAAACAAAAATTGTTACCCTACTACAAATCTATAAACCAACAAATGTTTATACTGACACCCTGCAGACTATGTTGCAAACACCCTACAAGTTTTATTATTGACTCATAAATTATTTTGCCCCTCTGAGCATCACATTAACCGCTGATAAAACAACAAACTATATCGCAATGCATCACAAACCAATTTTTCGTTACCCTACAAAACGTTTTACAAAAAAAAAAAAAAAAAAAAAAAAAAAAAAAAAAAAAAGATCAAAAATTGCGGCCTTACTACCAATAAAAAAAAGGGGGGGGGGGGTCATCCCTATTGTTCTATAAACTATTTCACATATTATGAACTACCTTATTTTATGCAATAAATCGATTTGCTACTTTAATACTATTCCATAGACCAACAAACGGTTTCGCCAACATTTTGTAAACTAAGGTACATTTATCCAAATTTTCCGTCACCATTTTATAAAGTCTTCTACACACCGTTTTACAACCTATTCTATAATCACCCTATGAACTAAGTCCTCTTTGAAAAGTATATTAAGCTACCACTTTACGAACAGAGTTACCGATACCTCCCTTTAAACTAAATCGAACATTGCATCGTTGAACTTTGATTATGCAAAGCCTGATCACCTATGCATAATTCAAGCAGGACCATGCTATGCTGGGGATAGTTGTCTAAAATTTTTGCAAAAAGCTAGAATTTCTACTACTACTTTTGAGAAATCACAACCTTACATAAAAAGTTGTGCAAGTTATGGGCATCCGTACTAATAAACACAAATAGACTTCGACACCATCTTATCACATGAAATCAGTCTAGTCTCGCAGCATATTCTATTCTACAAGGACCAGTTACATCATTAGCCATCATAGAAACAACCTTCCAACGAACATAGCCACAATCAACGGGATTACCTACGACCACCACCATAAGAATTTGTACGAAGCTTAACCTTATGCCATCTCACTTTATTTCACATCATCCGATTTCGAAGGATCCCACCGTCAAGCAGACAACCTGTAAATTCGATAACTACCAAATGACTCATAACCCCAAGGGTGACTGAGGCTTACCTTTCTGTACTCGATAACAATCATGATGATGATTACATTTAGCCTCTAAACCGAAACCATGCTTTCTATGTTAAACACTAAGTACACTAACGGATCAACCAACTGATTGCTGGTAGCAATCAACACCATTCTTCAAGACTTTACCATTCGTGTTAAGCGCACCACCAAACTAGCCATTTGACTACTAATAGAACCAACGTCATCACTTAAGGTTGCACCATAAACCTACTAGACACGCATAAGACATCGACTTAGTGTCCATGTAATACCTGAAATTCAGATAACTTATAAAATGACCAAATTACCCCTGAAGCCATAAAACTAAATAAAATCATTTATAACAATTCTGAATGAATTCTAAATTTCTGAAAACGAACTACATATCAAGTAATTAAAATTCTGGGACAACACTACATTATATTGAATGTACAAAAATTACAAAATCACAATATGTATATATATATGGTCCGAAATTTATTTAATTAACTTAATATATATATATTTTGCAAAATCATTTTAATTAGATAATTACAAAATAAATATGGGAATTGTACACAAAATCAAAGTGTGATTTTAAGCAAGCTATTTGGGCTGAATTTCCTGAGTATATCCCCCCTCCTAGTCGGCTAATATAATATACAAAATCAATTCATTATTTTGTAAAACCTATTTTGCCGAAACCCTAAATATCGACACACACAAAAATCGACCAAAAATCCATTCGACATTCTGGACGTGATCTAGCAATTTTTTGGAGTTGATCAAGGTGTAAGCAAGCTAGGAAAAATAAGAGTTGGGTCGTGGAAGCTTTCGTTTGATTGTGGTGCTTTTCTTTGTTCGATTTCACTCGTTCGATAGGTATAAAATAATACGCCTAAATCTTACGTTCTATAATTGATCTAGCATTTTTCTAATGATCTATATATTGTATATAACTCAGAAAAAATATCGAACATGGATCATGCAAGTTAAACAAGGCGTACGAATTTGTAAGAGTTAAAATACACATGAATTCCAAATAATGTTATACGATTTTTCTGAGGTGCAACTATAATTTTTATATGTTCTATACTGATAATATAAGCTTATAAAAATAACCACATGATTTTTAGAAGCTCAGAATAATTAGTACGAATTATTGTTTATAATCGGTTTAGTCGAAAAATAAAGGAAATAAGAAGAAAACCCTAGAATGGATTAGGGTTAGGGTTTATGTGCATAGATCTGATGTAATTAATGTAATTAATGATTGTATGATGATGGTTTAATGATTTGATAAAACTAGGGCTTGTTTTGGTAAAATAAAAGGTTATACGATTTGCAATAAAAAGTGTAAGGGCTTGTTTTGTCAACTTTGAAACTTCTGGGATATTTTTGTAATATCATATAAGTCAGTAGGAATGTGAGAAAAATATAACTTGAGGGTCTTAAGTGTAAATGTGCAAGAAAATGAATTAACTATATTTATAAGTGTCGATTTGCAATTAATTAAAATAGAAGGACTAAAAGTGTAAATATGGGAAACTTGAAGTTATTCTGAGTAAATAATGTCATTAAGGGTGTAATGGGTAAATTTGAGTATTTATGGGATTGATATGTAATTATAAATAAATTATGATTTAAATTGCAAGTTTTGTAAAGTTAAGGGACCAATTGTGTAATTACTAAAATTTGAGGGTCTAATTCGTATTGCATATAATTCTGGGGTGAAGTTCTGTAAATTTGTAAAGTAAAGTACTTGTTTGGTAAATACATATATCACAGGGATTAAATCAGCAATTTAAAGTATTTTCATTTTAAACCTTTGAATCTAATGAAATTGAAATTAAAACCCTAAATTATGAAAATGGTCATAACTAACCCTGAACTTTTTTAACTTGATAAAAGGGTACTTTAATTCCATAATGATCTTGAAATAAGGATTTAACCAAATCTGGAATATTAAAATATTACTAAATCTGGAAAGTTACAAATGGAAAGGTAAAACTAAAAGTAATAATATGAGTTTTGAATAGTTCATAATTCTGTCTTCTACTTCTTAGGTGTGAAGAAGGAGAAACCCTAATCTCAGCTTCGTGTTTTCTTGTCTTTTGTTTGAGCTAATAAGGTACAGATATTCCGTCCTTTCAGTAAGGGCTTTTCAGTTCTTTTTCTTTCAGAATTCATTTCCTTATTAGGATTCCCTATACCTTTGCTATGTTCCCTTTTGTTTGTGAACTTTCAATGTGGTCTTTGATTGGAATCTTTTGCCATGTACCCTTAAGATGTAATTTTGATTATTTGATAGTATGCCCGACCTTTGTTCTACAGTTTAATATTACGAGCCAATCACTAGACATGAGGGTTTCATGTCCATGTCATTGACGCACCTCTGACATGACTCTAGGGCAGGAGAGTGATGACCTGTTCCGTCCCTTATTTATTATTTTGCTATGGCCATTATAATTATGATTATTGATTTGTCTGTGGGGCGTATGGGTGCACTCTAGATTTGACCTGTTATCTGTATATGTTATATGTTATTATATCTGGTGACTGATTGTGTGTGCGATACACGTCTTTCACTTTTGTCTGAGAGCTGATCACTCTACACAGGTATGTTTTATTATATTAGTATGCTATGGTATCGTAAGTAGTCTGGGCTCGTGATGAATTGCTGTGTTTCGTTTTCTAAAAGTCTTATTTCACTTTGTTATTTTCTTTCATTCATGATTCATTTCTCATTCCTTTCATTTTGATTTCGTATCGGTATGATTTCGTATTCCTGATTTGCTTTTGTATTTGCTATTGCTATTTGTTTCCGTTATCTATATATCTGTTCACTGAGCTTTTGAAGCTCAGCCGCATTTCTTTTCCTGCGGCAGGTACTTAAGCTAGGAGCTGGGTTTAGCTTTGGGATGAGAGCGATCTATTTTGGAGTCGACCTTAGTTATTTAGCTTTACCATTTGAATTTCTATTTATTTTGATATGCCATTGGTTAGGCATTTAAATATTGGATTTTTGTACTTAAGCTATTTTGTCTTGCATTTTGATTTAAGTCATGTTGACTTATTTTGGATTTAATGTTAAGACTTATGAGGTTTTGTTTATTGAATGTTCTGTGACTTCTGATATGCCACCATTGTTGTGATATCTTTACCCTTGTCGGGTTGGGGTGTTACAATTTATGGTATCAGAGAACAGGCTTTCATGAAACCTTAGAGCTTAGGCTATTGACCTGTGAGGATTTTGGGTAGACATTAGGTTTTCCTTTCGCGCACTCTTTTTCCTGTCCTGCTCTGCCATGCTTTCCTTTTGCTCTATCATTTCCTGTTTGATCTTTCTAATCGTTTGAAAATCCTGTAGATGGTTGTTACTCGTCGTGGTGGTGACTACTCTGAAGGGGAGGAGGAGATCCCTAATTTGGAGGAGTTGGTGGCTAATGCTATAGCCAATTTGCTACCTGGACTTAATGCTAACGAGGTGATCACTCGGATGATCAATGAGTTTCGTAATGGAGCTGGTCCCTCTGGTGGTGCTGGTCCCTCTAGTGGTGCTGGTGGTTCGGGTGGTACTGGTGGTGGGGGCCGACCCACTACCATTAATGGTTGGCTGGAGAGTTTCAATAAACTTAAGCCGTTGTCGTTCAGTTCTGCTGCTACTCCTCATGCTGCAGAGGACTGGATAACACACATGGAGAAGCTGTTTGAGGTACTAGGTTGTGAAGACGGGTTTAAGACTCGTCTGGCTGCGTTTAAGCTTGAAGGAGATGCGCTTAACTGGTGGAAGGCGCACAAGGAAGCTAAGGGAGGTGATGCTTATGTTCTTGGTTGTACTTGGGCTAATTTTCGTGCTACGTTCTATAATCGGTACTTCCCTGTGTCCGAGCAACAGAGATTTATTCGGGAGTACAACACTATCTCTCAACTTGAGTCTGAGAATGCAGGGGAATTTCTGGAGCGATTCCAGAGATTGGTTAGCTTTGTGGGCCCGGTTGCTGGGGATGCTGAGCATCAAGCTAAGCATTATAAGTGGGCACTGAAGAGTTGGGTTTTAGATCGTCTTCTTAATCAGGAGTTCCTTGATCCGTCAGCATGTTGCGACGCAGCTCGCAACATTGAGATATTTCATGAGAAGGTGGGTTACAAGAGAAACCGTGATGGCGATAGGATTCAGCCGCAAGGCCAGAATAGGGACAACAAGGGATTTTCTGGTAAGGGCTTTGAACAGCGGGGTCAGTCAGATCGTAGTCGTGATTATCAGGGTCAGTCAGGTAGGAGCTATGATCAGCGAAAACCAGATTCTAGAGGTCAGGATGCTGGTTCGATTTCTAGGCAGGATAATGGTCAGAAGCAGTGGAAGGATCATCCTTCTAAGGGTTTTCAGCAGCAGTCTCGTGGTTCTGGATCGAGTTCTCAGAAGGGTTCATCTGGGAACTTACCTACATCTCCTATCTGTACTACTTGTGGGAAAAGTCATCCAGGAGAGTGTCGTAGAGCATCTGGTGCATGTTTCCGATGTGGGTCTGCTGAGCATCGGGTAAAGGACTGCCCGAAACAGAATCCTGCATCTGCTAAGAACTATCTTCTTCCTCCGCCTCCTCCACCTCCGAATACTGGGCGTGTGTTTTCGACTACACGGGATCAGGCAGCTAAGGCTACAGGTACCATTACCGGCTTTTTGTATTTTGGTGATTTTACTGTTTTCGCGTTATTTGACACTGGAGCAACGCATTCTATCATATCTATAAAATTGGCTAAGAAACTGAACATACCTGCAACACCACTAAATAACCCAATTGCTATATCAACCCCCATGAAAAACCACATTCTTATCAACCATGAATATTTGAACTGTCCGTTACGCTTCGATGATCGGATTCGTCCGGCAAATTTACTTCCTCTAGACATGATTGACTTTGATGTCATTCTGGGTATGGATTGGTTGGCTTTCCATCGAGCAACCATTGACTGCCACGCCAGAAATGTGATTTTCGGTGATCTGAATAATCCTGAATTCATTTACCATGAATCTCGCCCTCTTAAAACTGTTAAAATCATTTCCGCCTTGAAAGCTCGAACCTTGATGTCTCATGGTTGCCAAGGTTATCTAGCCTCAGTTAAGGATTCGTCTGTTGAGAGTCCGGATATTTCTAGTGTTCCCATTGTTCGGGATTTTGCTGACGTTTTTCCTGAAGTACTTCCTGGTCTTCCTCCGGCCAGAGAAGTGGAGTTTTCTATTGAGCTAATTCCCGGTGCCGAACCTATCTCTAAGGCTCTGTACCGGATGGCACCTATTGAACTGAAAGAGTTGAAGGAGCAACTGGAAGAGTTGCTGGACTGTGGATTTATTCGACCTAGTGTTTCGCCATGGGGTGCTCCTGTGCTTTTCGTGAAGAAGAAGGACGGGTCTATGCGGTTGTGTATTGATTATCGTGAGCTTAATCGCATTACTATTCGAAACCGTTATCCGCTTCCTCGCATTGACGACTTGTTTGATCAATTGCAAGGAGCTAAAGTTTTCTCCAAAATCGACTTGCGATCTGGTTATCACCAATTGCGAGTTAAGGAGCAGGATGTACCTAAGACTGCTTTCCGCACCCGTTATGGACACTATGAATTCCTGGTTATGCCTTTTGGCTTAACAAATGCTCCTGCTGTGTTTATGGATTTAATGAATCGGGTTTTCCATGAATTTCTTGATAAATTTGTCATCGTTTTCATCGACGATATTCTAGTGTATTCTAAATCGTCCGAGGAGCACGAGCAACATTTTCGTATTGTATTAGGTATCCTGAGGCAGCAGAAGTTATTCACGAAATTTTCTAAGTGTGAGTTCTGGCTGAATCAAGTAGCTTTCCTAGGTCACATTGTGTCTGCAGATGGTATCACCATGGATCCATCTAAAGTTGAGGCTATCACCAAGTGGCCGAGACCTACCACTGTGACGGAAGTCAGGAGTTTTCTAGGATTAGCTGGCTACTATAGGCGTTTTGTGGAAGGATTTTCTAAGTTGGCTTTGCCATTGACTCAGTTGATGCGGAAGGGTGAAAAGTTCGTATGGACTGATGAGCGTGAGCAGAGTTTTGAAGAGTTGAAACGGCGTTTGGTGTCTGCACCTATTCTAACTTTACCATCAGGTTCTGGAGGTTTCCAAATCTATAGTGATGCTTCTAAGAAGGGTTTGGGCTGTGTGCTTATGCAACACGGCAAGGTGGTTGCCTATGCTTCAAGGCAACTGAAACCCTATGAGGAAAATTATCCAACTCATGATCTAGAATTGGCAGCTGTGGTTTTTGCATTGAAGATCTGGAGGCATTACTTGTATGGTGAATCATGTGATATCTTCACTGATCACAAGATCCTCAAATACATCTTTACTCAGAAGGAGCTTAATATGAGGCAGAGGCGATGGCTGGAGCTTCTGAAAGATTATGACACGAACATCCAGTATCATCCAGGTAAGGCTAATGTGGTTGCAGATGCACTTAGTCGGAAATCTGGAGTGATTTCTAGTTTGGTGATTGATCCGTATGTCCTAAAGGAATTGGAGCGTTTGGATGTTGAGTTATGTTTTCGGCGTGATGTTGGTTACTGGGCTAGTTTAAAGATTGAGTCAAATATGATGTTGCGTATTAAAGAGGCTCAGAAAGATGATGGTGAACTCTGGGCTATAGTCCAGAATATTGAAGAGGGTAAGCAAACTGAGTTTAGAGTTGATGACGATGGAGTTGTCTGGTAGGAGGATCGTTTATGTGTGCCTAATGATTCCAAATTGCGTGAGGCTGTGTTGAATGAGGCTCACAGTTCTCCTTTCGCTATCCATCCTGGTTCTACCAAGATGTATCGGGATCTTAAGCAACATTTATGGTGGAATGGTATGAAGCAAGATGTGGCGTTATTTGTTGCTAAATGCATGACCTGCCAGCAAGTTAAGATTGAGCATCAGCGAGCTAGTGGTCTATTGCAACCTTTGGAAATTCCTACATGGAAATGGGATGAGATTTCCATGGACTTCGTTTGTGGTCTGCCTGTTACTCGTAAAAGACATGATGCGATTTGGGTGGTCGTTGATCGGCTAACTAAATCTGCTCATTTCTTACCTATCCGTATGACCTTTAGTGTCAGTAAGTTGGCGGAAGTTTTTCAGCAAGAGATCGTTCGATTGCATGGTATGCCTTCGTCTATTGTTTCAGATCGTGATCCTCGTTTCACTTCGCATTTTTAGAAGGGACTTCATAAAGCTTGGGGCGCTCGCCTTAAGTTTAGTACTGCATTTCATCCCCAAACTGATGGTCAGTCTGAGAGGACCATTCAGACCTTGGAAGACATGTTAAGAGCTTGTGCGTTGGAATGGGCAGGTAGTTGGGATGAGTACTTGTGTTTGGTAGAGTTTGCATATAATAACAATTGGCATGCGAGTATTCGAATGGCTCCCTTCGAGATGTTGTATGGTAGGAAATGTAGGGCTCCTGTTTGTTGGAATGAAGTAGGTGAACGTCTGATTGAAGGACCTGAGATGATTGAGATCACAAATGAAAAGGTAGCTGTTGCTAGAGAGAAACTGAAAGAGTCGCGTGCTCGCCAGAAGAGCTATGCTGATAAGCACCGTCGGGATCTAGAATTTAATGTAGGTGATCGGGTATTCCTGAAAGTATCTCCTTTCCGTGGTGTCAGGCGTTTTGGAATCAAGGGCAAGTTGAGTCCTCGATTTATTGGACCGTTCGAAATTCAGGAGCGTATTGGGGAGGTTTCTTATCGTTTGGCTTTACCTCCTCAGCTATCTCATGTGCATAATGTATTCCATGTATCTCTCCTGAGAGGATACAATTATCACCCACTGCATGTTGTATCTTATCCACTTGATCAGATCCGGCCTGATATGTCTTTGTCTGAAGAACCGGAAGCGGTTCTGGACCGTCAGGAACGAGTCATGAGAAACAAAGTCATCCCGTTCGTAAAGATTCTTTGGAAGAATCACCCGGAGCGTGAAGCTACCTGGGAAACTGAAGAATCAATACGAGCTAGTTATCCGCAGTTCTCATTTAATTCGGTATGTCCTTGTTTTGATTCTCGTTCTCCTTTGTTTTGTTTCCGCTCTCTTTTTCTTTCTACTTCCTGCAAATTTCGAGGACGAAATTTTTTTGTTAGTGGGGAAGAAGTTGTAATACCTGAAATTCAGATAACCTATAAAATGACCAAATTACCCCTGAAGCCATAAAACTAAATAAAATCATTTATAACAATTCTGAATGAATTCTAAATTTCTGAAAACGAACTACATATCAAGTAATTAAAATTCTGGGACAACACTACATTATATTGAATGTACAAAAATTACAAAATCACATATGTATATATATATGGTCCGAAATTTATTTAATTAACTTAATATATATATATATTTTGCAAAATCATTTTAATTAGATAATTACAAAATAAATATGGGAATTGTACACAAAATCAAAGTGTGATTTTAAGCAAGCTATTTGGGCCAAATTTCCTGAGTATATCCCCCCTCCTAGTCCGCTAATATAATATACAAAATCAATTCATTATTTTGTAAAACCTATTTTGCCGAAACCCTAAATATCGACACACACAAAAATCGACCAAAAATCCATTCGACATTCTGGACGTGATCTAGCAATTTTCTGGAGTTGATCAAGGTGTAAGCAAGCTAGGAAAAATAAGAGTTGGGTCGTGGAAGCTTTCGTTTGATTGTGGTGCTTTTCTTTGTTCGATTTCACTCGTTCGATAGGTATAAAATAATACGCCTAAATCTTACGTTCTATAATTGATCTAGCATTTTTCTAATGATCTATATATTGTATATAACTCAGTAAAAATGTCGAACATGGATCATGCAAGTTAAACAAGGCGTACGAATTTGTAAGAGTTAAAATACACATGAATTCTAAATAATGTTATACGATTTTTCTGAGGTGCAACTATAATTTTTATATGTTCTATACTGATAATATAAGCTTATAAAAATAACCACATGATTTTTAGAAGCTCAAAATAATTAGTACGAATTATTGTTTATAATCGGTTTAGTCGAAAAATAAAGGAAATAAGAAGAAAACCCTAGAATGGATTAGGGTTAGGGTTTATGTGCATAGATCTGATGTAATTAATGTAATTAATGATTGTATGATGATGGTTTAATGATTTGATAAAACTAGGGCTTGTTTTGGTAAAATAAAAGGTTATACGATTTGCAATAAAAAGTGTAAGGGCTTGTTTTGTCAACTTTGAAACTTCTGGGATATTTTTGTAATATCATATAAGTCAGTAGGAATGTGAGAAAAATATAACTTGAGGGTCTTAAGTGTAAATGTGCAAGAAAATGAATTAACTATATTTATAAGTGTCGATTTGCAATTAATTAAAATAGAAGGACTAAAAGTGTAAATATGGGAAACTTGAAGTTATTCTGAGTAAATAATGTCATTAAGGGTGTAATGGGTAAATTTGAGTATTTATGGGATTGATATGTAATTATAAATAAATTATGATTTAAATTGCAAGTTTTGTAAAGTTAAGGGACCAATTGTGTAATTACTAAAATTTGAGGGTCTAATTCGTATTGCATATAATTCTGGGGTGAAGTTCTGTAAATTTGTAAAGTAAAGTACTTGTTTGGTAAATACATATATCACAGGGATTAAATCAGCAATTTAAAGTATTTTCATTTTAAACCTTTGAATCTAATGAAATTGAAATTAAAACCCTAAATTATGAAAATGGTCATAACTAACCCCGAACTTTTGTAACTTGATAAAAGGGTACTTTAATTCCATAATGATCTTGAAATAAGGATTTAACCAAATCTGGAATATTAAAATATTACTAAATCTGGAAAGTTACAAATGGAAAGGTAAAACTAAAAGTAATAATCTGAGTTTTGAATAGTTCATAATTCTGTCTTCTACTTCTTTAGGTGTGAAGAAAGAGAAACCCTAATCTCAGCTTCGTGTTTCTTTGTCTTTTGTTTGAGCTAATAAGGTACAGATATTCCGTCCTTTCAGTAAGGGATTTTCAGTTCTTTTTCTTTCAGAATTCATTTCCTTATTAGGATTCCCTATACCTTTGCTATGTTCCCTTTTGTTTGTGAACTTTCGATGTGGTCTTTGATTGGAATCTTTTGCCATGTACCCTTAAGATGTAATTTTGATTATTTGATAGTATGCCCGACCTTTGTTCTACAGTTTAATATTACGAGCCAATCACTAGACATGAGGGTTTCATGTCCATGTCATTGACGCACCTCTGACATGACTCTAGGGCAGGAGAGTGATGACCTGTTTCGTCCCTTATTTATTATTTTGCTATGGCCATTATAATTTATAATTATGATTATTGATTTGTCTGTGGGGCGTATGGGTGCACTCTAGATTTGACCTGTTATCTGTATATGTTATATGTTATTATATCTGGTGACTAATTGTGTGTGCGATACACGTCTTTCACTTTTGTCTGAGAGCTGATCACTCTACACAGGTATGTTTCATTATATTAGTATGCTATGGTATCGTAAGTAGTCTGGGCTCGTGATGAATTGCTGTGTTTCGTTTTCTAAAAGTCTTATTTCACTTTGTTCTTTTCTTTCATTCATGATTCATTTCTCATTCCTTTCATTTTGATTTCGTATCGGTATGATTTCGTATTCCAGATTTGCTTTTGTATTTGCTATTGCTATTTGTTTCCGTTATCTATATATCTGTTCACTGAGCTTTTGAAGCTCAGCCGCATTTCTTTTCCTGCGGCAGGTACTTAAGCTAGGAGCTGGGTTTAGCTTTGGGATGAGAGCGATCTATTTCGGAGTCGACCTTAGTTATTTAGCTTTACCATTTGAATTTCTATTTATTTTGATATGCCATTGGTTAGGCATTTAAATATTGGATTTTTGTACTTAAGCTATTTTGTCTTGCATTTTGATTTAAGTCATGTTGACTTATTTTGGATTTAATGTTAAGACTTATGAGGTTTTGTTTATTGAATGTTCTGTGACTTCTGATATGCCACCATTGTTGTGATATCTTTACCCTTGTCGGGTTGGGGTGTTACATCGACTTAGTGTCCACATAACTTCAGGCCTAGACATTTTTGGTCTATTTACTGAATTACCCACTTTGAGAAACTCGTCCGCATACCTTATGATAATAGGATCTTAACAATACGATGAGGACCCCTCGAGGGAAGTAAATGAAACTCTTGACTAGGGAATGTGAATACACAACGGGATGACTTATAACCTGACGAAAGTCTTAAGACTTTACAGATCAAACCAAACCACTATTTTGGGAAATTGCCAAATCTTTCACTAATTCTTTGAGAGAATTAGCTTGACTAGGACGTAAGAGTGATCCAAAACACCCCTGTTCACTAAATCAAACCTTAGAGGTAGATCAAGAATCTTTGTCCGCGATGAGGAATAACAAGATACCATGATTGACACTGTGCGATCAATATACAATCACCCTTACAACGTTTCCTCTAGGAGTTCTAGATTATGCAGCCTCAAAAATCCGTTTTGAGTTGACCTCACTCCCACGCTGAAATACCAAGCGGTCTTAACGTACCGAACGGCCATTGATACACGACTTACACTTGTAGCCAAGGAAAATGCCCTATGACACAATATCCGACTCACTCATAAGTCATGATACATCCCAATACTGTCCTAGCGAATTAAATACCATACCTATAAACTTCACCTGATATTCATCAACCAAACACTATCAAACATGGGAAACTAGACTCTGTCCTTAAAACTTTCGAAAACATATATAAATGCCATGCTCAACTATACTTCCAACTTTGATGATTTCACTTTCAAGAATCTTTCTTTAAAAACGCGTTTGTTTCAATTACATAAGTATTTCTCCGAGATGCTCATTTTGTGAGTTAAAAAGTTTTCTCTGGTCAAACCATATCAAACTTTTGCATATTAAAGTGCGACTAAGTGTTAATTTTTGTAAAGTTATTTTATCTATACCATGCTTAAAAACCCACACTACGGAATTATATACCTATTTTAGTCAAACCTTATCAAGCTTTCGTATGTTAACAAATGTCTAAACAGTGATCTATGTGAAATTGTCTTATCAAAACCGCCTTTAAAAAAAAAAAAAAAAAAAAAAAAAAAAAAAAAAAAAAAAAAATCGTTTCACTAAACTTTAAATTTTTCAGGGTCGCATTAATTTACTCGACTATTAATCTCAAACAAAGGAATTTGTGTCTTTTGAATTATTAATTTGGTCAGATTCGTGTAAACGCATACTCAAATGAAAATTTCGAACAAAAATTTTATCAATACCTCTAAGCAAGGAAAACGCACAATACCTGACTTGCCTAGGATTGAAATTATAGATATGCCATACCTTAACACTATTCCTTCGAAGTGCAACCTTCCCACTCATACTGTAAGATAAAGATTCTCACCTGGTAGAAACGCGTGAAATTGGATAAGCAATTACTTAAGAGACGATGTGCCCTTTCAGAGTTTTAGATAACATAATCGCTTTGACACATGACATCACTTTCACATGGATTATAAGAAGTCACATCTGGCCATAAGACCTTTAACTTCCTTCTGTAACGAGACAAACATCCCTCGACAAAGTACCCACCTGGCTTAGACCACTATGCCATGATCTCGAGTCACAATACACCATAGTTTTGCCTTAACAAGTTAAACACCTGCCATCAAGAGCATTATCCGATGATAACTTTTGAGCGTTCCCAATCATTGGCATCCGAATTTGCCCTTAGTTTTGACTCATGGGCCATCACTCTCGACTAGCCATATATGCCTACTGACATGTTATTCCTTGTAATTTACACCAAGGGACTTTTCCCTTAGATTCTCTATAGCCGCCATGAGAAAAATAGCAATATCTAGCCTCATTGTTCTAATGAAATCCACCCTTTCATGTCGACAACTACACCTACCTCCCACGAAGGATGAGTACACAAAATAGGCTCTAGGAGACACAACAATGGCATGAGCGAATGATTGAAATAGCTGGGATAACCATTTAGCATTAATCAAATCCTCCTACAACCACCAGATATCTCACTAGTAGAAGGGTTGTTTCATTTGAGGTACTTTATGGTCGGAAGTACCGACCACCCGTTGTTGGGCAAAAATTTGAGACGTTCAGATCTCATGACCTCAATTTATTCATTAAACCACTGAGAAAATAGTACAAATCAGAAAACGGTTACAAGCTTGAACTCCCTGAAGAGCTTAGTAGGGTACACAATACCTTTCACGTATCGAACCTGAAGAAGCGTTTATCGGATGAAACACCTGTCGTTCCCTTAAAGGAAATTTGACTTAACGATAAGCTAACCTGTGATGAAGAACCAATAGAAATCATGGATGGAGATGTCAAACGATTGAAACAAAGTCGTATCCCTATTGTCAAAGTTAGATGGAACTCTAAGAGAGGACCAGAGTACACATGGGAACGCGAAGATCAAATCCGTTCTAAATACCCCCACTTGTTTGATAACACAACTCCGACTACTACCACATCTTAGGATTCGGGACGAATCCAGTCTAACGGGTGGGTACTGTAATACCTCGTAAAAATCCCATGTCATTAATAATGTCAATCACCGAATAATACCAATTTATGTTAAATAACCTTTTGTGCGGACTACATTTTTTTCTTATATATATATATATATATATATATATATATATATATATATATATATATATATATATATGGCAACGATCACCAAGTCACCCCAACGAATTCGAACTCACCATGAATAGCTCGCACGCGTCCCGACACCGTGATAGTATGGCATAGGTCTAATAATTTAATACCGAGAGTCATTAAAACACGAGGCTCGTTAAATTCACTCAAGAGTTACGCAATCAAAAGTGTTCCCACGTCTCACCTTTTATTTAACCTTCACTTTTAAATTTATACACACTCTCTTCAAATAAATACACAAAACAAACTTATATTACAAACAAATTAATACAAAAAAAAAAAAAAAAAAAAAAGAAGGAAACAAGTATATAATTTCTTTTCTTCCTCCTCAACCCCATTCGTTCCACCCTCTGCTTCTCTCTCACACGCCCTGAAAGACCAGACGTCATCACCACTGCTACCTCATCCTCTGCTGCAACTGATCAATGACCATATAACAACAAGGTGGTCCAAAAACCCTTCCTACTTGAAGTCAACACAAGATCCAAGAGAGGTGACTAAGCGGTGATGAGGCTTTACCCCTTTGAGTTACACATCGAACTGCTCAACGAGGTGAGGAGGGGCAAACCTTCCTTGTGCTACTCTTTATAAACCGATTGGATCCACAAGCAAGTCCACACACTCTCAAACCTTCACCAACAAAATTCATAGTAGGGTTCAGTCTTATCGGAGGGTTGTGGATTTGCTTGAAGACGGATTCGGGTTTACTCTTTTGGTCTCCTTGTTAAACGACTCTATTCTTTGTAAGGTTTTAAATTCCTTGTTTGATCTATTCATTCGGATCTGTGAAATTAATTTTGTTGTTATAATAGTGTTGGTATTATTCATTTTATTATTGTTATGGTCTCGCTAGTTTTGTGAATCGGCTGAGCATGTTATCTTTTAGAAACTGATTAAATGATATTAGGGTGTGGTAGAAATAAACCTTGAAAATGATTTTGAAACTAATATTGGCTCATGATTATGGATGTGGTTCTAGTTATTCGAATGGTGTAGAGTTTCACTAGTCGAAAACCTCGGTCTTAAAATATGCACGCAAGGTGTTTGTAAATATGTCTATGAAGAAGCATGAATCTTCAAAATAAAATTTTGATCAAATAGAGTGAGGTTCGTACGTCGTAGATTCGTGTCGTTTTAGGTTACTTATGTTCGACTCCAATAGTTGCTTATGTAATTCGGCGGATTAGATGAGTTCTTAGTCACATCTTAGTCGCGGCTCGTTTTCATTCGGGATACATTCGGTTTGAATACATGGCGTTTAACTTACTAGTTGTATTTGGTGTCGTGGTCGGGTCTTGAGATATGATAATCTCAAGGTGAAGTTTTGCTAATTGTTAGTAATCTGTTTTGGTTGTGGTCGAACCACAGTGGCAAAACCTTTTAAACGATGATTTTAAGATGATGAGATTGTGTCCCTTTTCTTGTGCCTGCTGTCGAGAAACCCCCACCCCAACACTATGTGTTGGTTATGGTCTTACTCCTCAGTGTGTCTCGGTTATGTCGTGAACCGCGAAGCCAAGGAATTAATACACTCGAGTTCAACTCGAGTAGTTGAATGTTTCCCCTTGTCTTTGGTCCGACTCCTTGGTCGTTAAAAACACCCACGAGGTGTTACTCTTGCTCGGTAAAACACGGGGTCTCAAGCCCTCGTAATGAGGACACGGTTTGGTCAAATACTAGTGTCGACTTTTCTCCACATACTAACACAAATGGTTATAACACAACCCAACTGATAAATTTAATTCTGGTCGAAAATTGTTTACAAATTCTGTTGAAAGTAGTTACTGGAAGTAGGCGAATTTTGTTAACATAGGATGTTAAGCATTTTTTTTATCATTGGCTAAAGTCTTGTTGTGGGCCGAAGCCCACTCCGTTTCTATTGAGGCATTGGAAATTCAGATCATACCAACAGATCTTGAAAACTATTAGCTAAAAATAATAATAATAATAATAATAATAATAATAATAATAATAATAATAATAATAATAATAATAATAATAATAATAATAATAATAATAATAATAATAATAATAATAATAATAATAATAATAATAATAATAATATCATTAGCTAAGTGAGTAACAAATAGTTCGCTCCGACTCACTCGTCTTACTCGCTCTTAATACGACTTCACGACACACTTCAATTTACCAAACTTGTAAAAACATACTTATTTACCTATATCGTCTAATTAAATTGTTCACACACAAAATGATTATATAAAAACCTACTAAAGCTTTATAAGATTATAAAACGACTTTTACTTAAAAATATATTTTGTAACACAAAGTGACCACGAGAAATCAACATATACGGGTCGTGCTCGACTTCTATTAATAAATGTACATGTTATATTTAAAACAGGACAACAAAGTATTTTATAAACAACCGTGTTACGCTAGTTTTCAAATCACGAATCATTTAAACGGGGGTCGTCACCTACGCAAAACTGTCCCACATTTCAAAACATATATAACTATTTATATATTTTTGTAACGACTGTTTTTAGCAATAGCATTCCACATCTCGACAACGTCTAGTGTCATTCATAGTCATTATTTGTTCATCGTCCTTCGGTTAGTGTCAAATCATAGTCTTATTCATCCGGGATATTTTTGTCATACACTTATGCACTCCCAATGAGCCAATGCCTACAAATACTTAGTAAACTATTTTTAAACTTAAATGCTGCCACACCAGCAACGATAACATAAAACTTTTGAATTAAATTCGTGGAGTCTTGAACTTAGTCGATAAACTAAATTATGCCATACTAATCTAGGTCACGTGTTGGAACTACTACCTACCATTTGACACTATTGCATTCCAGATTACTACGACACTGAGGTGAGTTCATAGTCCCACTTTTACTATGTTTTCAAATCCCGTGGGGAGATACATGCTATAAATCTGAACACAAGTATTTTTCTGTATGCTTCCCTGATTGATATTGCTAAGTATTATTGCCTAAGTTACCACCCTGCCAAAAAGTCCCTCATATCATGAACCATTAATCACTTGCGAGTGAACACGAATTTAGTGAATAGATCTATTGGAAGTTGACAACCCATTTGTACTAGCCGGATAGATAACTATAGTGTTAGCCGGATTGATAGACAAATGCACTTTATTCGAATTAAGAGTCTGGCAAAACTCCTACGACGAGGGCATTATCACCCACACCATTGCTATGATGTGGGATATTTATTTCAACTATTATTACCCCTACATGTTAAGGTTTGCGTGTCATGAGGCTTAGGGCAATATATCTATATTATACACAGCGATATCACCGCTGTGCTACTACCCATCTTATATCTATTTGTTTTATTTCAACGATATCACCGTTGTACTACAAATCAACTTGTGTTCAAACTAATTCAAACTATTAAAAATTAAACACTATGGATTCACTCAACCTTTGTGTTGACTTTTTAAGCATGTTTTATCTCAGTTAACTAAGGAATCTCAAGCACGGAGTTTGGCATGGGCATTGGAAATCTACCCCCTTTTAATTCAAATAATTATATCATTCTTTTCAAACTCATCATCACTTTTGGTGAAAAACTACCCCTTTTGACAACTAATATGTAATCTCTGAATATTGAGTTTTCATTGAATGATATAAATTCTACTTTTAACGTTTATCTATGCTTCGACTGTGATCTAATTGGTAATTACCCCGTTTAAGTCTTCCGCTGCTTCATTACGATTTTCGGGGTGTTACAATTTCTTCGTAGACTTTCAAGTTGCCGATCAACTCATCAAGTTGAAGAGTTGACAAGTTCTTCGATTCTTCAATCGCCGTAACTTTAGCTCGCCATTTTGGATGAAGAGCCCTACGAAATTTCCTAACAAAATTCTTACTAGAAAAATTCTCATCAAGTGCTTTTAAACTTGTGATGATAGTGTTAAACCTAGCAAAAACATTATCTATTGATTCCTCTTCCGGAATCGTAAATTATTCATATTGTTGAACAAGAAGATCTATTTTATTTTATTTGACTTGACTATTACCTTGGTGAGTGATTAATAAAGAATCCCAAATTTGTTTTGCGGTTTGAAATATAAAAATCCGTTTATATTCTTTGCGTGGTAATGCATTATAAATTACCATTTTAGCCTCATTATTTTTTGCTAATTTCTTTTTCAAATCATCATTTTGTTTTTCAAAAGGTACAATTTCATCTATTTTAGTTAAAGGATTATTTTGAATAGGGGAAAAATCACCATAGGTAATAATATGCCAAAGATCAAGATCTTTTGATTTCACATAAGTTTCGAATATATTTTTCCAATAAAGAAAACCATCACTTTCAAATAGTTGTGGTCTTTGCATAGATTGCCCTTCTAAATATTTTTCAGATTCCATAGATCGTTTCAAGTTTTAAAATACAGTTTATTTTAAAAATCTTGTTTGACGTGGCTCTTGATACCAATTGTGGAAAACTAGAAGGGGGGGGGGGGGGGGTTGAATAGTTTTACGTCTTTTTAATTTTTATTATGAAAACTTTGTTTACTTTTAAAAACTTAGATTCGAATTTATGTGAACTCAACTCTTGAACAATATGAACAAATATAAGTAGATCTAAATTAACAATGCAAGTAAAGTAATGAAATGAAATGAAAGATAGAGATGGAAAGATCTAACCGAGAGACAAAGGATTTATAGTGGTTCGGCTACAAGGACACCTTCCTTGCCCTACTCCACTCCCCGAGCACCTAACTCGAGAGTTTTCTTCACTATGTCAACAAGCTCCCTTATGGCGGAGAAAACCTTACACAACTTTCGCTTACACAGGTTTAACGACACAAAGCTAGATGTCGAGTTCTAATCGTAGCTAGAATCAATCTCACAACTATTACACAACTTCTTCACAACTTATTCACAACTTCTTCACACCGGCTTCACAACTTCTTCACGACGGCTTCACACCTTCTTCACGACTTCTACACGACTTCTTCACTACGGCTTTCACAACTTCTTCACAACCTAACACTACTTATATACTTTTCTACTTCTTCACACCTTCATTACTTACACACCTTCACTTCTTCACAACTTACACACTAATCTAGCCTACCCAACTATGCTCACACTTATCTAACAAGTATTCACAACATATACAAATGAATGAATGATTTACAATTATGACACACTAACAACTTGGATGAAGGAGATACACCAAGTTATAATACTTCTTGTCTTGAAGGATAGAAGTATTCTTCTTTTGCACTTTGATGGTGGAAGCTTGGATCATTTGGAAACCAATGCTTAAGAGAATATGATCAAAGGATTTTAGAAAGTATTTACAAAGATAAGAAGAGAATTAGAGCAGAAAGTTTGAGGTGCAAAAGGTGAGAAAATGTCCAGGGGAAAGCCAGTATTTATAGGCAAAAACTGGACAGCTGGAGGAGCGTGTCGGCCCCCTTAAATAGGGGGCGGTCCCCTTAAAATTAAGGGGGCCGCCTTATATAATTAAGGGGGCCGCCCAGCATAAACGTTGCTCAGTTTTGTCTTTTTGTGGGGAAGGTTTTTCTGAAACATTTTTGCCATTTTTGGTTGAAAATTTGAATTCATATATTTATAATAGATTAAACATATTTATTTAATACCAAAAATGTTTTTCAAAAATATATAAAATGTTTTTGACATTTTATAACAAGATTAGAGATTAATAAAATGTTCCTTTGATCATATAATGCATTAAACACTTGTTTATTCATACATTAAGTGATTAAGTTGTAGAAATGAATATTTACAACTAAATACTTGTTTATTTGATAAGTTTATGTTTAATGAGTTTACCTTTTGTCATTATCATAACATAGAGATATGAATAAGAATGAATAATGTTTTTAGGCATTATTTATATCAACATAATTTGTGTTTAATAAAATGTGTTTGTTTTTATTAAATAAAATGAAATGAAAAAAAATAGGACCCAATAACGTGTTAGTGGTGTGTTATGAGGGAGATGTGTTTGAGTGTTATTGAGAGTGGATGATGTGTCGCTGAGGTGGCATACCAATAACGTGTTAATGGTATGCATGATACCCAGCGCTCTTAGTGGTTGGGTTGGCCAAGGCCCACCCTAACATTTTGCAAAATGTATAGATGTGCTAGTATTTTGCTTCAAAATAGTAAATTTGATCATATTTACATGGACTTGGCCCACCTTATTATTTCTCTTGAATTTATTAGGCTCTAGATGTTTTTTATATATGGTTTAATGGAATTTTGGTACTGATAATTTGAATATATGATCAAAAATTATGTATGGAGCTCTCCTTTGCATACAGTGTCATATCTTTTTTATGTATCATTTATCGGTTGGGTTAACAATTATTCATGAATGAAATCTAACATAAACTTTAAGGATTTCAATTTTGTTGTAGCTTTCGTACTTTACACTTCTTAATGTGTGTCTTTTTCCGGCCCACCCAAAAATAATATCTTAGCTCCGTCACTGCTATACCTGCACAGGGTATTTAGCAGTAAAACTAAATTCCTAGCCACCCCCTTATGATCAAGTCACTTCCATGTATTTTTTGCTTAAAAAATGTTGACGAACAAACTATTTTTCTATTTCCATCTAAAAAATAAAAATACAAAGAATATTCTCTTCGATAAAATATATCCGAATCTTTATTTAAAAAGTTTTATATTAGCCTGAGGGGTCATCTTTGAACTAAACAGGAGTAAAAGGGTGCAAACTGTCAATTTAGAATAACTAGAAAAATATGACCGTTGTAAACATGAAAATAAAAAACCGACCGTTACAATTTCAGGTGTTCAAAACCCTCTAAATATCCAACAAATCTAAACAGATCCCATCCCTAACCACACATTTCCTTCTAAATCTAACCCCTAATATTTTTTCCAACGCTTTTCGAATCCACGATGGCGGAAATGAAAGAAGTTCACAACCACATAGTCGAAATCCCACTAGATGGAGACCAACACAAGCAAATAATCTCAGCCATAAACGCTATAACCGCGATACAAGACCACCCGTTAATGGAAATATCCGAATCCCCGGGTCATCTATTACTTTTAAAACTTTTACAAAGAGAAGAACATCTTTCTGGCCGTCGAATCTCGTTAAAAGAAACAAAGTTGGATACTCTCAGACGAGAAGTATTCCAACTTTGTTTATTTTTCGTTACGTTTCATGGTCTTTTTTTGACCATTTTGTTCACATCTTTAAATAATGATGTGGGTGTTACTGTTTGTAACAAATGGTGGATACCCTTTATGGCATCTTTATCTTTTTGTAATGTTTTGGTGTTTTTGGTACAAGTGAAGCTTTTTAGGTATTGGAAAGTGTATGGGGATATTTTGAATGAAAAGAGTGCTAATCGGGGTTTAATGAGATACATACAAGAGTTGAGGATGAAAGGGGTTAGTTTTGATTTGTCGAAGGAGCCTGGGAATGGAAAGAGGATGAAGAGTTCGAGTGTCGAGATTAAATGGAAGCCGGTTACTTGGTGTTCCAAGTATTTTGTTACTATTTGCCTTGTTTTGGCTTCGGGTTTGGTTCTTCCTCTATGCAAATTTATGATTTGTGCATAAGGGAATGTAATAAGTTCGATCTGCGAAAAGGGGTTTTGAGGAATGAAGCGTTTTGGTCCGAATATCGAATCCATGAAACGGGCCAATGATGACAAGTGTGTGTTTGTTCGACGGGATTTTGACAAGATGGTTAACCAGAAGAGTGACACAACTTGTGTTATTCGATCGCCTTGATGAGGTTTCTTTATGGGTCATTTAATTTATTAATTTTTTTTAACAGTAGCATATAATGAATTACTAATTTAATTTTTTATTCTATGTGTAATTCACAAAAAGAAATAAAAGTATGAATATACTGTTTTGCTTTATGAATAATGTTTGATTATGTTTTTATCAAGTTTTACTTTCTGTTATTCTTTAATTCATTTCACACTTTAGATGTACCAAATAGTCAAACAACTCCACATACTTTTATATCACGTTTTAAGTAATGTAAAACATAACAAAACATTGAATGTATGATTGGAGTTGTGAAGATATTGGGTTAGACCAAAAGCAAGAACGGACCTACTACGATCACACACCATCATGAAGCATGCCCAACCACACAAACATGGTGGGGTGGGTTGTCTAATTCAATTCATGCAACTATATGCCAGATTGCCAGTAGTAATCTTTCACTTTTTACCTCACAAAAGTTACTAGTAGAAGCGTTTGGGATGGCTTAATTTTTTTTCTTTCTTATGCTTCTACTTATAATTAGTAGACAATCATCATAAAAGTAAGTATTTTTTTAACTAGCGTATAATTTGTGAAGGGTCTTGTTGCCTTTCTAATTTATTTTATTTTATTATAGTTTTACTATTTTGGATGAGACAACATAACTATTTAATTTTTATTGATGCCTTTTATTTGTAGTTACAACTTTTTTTTGTTAGTTTTATCCTCTCTTGATGAGACAACAATATTACTTAATTCACATAATTAAAGATGATCGTTTTGGTAAATACGAAAATAGTAATAATGGACAATTATTTTGAAAACGAGGAGAGTAATAACATGAATAATTATATACTTCCAGCATCTCAAAATAATAGTTCGATTTTTTATTTATTTATTTATTTATTTTTGTTTGATGTACAAATTTAATTGTCCACTACTAAATATAGTTATGGAAGTTTGATTGATCTTACCATCAGTGGCAGAACTAGGATTAAAGTTCAGGGGTAGCGGAATACGAAAATTTGTTTAGGGGTAGCGAAAATTTGTTTCAGGGGTAGCGAAATACGAAAGATAGTACGAAAAACGTAAAAAAAAACCAAAAATTTCACTACCGGGTAAAAGTTCTACCCCTGGGGTACACATAGCTCCGCTAGTGCTTACCATATTATCCTTGCTTAAAATTATTATTACTAACTTTACAGAATACATCAATTAATTAAATTAAGGGTAAAACTGACATTATGACAAAAGTAAAAGAGAAACCAATAATTTTAAGACGGAGATAGTATATATAACTAAACACAACAAAACGACAAATTCAAAAAACCAACGAAACGAAGAAGACATATACAAAAAACAGAAGAAAAAAGAAACAGGATACAAAAGTCACATAGTGGATTTTGGGGGGAGGGGTTCATCGTTTTAGAATTAAAAACTTTAGTAGAAACAATATACCTGGAAAAAAAAAACAGACAATCACAAAGATCGGTGACATGTAAAGGAGTGTTTTAATATTTTTTTCTTTTTTATAACTAGATATAAACTTAAATAAGTAATACGCTCAAATGATAAGCTTATAAAAGAAAATAAAAAAAGGTTAAAGACTAAAAATGTTTCATGAACTTATATGTCAGATTTTTATAAACTATGAATCGATTTAAATTTCATTATGCATAATATACTGATCTTTATGATTTATTATGCATATGTATATTTTTCATAAAATATTTATTCTTTATGAGTAAATATATGCATAATGAATAAAAAGTTCAAGTAGATCATACATAATGAGTTTTTCATCGGTCCAGAGTGCATAATTAGACTGAAATTATAAATATACGAAGCATTAATGGCTTTTATCCAAAGAAACAAAAAAAAGACAAAGATTGTTGCCTTTTGGTTTTCGAATTTTCACAAACTCATATACCCGTTACACAAACTACCCTACGTGAATCTAAGTGTTCATTAGTTTTCGTATCTTTACCAGAGTTTTAAGAATACGAACTCAAATTGAAAAACGGTGAGTCTGGAACACTTTGCAATTTGCATAGCATACATAATCGTAAGTAAAAAATAAAATGAATTAGCATACAATGACAATATGGGTTTTTCTTTATAAGGAGTTTGGATCCGGGTTTTACTTTGAAATGCAAGAGCATAATATTGATTGAGGACCGGCACAAATGCAAGATTAAATGGGAATACATAATGAACTAGAAAGTGAATTACGATGAACACCTAAAGAATTCGATAAAGAACATAAACCATCGATACCAAAAAAATGTGAATGAAATAATCTGAATAGTCACGGAGTCTTTACTAAAGGTTGTTCTTTAACAAAACTACGTAGTTTTGGGCAGGGACGGAGCTTGAAGTATTTTTTAGGGGTGCTAAAGTATCAATATTTAATTTTAAGGGGCCAAATGATAAAATCAGTTTTTTTTATTTTTTTTATTTTTTTTATTATTATTTATTTTTTTTTTTTTTTTCACACTTGCTTTATGACCAAAATACATTAAAAACAAAATTTTTAGGAGGAGCCAAGGCCCACCCTTGCGCTATAGATACTCTCTCAATGGTTTCGGGCAAATTCTACATCTAAGCTTGCATACCTATCATTCACACACTCGCTTTCCCCTTTGTTAACAAGTGAAAATAAACTCAAATTTTTATCAAATTCATTCCTTTTTATGAAAAGTGCGCCTTTTCCCTCACCTTTTTCATTTATTACAACTCTAAAATTGATTTTGAATGTGTAAATTCTACATTTTCACAATTTAAATTTTGAAATGCCATATTTACTTGACGCGTATGAAAATCATTACATCTCATTATGCAATTGCAAATTGAATAATAATGACATTTTAAAGTTTATGTTAGATAAATACTAATGAATTAGAGATTTAGAAAGAAATATAACATTTCTTCCTGCTATCCGTGACTACATGTTATGCCACTTTAAAATTATGACAAGTGAAAAAAATCAATAAACAATTTTAATAGAGATAATTAATGCATCACACAAGTTGTATGATTGTATGAGTAAAATGATGAGTAAGATTAAAGCGATGTTTAGGACCGAGCTTATATGATCTTATGTGAATTGAGCTTTTAAATTAAGCTACTTTATAAAATAAGTTATGTTTGTCTTACAAATTTATGAAAGCTTTTATCAGCTATAAGATTTCATAAGTTCAAACTAATGCAAATAAGCTTTTAGAGATGAGTAAAGCTTGTAAATAGTCAAATTACTTAAACACCCTTTAAAATATTTAGGATAAAAACAAATAAGTTTCAAATATATCTTAATTAAAGTTTATTTGATGTATCTTTATATTATTTTCCAATAATAAACTGTTGCTATAACTAGTTCCCGAAAAACCTATATGAAAACAAAAACCTTAACCTTGCAACTTATAATATAAGCTTAAACTTTAACTCCAACTATTGTTAATTTCGTTAAACGGGCTCGTCCACATGATATGTTTGACACATATATTTATTAAAAATATACTTTTTATGGCTTATAAAAATAACCGTATACTCCATCGTTCTTAAATAAGTGTTCTGTTTTAACTTTTGAATTATTTCTTTTTCAACTTTGACCTTAAATATTTTTGTTTGTGTTGTATAATACTTGATGCAAAATATATGAATGGATTGTGTTTTAAGTGTATTTTTATTGGTATAATCTTCATCAATTATTATATAACATAAACAAAATACTTAAGGTAACAGTTAAAAAACAAAGACTTTAAAAGTCAAAACATAACACTTATTTAGGAACGGATAGAGTACTCCATATAATAGAGAATCACATTCCATCCATTTAATGCACTAATACATTTCATAAATACAACATTAACCATTACAACCAATAAAACTTAAGGTACAATCCAATTAAACACAACAAACAAAACATTTAAGTCAATCAAGACATTTAAAAGAAAATACTAAACTTGGATATATATTCTCAACGCTTTTACACTTATATGAAAATTTTGTTAAAAACTACATGTATATTAAACACGGTTTGATTCGGGTAATCGCGGATATTTGAAAATAAAAACCGAAATCGAACTGTGAATCTTTTTTTTTTTTAATTCTATTTATATAAAGGCCCCAAAACGCTAAAGGTGAGGGAACCAGAGTTCTTTTTCTAAAAAATAAAATAAATGACTAGAGGTTTTTTTCTTATTTTGGTTTTTTAGTTATCATTTTTTGCTGTTTTAGATTGAGCGGGTCGGCCCGATTTGTCGTTTTCACACATTTTTTGAACACCGTTATTTATGAAACTTAACTTTATATAAATTAAACAATTGTTTAAAACAAAGGAAAAACATTGCTCACTAAACTATTATAATGAAAAACATTGCTAATAATCAAGGAGCTGAAACATGTGACATAAAATTCTTGACATCCGTAAATTTATTGTCAGAAAAAATATACTCCCTCCGTCTTATATTAAGTGTCCACTTTGACTTTTTAGAGTCTTTTTTGTTCTACTTTGACTTTAAATATTTTTATTTTTGTTATATAATACTTGATGAATATTACAACAATGAAAATACATTTAAAACCCAATTCATTTATATATTTTGCATCAAATATTATATAATACAAATAATAGAATTTAAAGTCAAAGTTGACAAAGAAAGATTCAAAAAAATAAAAGTGAACATGTTAAAACATGATTAGCTTAATATGGGACGGACTTAGTAACAAGTTAAAAAACATGATTAGCTAAAAAAAATTTATTTGAAGGTAACTGCGGGTAAAACGTGCGAATACAAGAGTTTTTTTTTGAAAGGTAAATTTCAACTTAGAAACGACCACCTTCGCGAACGAAGGCCCCATCGCCACCCCGCCAGACTATGTTGTCTTAACCGGGTCCACGCTGATCTCAGGTGGTAACGGGTTTCCCCCGGAAACCGTACTGCCTCCACACAAGTTACCTTGCTGGAGTAACAGCCGGATGAAAACCGGGCCATTGCTCAAGTTCGAACCCCCAGCGGCTAGGTCTAAGGGGTTCCAACCATCATTGCAAATATATCTCCGGAACAATATGGTCTGCGAGTGGACCACAAGTGAGGACTTCCCGGGTGGTCACCCACCCGGTACTACTCCCACTTGTGGCTCGCTTAACAAGTTAAGCCCCACCCACTAGACCACAAGTCCTTTGATGTGCGAACAGTCGCTTTGGCCCGAACATGGGAAAAATAAATCCCAAAGAGGCTGATATAAACTGGCACCAAAATAAATAAATAAAGTATGACACATTTCATTTGACACACACAGCAACACGTACTAGTTAGTGTGTGTGTGTCACTGTAGAAAGTTTGTTGGTGTACGATTGGACCCTCAATCAATCAACAACAATAAATACACACACACACATCTTTACCTCTGACCTTCCACCGACGCTATCTTCTTCTTCATATCATATCTAATCGTAACTAACAGTGTTTGTTTCTGATCGGAAACTTACTATTAGATCGACATGTCTTCGGGTAACAACAGTAGTAGATACATGGCTTATTCACCCTCACCTTCTGCTCCTCACTCTCCTCATCATCTCGCTGGTTATCGTTCCGCCGCGAACGCCATCGTTGAACAAGAAAAGTATATATATATTTTTATTGAAATTGTTATTGACGATAATAACTGTTTGTGTTTGTGTATGTGCTAGATCTTATGAAATTTGGATGTTAGTTTGATGAGATGTTTGTTTTTCTCTTAATTTTTGAGGGAGAATATTATGATTGGTGTTTAGTATAGTGATTAGAGTAGACTGAAAGTTGGATCAACTACGCGTTTTCTTGATACAAAATTTAGTATGTGTTAGTATCTTGATTTGATTTTGACTTTTTGTGGAATGATTTGCTAAATTAGTGCTGAATTTGCTGCATTCATTCGTGCTAAGTATCGAATTAGATTGGTGTTTGTTCTAGTGATTAGAGTGTTAATAGGATCAGATTTGTGTTGATCTCTCGATTTCCAGCAAAAAAGCAAATTTGTTGCGAAAATGATTAGTGGTTATAGAGTTAGATTTGATATCTCATACGTTTATGTTTGATGGCAGGGGGTTTGGTAGATGTTATTGTTACTGTAAAGTTTAATGGTTTTATATTGTATTTGATGGTGGTTTGTGTTATTGTCGACAGGTATCTCTCGGAGTTGCTATCAGAACGCAATAAACTTGGTCCTTTTGTGCCTGTGCTTCCGCTATGTTATCGGTTGCTGAATCAGGGTAAGTTGGTCAAACTTGCTTTATTGGAGTTCATGGCATCTTATGCAGTACCGAGTCTGCTTTTACCATTGCAAACTCATTATAGTATAGCTTATAGATTTTTTTGCTAGGTGTTTTTTTGTCTTTTAGCCATTGTTTCTAGGTTAGTAAAGTGGTTACACTATTTTTTTTTTTGGTTACTTGTATCTTGCTTCACTGTTTTGTTTGTAGCAAAAATGTCAGTGTACCAAGTTTAGTCAACCAAGTCTGTTTTTTTATGACAAGAGTGTGTACTTGTTCATTGATGATTTCGTTCATTTTTTGATGATTAGTTGGCTGAGGCTTATGTCATAATATGAGCAAAGCCATTCGAGGGGTTAGAACTTAGAAGTAGAACCATAAAGGATCATTTTCCTTTAATAAAGGATTAAGTTCCAACAACGATGACTGCTGAAGTTCACTCTGCTCACATAAAAATGAGTAGCCGTCTTGACTTCACACGCACATCTTCTGCATATTATAACTTAAAACTTATTTTTCTCAACCGTGTCTGTGCCTATGGAAAAGATGAAAGATTAGCACTGTAACAGGCATTTAAATACACGTCTCTTCAAAATGTCCCCATAAAAGCATATAGTAACTTAGCCTTTAACACTTCTAGTCTAACGCTGACCAGCTTATGATTGGAGGAGGGTTCATGGGTTTTCTTTTTAACACGCATAGAGGTTTTCTCTTGTAGTTCAACATCGTTTTGCATCGTGGAGTGACTATTTTGTTTTGTTGACTTTGGAAAAGAAATGTTCGACTTCTTGCAATGGCATTGGTGGGTTCAGGATTCCCGATCAGGGTAGTCACTATTATGACAAAAAAGTTTAACGAGATGCACAATTTTTATGCTACTTGGTGGTAGAATAAGAATTTCACGGTATGAACGTGCATAAACAGTGGACCATGTAGGTCCGCCTCTGTACAGTGATAACACTAATCCCATTAGGTTCACCTTTCCAGCTTAAACGGTCGCTAGGTTTTCAATTGAGTCTTTCACTTTTCGTTGTTGTGCATCTTCTTCACGTCTCTTTACAATTGAGTTAAGAAGCATTGGTATGAGCAGGATTTTTCTCTTTTGAAAAATCTTATGTTTCATATTGTGGCATATGTCATCAATTAAAGATACAAGCCTTGACATTGTTCAGTCATTAGGCGTTTTTGTTATTGTCTGGATGCTAGACAAGGTTTCAGAGTTTTTTGTCTCACGATATGCGGTGAAATGCATATCAGTCAGCTACGTTCTTTTCTATATTCACGCACCCATTTGTTTAACTTAATGAAGCTCAAATGTTTTTCTTTAACTTGTCCAGGTGTATTATTTTTTTTGTTAAAGATTGTTGGTTTGATAGGGGGTGCATTGGTATTCAACTGATCCGTCAAAGCACACCATTTTTGTGGTGACTGCTAACTACTTTATTAACTGCTAACTACTTTGTTAACTGCTAACTGGTACATCTTGTTCTTTGAAAATTGACATTTTTGGAGCAGAAATATTGCGTGTAACCACGCTGTTGGGGCATACATCAGTTTTAGATCAAAGTGGACTTGAACATGCTAGCCCCCTGGCTTCAGGAGGAATGTTTTTAAATGGAGGAGCTAACATGAACAGATGGACTTCACCAAATCATTCAGAAGTATGGATACTAACCATTAACATAACCTTATGTTAGTCTAATTTCTTACTGCTTTTTAGAAGCATTTCTGACATAATAAATTTACTTTTCATGCTAACTGCATTGACTTGTTTAACTGCTTGCTTTTAATCTTACTTATGTCATGACAGGTAGTTTCAGACTAACATCATCCAGATTCTTAGATAGTTAACCCATCTTTGTAAGGATATAATAACCATGATGAAGTAAACATGTATTTGTGGTCCTTTTTTCATTTCAGTTGTAGCATGTTTCTGAGTGCTTTGCATATCGAGGATGTGTGAGACAATTAGAATCATGTACCTCTAATGCATATGCATCATGCTTCTTATATTGCTTACAGATCCGGTTACATTTATGTCTTTGAGACGAATTATTATTGAGACCTTTGATTATTACCCATTTCTGGTTCTATCAAGCTTTTTAGATTTCTTGGTCATAGAGCCACTGGGGATGCTTTTAACGGTCAGCATGCAGTTATGAGCCTTGCGGAACATTGGTTTGCAGCTATATATGAGCCTTTGCTTAATAATTTGCATATTCTCTCCTTTCTTATTTGTTTATGACTTGTTATGCTTCTTTGAAATTTGATGTTAAGAAGACACTTTGGTATGCATGCCCACTACAGTAGCCAAAAGAAACCAAAAAATAGATGTCTGTTTATTCCTCTATATATCTTTTTAAGAGCATCTAGAATTCTTTAATGCAGATGTCAGATTTATTGCAGCCTTCGTCTGCACAGAGCTGGCTTGGTTCGCAGGGCAGTTCATCCGGTCTTGTCGTGAAGAGAACAATCAGAGTTGATATCCCTGTGGATAGTTACCCTAACGTAAGTTTAACACTTGTTTCACTCTACCAGTCAATCTTGAATCCTTTTTTGTTGTATTTGAGTCTTGATTGATGTTGCTGTACTTGCAGTTTAATTTTGTTGGGCGTCTTCTTGGACCGCGAGGGAACTCCCTTAAGCGAGTGGAAGTGAGTACTGACTGTCGTGTTCTTATTAGAGGACGTGGAAGCATCAAGGATCCAGCAAAGGTAATAATACTGTTGCCCGAGATTGCATTTGTGGGAATGGCATTCATCTGCATTCTTTATTATAATCTGTTTCCCAAAGGTGGCGAAATTGGCTGGGTGGGTATGCGGTGAAAACATTTCAGGTCAAACGGCTGACTTTGCAGAACAGTATGTCCAAAATTTTTGCAATATTTATAGGGGCATATTCAATATATATAAATAGTTGGTGTGTTGAAACTGATTACAAAAATAGTATAATTTCAATACTAATCTAGTTCAAAATAAAACGATTTGGGATATTTTATGCGTTAAAAATACACTTTGGGCAACTTTCAACCCATTTGACCATTTCCGATTAAGCTGATATTTGATTCTACCTTTTAGGAGATATTACATAACACTTATCCATTCATAAGTAAATGAGTCAAAATTGCCACTTCTATGTTTTGCTAGAAATTGAAGAATCTTGAATGGTTTTCAGTTGTGGTTTGAAACTTCTCTATTCTTCACTATACGGTATTTTTTCACTTTCAATTGTTTGCTCCATGTAGGAAGAGATGATGAGAGGAAAACCAGGGTTTGAACACCTGAATGAGCCTCTTCATGTAATTGTGGAAGCAGAATTACCTGTTGAAATAATAGATGCACGTTTGATGCAAGCTCGTGAAATACTGGAAGATTTGCTTAGACCCGTGGTATCAACTTATTCCCATTGCTTGTCATTTGCTTTCAGAAATTGTGGTGTCATCATTATGGTTCTAAAATCTAATAGAGGTGACAAAATGAACTAGCAAGGAGATTTTTTTTTTTTTTTTTTTTTGAACGGCTGATAGGACTAGCAAGTAGTTTGGTTTAAAACGAGTATTTTGGTGTGGTTCAGGTCAAACTGAAACACTTATTTCCCCAAAAAATAGTTAATAAGTAATAATTAGCATGTCAAATTTGGTTTCAAAGTTATATTTCTACTTATAATCTATTTCTTAACAAAACGCTTTAGGAGGTTTTATGCATTATAATACCCTTAATGGGTGAGATCTTCAACCTGTTTGGGTCCGTTTCCCGTTTAAGCAAATTTTTAATTAACCTGTTTAACCCATTGTGGTAAAATGACCTGAATAGACCCATTCATTAGTAAATGGGTTGAAATGGACACTACAAGAAATAACTTCTGGTTATGTGTGTAGGATGAGACTCATGACTTCTATAAGAAGCAGCAACTACGGGAGCTTGCAATGCTGAATGGGACCCTTCGTGAGGAAACCTCCCAAATGTCGGGTTCAGTTTCGCCCTTCAACAATAGTCTTGGATTGAAGAGAGCAAAGACCAGAGGATAATGAAATCAAATCCTTGTTACTAGTGGGCTTTCAGAGCTTGCATATTTGGTACTATATGCGTCACCACACAACCAGCACCTATTGCTGCCTCCAACTGCCATCGGGGCACTGGATACAATTTGCATCCCGTTCTAATGTGTTAATATATGATATGAGGTGTTTCCTTCTGTCAGAAACTGTTACTTATTGCGAGTATTGTAGTGATAAGACCTTAAGTTGAGAGTAATGTTATAGTGAAAGAGACCTTAATAAGGCTCGAGTATTGTATTGTATTTATTGGTTGTGCGTTTGAGAGTTTGTAGTGAAAGTTTTGGTGAAATAGGAGTTATCTGTGAGAATTTGTATACTCTGCTTTGCAGGCTTGTAATTCTAGGCAAGCCTTATACCCCGTCGCTTGATTTCTTAGACGTTATCGTTGGTGCAGATGTCAAATTATTGATTCCAAGTCATTTCATTAAGGTATGTGACAAATCAAACATAACCTCTTGCGGCTGACTTAGAAGAACATAAATTTGCTATTAACATCTAAACCTTATATAACTGACTTCATATGACCTTCAAACCTCAATTTGCTATTAACCCATTGTTTGGCTAGTGATACGTAAAAAAGTTCAAACTTGTAGTTCGGTTTTAGGGTTAATAAACAAAGAGGTCACTATACTTTCAGTTTTTGTTCCACTTGAGTCATTGTACTATTATAAAAACGTTTGTTACGCCTTTTTGTTCCACTTGAGTCATTGTACTATCATAAAAACGTTTGTTACGCCTTTGAAGTTTCCTTTCTTTGAAAACCAAGGATGAAGCTAAGAAAACCAAGGATGAAGCTAGAATGTGAAGTACGGACTTATCATGCTTCCCAATTCCACTAGCATAAAAGAGTTTATTCAACTCTTGAGAGATTCTATAGTTCCTGAGCTTGAGCAATGCAGAATAACTAAGCATGAAAAGGAGAGGATAGCTAGACTGCATGAAAAGGAGAGGATAGCTAGACTTTCAAAGACAGTAGCAATGGCAAGGAGACTAATCCCGATATTCTTTCTCTAGCAATTAGAGGATTCTATTGATTCAAGACCTGTATGTAGACCTCGGCCTCCCCAGCTTTCAGTTAAGGCCAGAAAAAATTATCTTACCTTTCTCTTTTGTCAGTTTTTGAAGTTTCCTTTCTTTGAAAACCAAGGATGAAGCTAGAATGTGGAGTACGGACTTATCATGCTTCCCAATTCCACTAGCATAAAAGAGTTTATTCAACACCTGAGAGATTCTCATTGTACTATAAGAATTGGCAAATACACTTATTTAGAGGTTTAAGTTAAAGATGTCAAAATCTATCTATGTGGCAAACTTATAAGACAAATCAAAAGCAAATTTCTTCTTTGAGGATGAGGAAATATAACAATAGATTTAATGAAGAAAATATAATAAAAAGAAAGATGCGTTAAAAAATAACTTATAAAAAAGAGTTGATTTCATAAATTGTCTCTATGATTTGTCGGGTTTAACGAAATTGGTCAACAGAAAAAAAAATTAACGGATCTTTTCCCTGTGATTTTGACCCGTATCAGGTTTGGTCCCTTGACCACTAAATCCGTTAAGTTGACCGTCAATTGTTGGTTTAGATGGTTGAAATGACATAAATACCCTCATATATGTTTATTAAATGGTCCATGTGTTTTGTTGGATATCACGGATTTAGTCCATGCATTAATTATTTATTATTTTTTTATTTTATTTATCATTATTATTTTATTTTTTATTTTTATGTGTTTTATTATTATTATATATATTTTTATCTTCTTTAACTACATATTCTTCTTAATGTAAAACACACCAACACAACTCTCACAAATACACACATGCGCGTGAGCGCAAACACTGACACAACTTATCTCAAACATCTTCCAAACACCCGAAACCATTTTGAGATAGGTTTTTTGGGTTTGTGGTGTTTGAATGAGTTTTTTTTCAAGAAGACAAAATAAAATTTTATGTGTTTTATGTGACCACCATCAAATACAAATACTTACAAACACATAAAACACACATAACCGGGCCACCATCAAATTTCATTTTGTCTTCTTAAAAAAAACCTCATTCAAACACCCAAAACCTAAAAAACCTATCTCAAAATGGTTTAGGGTGCTTAGAAGAGGTTTGAGATAAGTTGTGTGTGTGCGTGTGCTCATGCGCTTTCATGTGTTTGTGAGAGCTGTACTGGTGTGTTTTACATTAAGAAGATGAAAATATGTAGTGTAAAAACATATATATTAGAGGGAAAATAATAATAATAATAATAATAATAATAATAATAATAATAATAATAATAATAATAATAATAATAATAATAATAATAATAATAAGAGGAAGTATGCGTCCAAATATAAGAACAATGGATACAAGTTCATACCATTTGCTTTTTCTACGTTCGGAGAATTTGATACAGAAGCTTTGGACACACTTTCACGTATTAAGAGTGGTGCTTTTATTTTTCATAGAGTGAGGTTTTGTATTTAGAAATGAGTGAGAGCACAACTTGTATCTAAACTCCCATCCAACTTTATGTAAAATAATTATGTTTCAATAATAATAATAATAATAATAATAATAATAATAATAATAATAATAATAATAATAATAAAGTGATGTAGATCCTATGAGTTTTTAATAAAGTGATGTTTTATAACAAAAAAAAAAATAAAAATAAAAAAAAAATAAAAAATAAATAAATAAATAATAATAATAAAAAAAATAATAATAATAATAATAATAATAAACATAAAAACATTAAAAAAATAGTAATAATAAATGTATAATTAAAAAAAAAAAAAAAAAAAAAAAAAAATTAGCGCATGGACTAAATTCGTGATATCCAACAAACCACAGGGATCATTTAATAAACACATATGAGGGTATTTATGTCATTTCAACAATCTAAACCAACAATTGACGATCAACTTAACGGATTTAGTGGTCAAGGGACAAACCCGATACGGGTCAAAACCACATAGAAAGGACCCATTACTTTTTTTTTCTTAAGGACCAATTTCATTAAACCCGACAAACCATAGAGACGATTTATGAAATTAAGTATAAAAAATGAGTAAGATATGACTTGTTGAAAAACATGACACATGACACATGACTTTGCCAATTTAAAAAGAAGATCAATTGATATTAGGTATCTTTTTTTTTTTTGAACGGTGACTTTCATTTTTTGGATTAGAGTCGCACCCGCCAGCTCTGCAGGCTCTCATCCTCCACATACCCAGACTATGTTGTCTTAACCGGGTCCACGCTGGCGTAGTGGGGATTTTTAACGGCGTCCGCCCGGAAACCGTACCGCCTCCACACGAGTATAATTCGCTGGAGTAACGGCCGGATGAAAACCGGGGCCGGCTCTGGTTATGGAAATAATTATTTTTATTTTACTTTTTTATAATAAAACTATAAAAATAATTTAGCTACTCAAGTGAACAAAAACGTACAATCACATAATTAACAAATTTTAATATTATAGTGACTTCACATAATTAACAAATTTTGATATTATAGTGACTTTATTAGCAAATTTTGATAGCATGACTGAAAAAACAAAAAAAAAAATATTATGACTTAATCGAACAAAAACACGAAGCACAATGGCTTTCGTATATTAGCCCTTAGTTTTATTCTTGACATCATCTGTGTAATTCTCATGCATGTTACTGGTTCAGTTTGCTGTTCATATAGACCGTTTCTCTAGCCAGTTATATACGCATGATACCATGTACACAGGATTCCCACAACATCATTGTATCAACATTACAACAATCAAAATGTGTTGATAGATAAAGAGCAATAAGCAACATGTTCAAAGGCTCAAAGCTATATACTTGTACAAACTACAAAAGAAAGATATTACATAACTCCGTCTTGGGATTAAGTCAATTTGTCAAAAGGCTTCATAGTCTTTCCTGCCACTGATCGCAACCGTTTGGTACAAGATGACGAGACACAATACTTTGATATTCATTCTTGCTCGTCTGCTACCTCTTCTTCATCCTCCTCGCCATCCTCGATTCCAATCCATTTCTCGAAGGCAAAGATGAACTCCTTGAAGTTCACCATTCCATTTTTATCCCAATCCATCTCTTCTGCGAATACAAAAAACACAACGTTAGCAACTTTAATTTATAAGCATTCTAGGTGCAAAACAGGTGGTAATTTTGAAGTATTATATTGCTTTAAATGTGTTGAATGGGTCATATAGAAAATATAGCTACGAGAAAAAAAGGATTAACCTCCTACATCGAACTATTCAAAAAATTAGGTTGTCACTGTAATAATATGGGGATTTACTAATCTGAACCATTTTGAGTGGGTTATATAACAAAACGCCCTACATTTTTGAAATTTGAACAAACGTTTTTTGAACCATTACCCAACCCGCCCATGTGCAAATAAAGAGAGGAAGAGATACCGAATCTTCTCATAGCTATGCGCCCAGAAGACCGCTCGCCAGTAGTAGTTTCATTTATGGCATCAACCATCTCACTTCGACTAACATAACCATCTTTGTTCTTGTCCAAGAACACAAATGAGTCCACCAAAGTTTCAAAAGCTTGTAGTTCCGGCATCCCCATGCGTGAACTCTATCAGTGTCAAGACTATAACAAAATGAGGGAAAAAAGAACACAAAAGCACACCAAAAAATGAGTAAACCATATACTGTATTCATGTAGACAATAGCAAGGATACAGAATGGGTGGAAACAGGGTCATTCTTCAGAAGATAAACGAGGCACAGAAGCACAATGAACTCTTTGAAGTTTATTCCCATGTCATGGTTTATATCACATTCTTTAAATAAATCACTGATTTCTTCATCAGTAAAATCTATTTCCAGCTTACGAAAGCAATGATTCAGCTCTTTCGGATCAATTGTACCACTTTTATCTTCATCTGTAATCGCAAAATTGAAGATAATATTGAATGAAAGATGAAATAAATATGTAGGGGTGTTTGGATGTATTCAATGTGAAGAGTTACAAGTAGATAATGATATAATTAAAGCTAAAGATAGGTAGATGATTTTATGGGTGATTTGCATCCATAACCAATGTACTTTTTCATTTGTTTCTTTCAAGTCCAGTACATTTAAGTCATTCCATTTTGTAACCAAGAGCTCTTAAAACCAGACTTTCAAAAATGGTAATTATTATATAAAAAAGGTATATTAAATTTATAAAACTGTTACAATTGTATATTATGTTGAAAAATGACTGAATAAGGATACAAAACTATCTTTCAGTGACTTGTATGTACACATAAAAGTACAATCATTTAAACGAGGCAAAATAAATAGGTCTGTTGGAGTTTTTATGCAAATAAGTGAACAACTAATTATTTCACCTCTATCCTGATAATAAATTTTCTTACAACTTAGCACATGAGTCTCCAGAACTGATTAGTTGTACACTTCTACTCATAAAACTCAAAACTGAGGTTTATACGCACATCCAAACACCGCCATAGAATTCACAGACAATAGAAACTAAAACAGCTAAGCTGAAGATTAATTTACTATGTCACGAAATTTTTATGTGCTTACCAAATTGCTCAAATATAGCTTTGCACTTTCGTAGGCTTGCGTCAATTTTTGGGAACTTCAGGATTATAGTATTGAACGATTTCATGGAAGTTCCTTTAGATTCTCTGCGACGGATTGTCTCCAAGATTTTAGCTTCAAGCTTGGTTGTAGGTACTGAAGTCTTAGGTGATTCATCGGCCTTGGTCAACCTACCACCCATTGTCAACTAGTAATACAAAGCTCGCTGAAAATCAAAGACTTGTAAGCACCAATAATATTACAAGAAATAACAGCAAAAATACTAACTATCCGCAACAAATCATCCTAATTTGACTTTTGTCAAAGGAGTCATTTCCCTGGAATGAATATCAACGGATATGTATAGGTAAAAACTTGTTAACAATTCTTCAATTCTGATCATTCAACCCTTAAATTATTAGATTGGTCAGACTGGGATAAGCTTAAAGAACCAATATAAGACAATTTATAAGGTTCTAAAATTTAGGGACAATTAGGCAGTTTTACATCTATCTAGCTAATCCGTTGCCACACGAAACTTGATTAGTCAGACAGATGTAAAATCACCTAATTATCCCTAACTTTAAGACCCCAAATAATTTATCTTGTTTTGATACTTCAAGTGGTCGTAATCAACTTAAAAAAATAACTACATTATGATCATTCTCTACTTTTGGAGACGAAAAACCAAACCAAATATACGGATTTTGGTCCACTCAATCCAAAACCAGAACCATTCAAACCAACCCGCATGCTCCAATTTTTATTTAAACAGGTCAGGTTTTCGCGCACCCCAAATTACATACCACCCTACTTAACCAATGCTCCTAAATGCAAACCGCACTAGAAAAGACCGAATCTTGATATGATCTTAAAGTTTATGAAGTGCAAGAAACCTAATCAATTAGTCACAGATCCTCAAAATGAAACTACAATATAGTCTATCTTGGATCATAAATTCACTTTTTACCATATTCAAAGATAAAATCAGAAAATCATAATCACTTTACACAATCACTAAAAACTTATTCTAGTCACTTCAAGCCACAATAATAGGTTCAAACGCACATCCTAAAACCTCCTGAGGCGACATCAGTTTACAATATTCCTACATATAAATTGAAGTTGCAATTTGCAAACATTTAATTAGTAGGACCAGAATATTTGCTAAAGTTCAAACAAATATCCAAGTTGACATAAATTACTTGATTTTGAAGCAGAAAGCATAATCCTAGCTATAACATCTTAAAGAACAGCATCTACTATGGATTTTATCAAGAAACAACAAAAACCTAATTTTTTATGCAATAATGACAAAAACAACAAGATTTTCGCTAACCAAACAACAAATTGGCGTTAATCTATTTAGCAATTAACAAACAACGTGTCCAGATGTCACTCAAGCATTCAATCTTTTCGGTTGGAAACACTACTTTGGTAACTAGTCCTGCAAAAAAAAAAAAAAAACTTGTTCGATGACGAAAATGCCCTTCATCCTTTTACAAATCACTTTTTACTTTACGGGGGTATTTGTTTAAGCTTATTTTTCAGCTTATGGGCTTACTTTCCATCTTTAAGTCAGAAATTAAGCCGATAAAAATGGGCTTATGAGAACATAAGCAGATTTAAATAAGCTCATAAGCTAAGCAATCCAACACACCTTCTAACATACATAGATGAGTATTCTAAAAGGGTGTTTAAGATTGCTTATTTTAGTGCTTATCACCTTAAAAAGAGCTTATTTCTTTAAGAAAATAAGCAATCCAAAACAACCTCCAACATCATTTTTGCCAAACAAACAAAAACACAAACCTATTCAGATAATCAATAGACTAATAAACATAACTCAACCAAAAAAACATATATTAAAAACTAACAATATAAACTAAAAGTAAGCAGTTCTTACCAAAAGTATGAAGAAATGAAAGAAACAAAATGAATGAGGGTTTTTTTCTTGTTTGATTGATAATGAAATGAATATTATTATATTAAAAACAAGACCCACTAACAAAGATCGATCTAAGTAGTTGTAATTTAAAAAGGGAGGGGTTATCCCCACCCGGGTACCCTTTTTATTTATTTATTTATTATTTTATTTTTGGAAGTTTTTTTTTTTTTTTTTTTTTTTTTTTTTTTAATTTATTTATTTTTAGAAGTGTTTATGTTTTTTAGTGTCCGGATCATTTGCAAAGTAGCACAAATTTGCAAAGCTTAAAAAGTATTTTGGTGTTGCCACGTGTCCCCCTCCTTTTTCCCCTCAAGGATACTTATGTAATTTCTCCTCCTTCCCGCTATATCCCCTTCTTCCCTCTTTTTCTTTCTATTATCAGGTTTTTCTTTCTATTGTTTATTCTCCTAGTACCCTCCCAACCACCACTATCATCATCAGATCTAACACAACACATCTCGATCTCCTCATCCCCTTTCATACAATCATCATCATCATCATCATCAGATCTAACACATCGCCGTCTCCGTCACCATCACCGTCTCCATCACCATCACCGTCTTCACGCCGTCAGCAACACCGTCATCACGCCGTCACCATCAGGTACCAACTAATAAAACTTTTTTTTTGGTACTTTTCGACTTCATAATAATCAGGTAAACATAGAAAGATCTGTTGTTGAAATGTGATAGATATAAAGATGCACACTAACTGCTCGATGAAATGTTTCAACCAGATTTTTGCTGAAAGATAAAATAAATACAGATCTTTATATGAAAAGCTAAAAAATAAAAATGAGAAAAATGAATTTTTGTTAAGAGAGATGAGATGAGAGATGCTTGGGAAGAAAAATGGATTTTTGTTAAAAATAAAAGTATTGATTATTCAAGGAGAATTTCGTCAAGTTGAACATTGACTAATTTGTGGTTAAATGTTTAGGCGTTGGTCAAAAGATTCATTAGTAGCTTGCGGATTCATTAGAATAACTTGTTAGTAGGTTGCGGATTCGATAGAATAACTTGTTAGAATAGATTAGAATGAGGTTCAGCAGTTATTGCTTGTTATCATGGTTTTATTAGTAGCTTGCGGATTCATTAGAATAACTTGTTAGAATAGATTAGTATGAGGTTCATCAGTTATTGCTTGTTATCATGGTTTAATTAGTAGGTTGCGGATTCATTAGAATAACTTGTTAGAATATATTAGAATGAGGTTCATCAATTATTTGCCCTGTGTTATGTGTTATGTGTTGTTAGAATAGATTAGAATGAGGTTCATCAATTATCATGGTTTAATTTTTTGGCCTGTGTTATTTGTTTTTTCATCTGTTATTTGGCTGTGTTATGTGTTGTTTTTTGATTCATCAATTATTTGGCATGTGTTATGTGTTGTTTTTTTGTTCATCAGTTACTTGTACTTTGTTATGTGTTTTAAGTTCATCAATTATTGTCCTGTGTTGTTTTTTGATTCATCAATTATTTGGCCTGTGGTATGTGTTTTTTGGTTCATCAGTTACTTGTAATTAAATTATCTTTTTAAGTTCATCAATTTTTTTTTACAGATAATGATTATGAACCTGTTCCATATTCTGTTGGTATTGTTTCATCAGTTTTTTTTAATAAGTTTTTTTCATTAGTTTTTGTTCATCAGTTTTTTGTACTCAGCCACTGTATGTACTACTTCCTTTTTTTTCAAGTCTTGTGTAAATCAGCTGAAGATTTTTACCAGTGTTCGTGCAAACGTTTTGAGTCATATGGACTTTTATGTCGTCATATCTTTATATTCAAGTGTTCGACCCAAAGTCATGTTTTCATTTAGTATCAAGTTGTGACTGATTAGAAGTAAATTTGTTTGTGTTAAAATGATTGTCAATTTGTGTATTTGTTGGATGTAATTAATATTTATTGTTTGCGTTTTCTTTGATGTTATTCATTAGTTAAATCAGTTATAGGTTCATCAGTTTATTGGTTCATCAGTTATTGGTTCATCAGTTATTGTGTTGTTATAGGTTCATCAGTTATAGGTTCATCAGTTATAGGTTCATCAGTTATTGGTTCATCAGTTATTGGTTCATCAGTTATTGTGTTATTATAGGTTCATCAGTTATAGGTTCATCAGTTATTGGTTCATCAGTTATTGTGTTGTTATAGGTTCATCAGTTAATGGTTCATCAGTTATATGTTCATTAGTTATTGGTTCATCAGTTATAGGTTCATCAGTTATTGGTTCACCAGTTATTGGTTCATCAGTTATTGGTTCATCAGTTATTGTGTTGTTATAGGTTCATCAGTTATAGGTTCATCAGTTATAGGTTCATCAGTTATTGGTTCATCAGTTATAGGTTCATCAGTTATTGGTTCATCAGTTATAGGTTCATCAGTTATTGTGTTGTGTTATTTTTTTGGTTCATCAGTTATTGTGCTGTTATTTTTTTGGTTCATCAATTATTGGTTCATAAGTTATAGGTTCATTAGTTATTGGTTCATCAGTTATTGTGTCGTTATAGGTTCATCAGTTATAGGTTAATCAGTTATAGGTTCATCAATTATTGGTTCATCAGTTATAGGTTCATCAATTATTGTGTTGTGTTATTTTTTTGGTTCATCAGTCATTGTGCTGTTATTTTTTTGGTTCATCAATTATTATCCTGGTGTTGTGTTTTTGGTTCATCAATTATTGTCATGTGTTATGTTATTTTTTTGGTTCATCAATTATTGGTTCATCAGTTATAGGTTCATCAGTTAGCGTCGATTGTTTTTCAAAGTGTTTAGGTTCATCAGTTATCGTCGGTTGTTTTTCAAAGTGTTTTGGTTCATCAGTTAGCTTCGGTTGTGTTTCATTCATCAGTTAGCGTCGGTTGTTTTTCAAAGTATTTTGGTTCATCAGTTAGCTTCGGTTGTGTTTCAAAGTGTTTAGGTTCATCAGTTAGCTTCGGTTGTGTTTCAAAGTGTTTAGGTTCATCAGTTAGCGTCGGTTGTTTTTCAAAGTGTTTTGGTTCATCAGTTATTTTTTATAACGTTCATCAGTTATTGTTAATCTTTAACGTGCAATATCTCACTCATATTATATCGGATTTGAGTGATTCAAATTTATGGGTAAAGAATGGCCAAAAAGCTACAACTTTCATGTTTTAAGTTTTGCAAAATTCGGCCTTTAAACTAGGCAAAATTAGAGCTAAAAATGCATAAAATTTCAAGAAAATCAACACCTACTTAAAAAGTTGGAAAAAAAAAAAGTTGCGATTCATATATCATAATGCATACCAAATTAAAGAGAATTATATTTTTAAAAATTATGGTGAAATCAGTTTTTCATAAAAGTTTATCGTTTGAAAGTTATTTACGTTTAAAGTTTTGGGGTGGAATAAAAAAGGGGTTAAAATGACCAAAATGCCCCCTAACCAAATTTAATAAGAAAAAAAGGAGGGAATGGTTGGTGGACACATGTCACATTGTGAGTAGTTGAAAACACTTTTTAGACTTTTTAATTTGCATCCCTTTTTTAAGGGATCGCATCTCATGTTTTTTATAGTGTTTATTTGTTATGTTTTTTATGTTATGTTATTTGTATTCGTCTAATGTGTTTCTATTTAATTAAACAACAACAACAATAACACGTTAAACATTAACACATTAAACAACTACAAAAATAACTGTTATTATTCAATTAAACAACAACATTAACACATTATTTAAAAACAATAAAACCTACTACACATGAAGATTATTTATCTCATCTAAAAGCTCATGGAGCATTGCACCCGACTGACATGCATGATCCTCAGAATTTCATGCCAATTCCAGTGATGCCTCCAGCGTCTTTATTCTTGTCATCAACATCTTGTTTTGAGACAATAACATCTTGTTTCTTGTTTCAAGCTTGTCAATCTTATTATTTTTAGCTACGCAGTTTGAGCACTGCGTTGAAGAAGAGGCTTGACTAAAGTGCTTGTTTTGAAAAGCATCCTTCCACATAAAGTATCCACACCCATAGTCTTCTGTTCCTGGCTGTTACATGATAAGAAAATTATAAGAAATGTATTCTTAACAGACAAATTATTTACATAATTAAGCAAACGTATGATTATTTACCACTGAAAAAGGACATGCATAATATGGTTGACCATAAGTAGCGTCTGTACGGGATTTCCTTTCTATAATCAATCATCTCCAACAGTGACACAAGAAATGATTTTTTCGTTCCACCTGGCCAAAGAATTTGTATAATAATTTACAACATAAATCAATAATGTTATTATTAATTTAAATAATACAAACAGTTATTTACAACATAAATCAATAATCATTCACTATGTTTTGTCGGTATAATTATTTACAACATAAATCATTAATCATTTACAATGTTTTGTCTGTATAATTATTTACAACATAAATCAGTAATCATTTACTATGTTTGTCTTCGTCTATTCTCAGTATACATGTGTTGTCGATCGGAATATAAAGTTGCCCATTCGGATGCATTGCCAACTCTGTACGTCCCCCATTATGGGACTAATTATTGTATAATCATTATATGATTATGTGATAATTAGAGGTGATTAAAGAGGATATATGGTTGTGGTAACCATAATATATAGTTAATTGATTATGTGTTTATGCTTATAGTGATTTGGCTTGGATTGTAAGAGTGGAGATTGATGATTTAGATGATGATGTTCTTGATTTCATTAGCTTGGGATCAAGGTAAGTAAACCGGTTATAAGATGATGTTATATTGATTTCATCATATTATGTGTTATGTATTATGTGTTAAGGTTATGAATGTATGTGCTTATGTGAGAGTGTGTTAGAGACTAGTTTGGCATAACTAGTTATGAAGAGTTTAGATAAAGGTGAAATAGGTTTAAGGTATGTTGATGCTTTGACCTATAAGGCATGTTGGTGCGTAAGTGATTTAAGGTATGTGTTAATGTTTAATGTTGTAAAGGATTGATGGATTATGATGCGTAATGTGTGAATGATTATAATATTATGTTATGATCGTTTTACTTTCTAAGCCTCGCTCTTACGGTTTTAAGATGTCAATGTTTTGTAAGTGCTTATGCTAATCCGGTAAGCTTGGATTAACGCTTAAGGATAGCTAATGTGGAAGATTAGAAGCATGGTAAGAAAGTAAGAGCTTAGATACATACCGAGCTCAAATCAATGTTGATGCCCCCATGAGTTGTTTAACGGTCATAAGGTCGTTGTCAAGTATCAAGATTATGTTTTAATATGTTAAGGTCAAGTATGTTTAATGGTATGTCATAGTTTCGATTAAAGTGTTTATGGTCAGGGTTAAAGGGGTGTTTGGATTAATGTATGTTTGTACCCATTTTGGGATTTGAACGGGTCAATGGTCATGGATCAAGGTTGTCATGGTCGTTCATGTCCAATGTGTGTTTTGGTTCAGGTTTAAGCGCTTGTTTTATGGTTAATGGTGTTATGGTTAAGTTGTGTATGCAAACGGGTCAAAACGGGTATTTTGGCATAATACCCGTCACTTTGTAAAGCACGTTTCTGCGGGTCTTTGTGACCAAGTTTATGCATATATTTGATGTTTATAACGTACTAATGATTTCTGGAAGTATTGGTGTTATGTCATGTTATAGAAGTCATTTTCTGAAAAATGGGTCAAAAGTGCACAAAAAGAATATGCAGAAAAATGGGTGTTTGGGACAAGATCCATTTTAACCCATTTTGGGTCAAACGAGTCAAGATTTTTGGGAAACAATGTATATTGTATATTTTTAGTTAAATGGTAATTACATGTGTTTAAATATAAGTCTAAAGTTTTGATTTTATGTTTAAAGGTGTTACGGGTCATTTTGAGTAAATAAGTGCCCAGGAAGGGTATAAGTGCCCCAAAAGGGTATAAGTGCCAAGGAAGGGTATAAGTGCCCAGGAAGGGTATAAGTGCCTAAGAGGGGTCCAAGTGCCCAAGAAGGGTTTTGCAGTTTTTGTCCGTTTTGTTTATTTTGTATAAAATCAACCGTAAGTCGTCCCGGGTCGTGCCACCCGTCGTTTCGAAGGTAATTGAGTCTAGTTTCATTTAAAAATAGTCTCAACGTCTAGATGTTTATAGATTTTTTTTCAGTTTTCAAAAGAGTAACAGTGGGTCAGTTTCGGGTCATGTCGTTTCCACGCAAAAGTTTCAAGTTTTGAGTATTTTAAGTCGTGTCGTTCACGTGGTGTTACACTATGATTGCCTTGATTTCGCCCAGTCTAGAAGACAATGTTGCTTTCTCTAATCCTGGCAAATATCGACAGGTAGTGTGTTCTTTACAATATGTTTCCCTTTCTCGATCTGACATAACTTTTGCTGTCAACAAAGTATCCCAATATATGCAAGCTCCAAACGAGAATCATTTTTTATGTCATCTTCATGGTACGGTTGACCACGGTATGTTCATACGTTGTTCTTTAGGTTTTGTCCTTCAAGCTTTTAATTATGTACTATTGGAAAGGTAGCCCTGATGCTTCTCATGAAGCTTTCTCAGATGCTGACTAGGCAGGGGATTGAGATGATTGACGGTCCACAATGGGGATTTGTTATCTACCTTGGTTCAAACCTTATATCTTGGACTGCTTGTAAGTAACACATAGTTCCCCGTTCCTCTACGGAAGCCGAATATAAAGCACTTGATGACACCGTCACCGAACTCACATGGCTTCAAGCTCTTCTCGTAAGGTTGGAGTTTATACGTCTTCAACTCCTATACTATGGTTCAACAATCCAGGTGTAACATACTTGTCAGCTAATCTTGTCTTTCATGCACGTACAAAGCATGTGAAAATAGACTATCACTTTGTTCGGGAAAAGGTTGCTCAAGTGGATGTTCGAATTCAACACATATCAACACATGATCAGATTGCAGATATCTTTACAAAGCTATTTTTAACTCCTAGATTTCTCTTTCTAAAAGCTACAAGTTGTTCCCTGCACTTAACTTGCGGGGGCGTATTAGACCAAATTAGACTAGACGGGCCGACCCAATTGTATATATGAGCCATACCCATTAGGGTTTGGATTATAGTCGCTTATTGTCTAAGCTAGTATAAATAAAGGTGCCAACTTATATATTTACACACAATTACAATTCAATTCAATATAGTACATTGAGGTTTTATATGGACTAGATGTATACTCGCGCAAAGCGATGGTGTATAGAGGCAAATAATTATACTTGCGAAATCGTGATTGTGGTTCGACCCTTGATACAAAGCGTGTGTTTTTTAAAATTAATATAGTGTTTGTTTTTAAAAAGTTGTCAAGTTTAGAATTGATCAAGAAAAAACATAATTTAAGTTGCTAAATTTTTGAAAAGTTGCAAAGTTTAAGAGGTACTTAGGAGTAATTTATGCAAACTGCATTAATTTAAGTTTCAAAATTTTCTGATTCAAGTTTCAAGAAAAGAGATATACTTTTTATAAGTAGTAAAGATGAACGTTAAATGTTTGAGGTTTCTTTAATCCGAATAATTTAAGAGTGGACAAAATTTAAAAGAGTTTAAGCAACCAAATTCCGGAAAATATTATATGTGGTGAACTGACATCACGTTATATGTACACTAAGAGCACACGGTATGGCTTAACCGTGCCTCGCCGTGGTCCAATGTGGCACTTGCTCGTGGCTCGCCATCATACCTCCCCCCTGCTCGTGGCTCGCCATGTAAGGCCTCCTCGTCTGCACGAGGAGGTAACTTCCTGACAATTCGACCGTTTTTTTTTTTTTTTTTTTTAGTTTTGTAAATAGTTTTGTAAAGTTTTTAAATTTGACTTGTAATGTTTTACAAAAACTTGTAACGTTTTATAAAGTAGGAAATTAACATACATTAAACATCAAATAGAAATACATTAAACGTCAAATAGAAACTACATTAAATAGCCATTTGAAAAAACAACGAACGATTAACATAAACAACGAACGATTAACATAAACAACATACGATTAACATAAACAACCACAAATTAATGGAAGGTATCATCTGAGTCTGGGTAACCATCTTCAGTCGAAGAGGAATCAGGTGAGAACCAACCCATTTCCCAGTTCTTCTTACGTTCTTCATCCTCCCTGGCTTGCTGCTCCAAATAAGCAGCTTCCTCTTGTCGTTCACGGTGTTCCATTTCTAGTAAGACTTCCATATCTTGCTCCATTTGTCTGAGTTGTTCCTCTGTTAAACCAAACGGATTTGGGTCTTGGCGGACAACAGGTGGATTGTTCACCGGTGGATTTAGGTCTTGGTGGACAACCGGTTCATTTTCCGGTTGGAAAACCGGAAAGATATGTTCATGTGGAGTATGAAATTCTTCATTTTGGCAAGGTGGACTTGGAAATTGTTGTGAGAAATCCTTTTGGCGAGGTAGACTTGGAAATTGTTGTGAGAAATCCTTTTGGCGAGGTGGACTTGGAAATTGTTGTGAGAAATCTTTTTTGAAAGACATTTTGAATTTGAGAAGTTTGGATCTTGAATATCTTAGCAGTTTGAATGTGTTTGTGTGTGAGATGTGTTTGAGAAGCCTGGATATTTATAGGGTTGAAATCCACACATTTTTTATATTTTAACTTTGAATTCGAAATTTGAAACGGATATAAATATATCCCACCCTCCTTTTTGAATTTGAAAATATAAATATAATATATCCCGCCCTCCTTTTTGAATTTGAAATTATAAATATATCCCGCCCTCTTTTTTTATTTTGAATTTGAAATTTTAAGTTTTAAATATCCCGCTCATTAATTAAATTCAAATTTTGAATTTGAAAGTTCAAACGGTTATAAATACCATACCATTCTTGGCTATTTTCACACACTTGTAATATTTTTCACACATTTAAAATGAATAATCGTTGGTCTAAAGAAGAAGAGAAGTTGCTAGCTGAAATTTGGGTTGCAGTTTCCCAAGACCCAAGCTTCAACAATGAAAACTCCTTTTGGAACCAGGTTGTAGACATGTTCAACAATATGTCTAACGGTGAAAATCGTAACAGAAAGAAGGTCACGGGTAAATGGACAAGACTTAGCAGTGAATGTCAAAACTTCAACGCTATTTACATACATTTGCAGCGTACAGGCGGAGAGAATGACGGTGAGATTCTCAACAATGTGACAATATTTGAACAACGAAATGGGGGGAGAAGCTTCGAATACGTTCACGTGTGGGAGGTTTTGAGAAATGTTTAACAGTGTTATATGATTTGTTATCCGTATCGTGTTTATCTTTTCCCGTATCATTTTTAATATGTTGTACTGTTAGTTTACGTTTGAATTTGAATAATACTCGTACGGTTACTTTTACTTTGAATCTGAATTTTAAAATAGCCTCCAACGGCTAGTTTAACGGCTAGTTTCCACTATAAAACCCACTTTCACAACACTTCATTTACTCACACTACTTCTTATAAAACTCACTCGCAAGTATCACTACAAACACTATGGCTAACGAACCAGCAGAGGTGCAAAAGGCTATCCTCACCCGATTACGCAATGAACAAGAAAAAGAACTCAAACTTATTAACAATTTGTTTGGCGAGATATCTCGTATTATGCTACAAATGCATAATCGTGCTCCAGAGATCGAAAGGTTGCGTGAGTTGCCTCAAGACCATCCAGCTATCAGGGTCGGTCTAGAAACTCTACTAAGAAATGATGAAACAGATCTGGAACTTCATGTCGCCTTGAAGATGGTTAGGGAGCAGGTGTTACAAGTGTGGGAGGAGAAGTCGGATCTCATCGACAATTACAAATCTATATAAAATTTCGTATCGTATTGTATCGTTATTTTAATTCCCGTATCGTTTTTTTTCGTATCGTAAGTTTGTGTTTCGTATGGGTTTAAATTTGTTGTAATGTATTTTTATTTTTATGAAATGAATTTAGTTTATTTGGGTATTTGAATAAAAGAAATAAAAATAGATATTGGTGGGGCCCAAATGAGGAGTTTGTGGTATGTTATGGTAAGGGGGGTTGTATGTTGTGGTTTGTTGTGGTGGCGTGGCACCCCGTGGGGCCTGAATGAGGAGATTGAGCTCATTCATGATACCTTATGCTCTAAGAGGTATGAACAATTGGGCATCAACAAATTAGTGGCTATAGAGGAGTTTACATGCAACAACAAATTATATGTTATATATATATACTAAAAGGGGGAAGTTGCTTCCCCCCAAAACAATTTATACATTACTTGACTATCTCCTATTGGTTGCAAACAATTGATACAGTTACTTGGCTATATCCTATTGGTTGCAAAACCATGGATACACAGGTGTTGCCCCTTATTTGTAGATACCCTTGAAAATTCCAGATCCATTCGCTCAAAAAATCTCCCCTCCCCACTTCTTCCACCGCCTTAAAACAATTACCATCCTTCATATTCCAGCTTCATCAGATCATCTCACCGCCACTCTCATCAAACCCATAAACAAAACCAAACGCCTCTCACAAAAACAATTAAAAAGTTGAAGATCTATTGATGTCATTGGAAATCAACACGATTGTAAGTGTTTTCAGCTCTTAATCTTTGTCATTTTTTTGTGACATTCTATTTTTCATATTTATAAAGATTGATACTTGAGCTTTTCATTAATTTTTTTCGATTTAGGGATACGAATTTGATGAAATAGATCAAATTTATATCTAACATTGTGTTCTTGTTAATACAAATATCGTCCTAAAAACGTTATTTATATTTTACGATCTTTGCTTAATTTTGTTAATGACAATTACAAAGTTTATCTTTAAGCAAAGCATAAATATAAGTTAAAGTCTTTTACATTTATAGTAATAAGTATTTTAAAAACATATTTATGCATTACATGATCACTAGGAATCACATTGCATATATACATTTTACATTTATATGTTTTACTTTTATTTCTTAAATTAGAAATATTAACATAACATCATAGCATACCTCATTTTGATATCTTGAGGATTTGGGAAATATTTTGGTAAGATCTTTAAGTAAGAAAGTTAACTTTGCAAGATCTTGAAATGACTTTTCAAGATATAGAATGATATGGAAAGATTTGTAAGAATCTTAGCTGTCTGGTCCCCGCGGAACCAAACCAGTACAAAGGCGGATCCAATTTTTGGGATCCGCCAAATCCGTGCCCTGTTGATCAGCTTTGCCTATAAATAGCAAGCTGATCATTCAGGCACACTTATCACTCATATAGCCTAAATTATATATATTCATTCATTTGTACATTACTAACCCATATCTTTCATTCATTTCATAGATCTCACTTTTGTAGCAAAGAAGATCAAGCATACAAGCTTCAACATACTTACTGTTGCAAGTTTTATTAGTTAGATACTGTGTGATTTGTTAGTATTCACACATCATTGTTATACCTTTCATTCAGTAGAGTTTGGTTAGTGTTTTAGTCCTTAAAACACAAAGAGTGTCGGGAGTGGTTGTACCCTTGTTAAGGAACCAACGAGAGTGGTTGTACCCTTGTTAAAGAACCAAGGGGAGTGGTTGCACTCTTGTAAAGAACCCGGTGTTTAGCTTAGTACCGGATAAAGTGTAAGCGACGTGTATAAAGGTTTTCTCCGCCGAGAAGGGAGTTTGTTTCTTAGTGAAGAAAAACTCTCGAGTTAGAGGCTCGAGGAGTGGAGTAGGGCAAGGAAGAGAGTCCTTGTAGCCGAACCACTATAAATCTCCGTGTTGTGGTTTGATTGTTCCTATCCTTACTTACTTTACTTATATTGTTTGTTTGTGAGTATTTACTTTGAAATCACGTTAAGTCATAAAGCGAATTAATTTTAAAACGGTAAAAACTATTCTACCCCCCTTCTAGTTTTCCACAATTGGCATCAGAGCTACGTTGCTCAAGATTTTCAAATATGTTGTATTTTAAAACTTGAAACGATCAATGGATTTTGAAAACTTTAAAGAAGGGCAATCTATGCAAAGACCACCACTATTTGAACCAAATTGTTTCATATACTGGAAAAAACCGCTTTGAGACATATGTGAAGTCAAAGGACATAGATCTATGGTATATAATTGTAGAGGGTGATTACAAGCCCATAAGTAATAATATTTCAGGTGGTCGGGATGAAGGTGTTTCTCTTACTCGTCACAGTGATGAGCAAAAGAAGTTGATTGCCAAAAATAACGAAGCCAAAATGATGCTTTATAATGCTTTACCTAAGAAAGAATATGAAAGAGTTTTTATGTGTAAAACGGCTAAGGATATTTGGCAATCATTGATTATCACTCATCAAGGGAACTCACAAGTCAAAGATAACAAAATTGATCTTCTTGTTCAACAATATGAACAATTTGTTATCTCTGAAGATGAGACCATTGATAGTGCGTTTGCTAGGTTTAATACTATTATTATATCTCTTAAAGCACTTGATGAATCTTTTTCTAGTAAGAATTTTGTCAGGAAATTTCTAAGAGCACTCCATCCAAAGTGGAGAGCAAAGGTGACGGCTATTGAAGAATCTAAGGATCTTTCAAGCATGACACTGGACGAGCTCATTGGAAATCTCAAAGTTCACGAGATGGTGATGGAAAAAGACTCAGAAATAGTTAAAGGCAAAAAGGAGAAGATGAAGTCCATTGCCTTGAAAGCTAGGGTAGAATCAAGTGATGATGAAGAATCTTGTTCTAGTAGCGAAGACGAAGAGTATGCCATGGCCGTAAGAGATTTCAAGAAATTCTTTAGGAGACGAGGAAAGTTTGTAAGACCACCTCGTGAAGAAAAGAAATCCTTCCGGAAAGACCGTGATGATAGGAAAGGTAAGGTAGATAGGAAATGTTATAGGTGCGGGGATTCTAGTCACCTAATAGGAGAATGTCCAAAGCCTCCAAAGAACAAGTCTCAAAGAGCATTTGTTAGTGGAGCTTGGAGTGATAGTGAAGGTGATGACGACGAGCCTAAGAACGACGAAGTTGCTCTCATGACTCATGACACAGAAGATGTACATTCTGACTCGTCATATTCTTCTATAGATGATGAAACCTTAGAAGTAGAATATAACAAACTGTGTGATATCACTTTAAAAATCATAAACAAAAATAAGTTCTTAAAAACCAAAACGACACTCTTGGAAAATGAAGTCCATTGGTTAAAAGAAAAAGAAATACTATCAGAAAAGGGTAAACGTGTGAAAGAAACATGTATCTCATGTCAGGAACTTAAACTAGAAATAGAAACGCTTAAAACCACACAGGAAGATCTTATCAAACAAAACTCTAAGTTTAAGAGGTTTGATAAAAACTTTTTATTTAGCAGATGAGTTAATGCAAATTCAAAAGTTTCCCCATGATAAAACTGGACTAGGATTTATGAAATCAGGAAACTTAAATGACTTTACGAAACAAACAGTGAAAGTACAAGAACTTGTTCCAACTGAGTCAGATACCTACAGATCTGGCGGATCCAAAAATTTGGTTCCGCCAGTTGTACCAAAAGGATCCGCAGGTACAGTTGATGAACAGAAGGTTTGTAATTTGAATCGTACTGAATTCGTTAAGGTCACTAGAAAACCTAGCACTAGTACAACTATTAACAAACAAAAACCAGTAGTCACTATAGGAAAAAGGTCAAGTTAATAATGAGTTTAGGATGAAAACGGTTCAACAGAGACCTAAAGCTAGTTTTCCCAAACACCCCTTTCCTAAGAGTAACTTTAACACACAACATCATTATCAAAATAATTGAAACCAAAACATGTCTAGGAACTTTCAAGGAACCAATTACATGCCATGGAACACTTGTCCACCATTTCCATACATGAACCATGATAATGTTATATTTAACCCAAACGGACCCATGAGATATTGGGGACCAAACGCTTGAGTTTTTCTTGAACTTAGGTGTGCTTAAAAGTTGAGTTAGAACCAGATGAGTGGATTAAAGATAGTGGGTGTTCAAGACACATAACGGGGAACAAAAGCCTTTTCTCATCCTACCAAGTGTACGACGGAGGTAATGTCACATTCGGTAGCAAACTTAAAAGTAAAATCATTGGAAAATGTACAATCTCTCATGACTCTCTCACCATTGATGATGTTGCTCATGTAGATAATTTAGGATTTAACTTGCTTAGTATTAGTCAATTATGCCGCAAAAAGTATAACGTCCTTTTCAGTGAAAATGGAAGTAAAATACTAAAAGATGGCATAACCGTAGGAAAAGGTGTTTTGAAGAATAACGTTTATGTTATGAAATTAGACAAAACACCTAAAGATAAACTTTGTCTCACCTCTCTGGACGAAAACTCAACTCTATGGCATAGACGCTTAGGTCACGCTAATATGAGGTTAATCCAATCCTTATCATCTAAGGAACTCGTTAGGAACCTGCCCAAGTTGAAATACGACCAACACTTTTGTGATGCTTGCAAAATTGGGAAACAAGTTCATAATAGCCATAAGGCTAAAAACATGGTGTCTACATCTAGGTGTCTAGAATTGTTACATATGGATTTGTTTGGTCCATCCGCTATACAAAGTTACGGGGGAAACTTCTATACTTTGGTAATAGTAGATGATTACTCTAGGTATACTTGGACTAAGTTCTTGAAAACTAAAAACGAGGCATTTGATAAATTTGAAATTCTAAGTAAGAAAATTCAAAATCAAATAGGAAATAACATTGTGTCTATTAGAACCGACCACGGTCGTGAATTTGATAACGAAATCCAATTCGGAGCTTTTTGTGATGCTAATGGCGTAACACATAATTTCTCGGCTCCTCGAACTCCTCAATCTAACGGTGTAGTTGAACGCAAAAATAGGACAATTCAAGAAATGAGTAGAACTATGTTAAATGAACAAAACATACCTCAAAAGTTTTGGTGTCACGCCGTAGATACATCCACATATATCCTAAATAGACTCCTAATTAGACCATCTTGAATAAAACACCATATGAGCTTTATAGAGGCAAAAACCCTACGTTAGGATATTTTAGAGTTTTTGGAAGCAAGTGCTTCATATTAAACACTAAGGATTACCTCACCAAGTTCGACCCAAAGTCGTATGAAGGTGTATTTCTAGGATATTCACAAAATAGTAAAGCATATATTGTCTTAAATAAAGAAACATCAAGAGTCGAGGAATCGTTGAACGTAACATTCGACGAAAGTCCACCTCCCTCTAAGACATCACCTTTGGTAGATGATGACTTAGTTGAAAGTCAAATGGTTGAAAACCATGAAAACATAGAGAATGACAAAGAAGACGAACTAGTAAAAAGAGAAATTGTCAACATCAAAGAATCCAAAAGTCATCCATTAGACAACGTCATAGGAAAAATTAACGAAAGAACCTTAAGGTCAAAAGCCCAAAACGAAAGTAATTTCTTTTGTTTTGTTTCAACTATTGAACCTAAAAATGTTAATGAAGCCATAAAAGATGAATCTTGGGTCATAGCGATGCAAGAAGAATTAAATCAGTTTGTTAGGAATGACGTTTGGACATTAGTACCTCAACCTCAAAATCAAACCATAATTGGAACTAAATGGGTTTTTAGGAAAAAAATGGATGAAAATGGAGTAGTGTCTAGAAACAAAGCTAGACTAGTAGCTCAAGGCTACAATCAACAAGAAGGTATAGATTACGACGAGACATTTGCACCCGTCGCTAGGCTTGAGTCAATTAGAATATTACTTGCATATGCATGCGCACACGACTTTAAACTATTCCAAATGGATGTTAAAAGTGCTTTTCTAAATGGTTTTATTAATGAGGAATTGTACGTTGCAAAACCTCCCGGCTTTGCCGATTTTGAAAAACCAAATCATGTCTACAAACTTAAGAAAGCATTATACGGACTTAAGCAAGCACCAAAAGCTTGGTATGATCGACTTAAAACTTTCCTAGTTGACCATAAGTGTACCATGGGCCTAGTAGACAACACTCTTTTCACCAAGAAAAAGGGATCACATATTATCATAGTCCAGATATATGTGGATGACATTATATTCGGTTCAACTTGTCAAGAGTTATGCGATGAATTCTCAAAAATCATGCATGATGAGTTTGAAATGAGTATGATGGGGGAACTAAACTTTTTCTTTGGTCTCCAAATAAAACAATTAGAAGATGGGATATTCTTCAACCAATCTAAGTATATCAAGGATATGCTTAAGAAGTTTGGTCTTGAAGACTCAAAACCTATGAAAACACCCATGTCCTCCGAAACCAAACTCACAAAGAATGAAGAAAGTGAATCCGTAGATAACACTAAATATAGAGGAATGATTGGTAGTTTACTCTATCTCATGGATAGTAGACCAGATATTATGTTTAGTGTTTGTCTATGTGCACGCTTTCAAGAAGATCCCAAAATATCTCATCTTGAAGCCGTTAAACGGATCTTTAGGTACATTAAAGGTACTACACATTTAGGATTATGGTATCCCAAAGGAACGGGTGTAGAAACTATAGTGTATGCCTACTCAGATCATGCCGGTGATTATGTTGATAGGAAAAGTACAAGTGGTATTTGTACTTTTGTAGGACATTGTCTCACCTCGTGGTTTGTTAAGAAACAAACGAACCTTGCAATATCAACAAGTGAAGCCGAGTACGTGTCAGCAGGAAAAGCTTGCCAACAAGCACTGTGGATGCAACAAGATCTCGTCGACTATGGAATTGAACTCAACGACATTCCCATTCTTTGCGATAACAAAGGAGCTATCGAACTCAGCAAAAATCCAGTCCAACATGCTAGAACCAAACACATAGAAATACGACACCACTTCCTACGCGACAATGTTCAGAAGGGAAACATCTCAATTGAGAAAGTTTCCTCAGAGGACAACATTGCCGATATCCTCACAAAACCTCTCAAGAGAGAACCTTTCAACTATCTTAGACTTGGTTTAGGATTAATGGAACATAGTGAGTAGATAAAACATTAGCTCAAATCTTAGATTAACCAAACACGGCAATAACCAAATGTTGTGTTCTGATCCTGCAGATCCAACCGACAACAAGGGCGGATCCAAAACATCCGTAGCCTACTGAGCCTATTTTTAGTATATTAAACAAACACCCTGTACTATTCATCACACTTCCCAAAAACATACTAGCTACTGGTATTCGACTCAATATCAACCAAATTCACAATTTAGGTCATCTCCTTCCATCAATTTGTGCTATAATCATCACTATAAGTATCCTAATCACGTCTACATTCCTGATCTGTGTCTAGGATTTCTATTTCATGCACAAAATCAAAACTTGGGGTTTATGCATATTTTTAGTAAAATCATGAAACATATCTACTGAATTGCATAACAAAACATGTTTTCCATAGTTAGGAATTGCATCTTGTAGTACATTGTTATAATTCATCAAAAACCCCATGAGAAATTTTATCTAAAAACTTCTCACGACTAGGAAAAACAATTTTTGGACATTGTTCATACAAATACAAAAACGTTATGTTTTAAACATCACTTGCATAATGTCTCTTGAATGCTAAAGGAAATTACATAACTAATATGTATTTTCGGGTACATTCAATCGAAGCTACATTGAAGTAGGAGCGTTTGGGTTATCTATCATTTTATCATAAAACTTGCATAAACAAAATTTTCATGCATCAAAAGGAGTCGAGATAACCGTACCTCCACATTGTCCCCATATAGGCACACACTAGAAATATGTATACGTATTTTCGATAATTTCAACTAAACTATATATTTTTGTGTCTAGGATAATCATGCCTCCCGCAAATTTCTATGATCACAAAGAAACCGTTAAATACCTACCCAAACACCACAAAACCAAAGGTCTCTCCGAAGCTCAAGTCAAAATCTTCAAAGCGTTAGAAAAACGCTATGTCCACGAGGGTAGAACCGTTGACCCCTCATTCTATGAAGGTACCGTTCTCCGAGAACAACTAGCCGCGATTCACTTCGATAGCCTTCTAGACATCGATGAGCCCATCATCCCTAGGTTCATACTGGAGTTCTATGCTAGTGTAGGACTTAGTTCAAATGACTATGGATACATGAATGTCCACTTCAAAGTCAACGAAACCCAATTCAATATTCCTTTAGATCAATTTGGAGATGTCTTATGAGTTCCAAATCAAGGAAGTTGTTTCTCTTCGGACAAGTGGTCGTTGACCATTCTAGAATCCAACCTTGATCGTTCGGCACCATATGCCACACCATTAACCACAAAAGAAACCATTCGTGAGCATCTCTTTGTGCCTAGGAACAACCAAACTAGGTTAAGTCGAGGTCGTCAAGTGGATAGGGATCCATTTTCCATGGAGCTAAATGAACTTATGCCCCAATTTAAGAAACTAGAAGAGCTTCTAAGGGCTAATGTCATAAGCACCATTGAGAATAGGGATCATGTTAACGCATGCCTTTGTTACATGATGTATTGCGTATCAAACCATCAACCCTTCAACCTCGCCTATTATATCGCCAAAAGGATGGCTGATATTCCAGTTCAAGGTACCACCGCAATGCCTTACGGGATGCTTTTGACCTGTCTCTATAGAGCTTTTTCACCAATTCCTCAAAATGCTTTAGGATTCGTTCCCGAATACCTCGAAATTCCACACACCTTTGTTCCTCTAAGTGATCATAGGGTAGCAGTGGCAAAAGGAAAACGTCCTCATCCTCCTACATCATCATCATCATCATCATCATCATCATCATCATCATCCATGAGTGAAGAGGATGGTTTGCCAAACTCGAGGATCTCACCACCCGAGTACTTGAGTCAACTTCCTCCAATCCCGAACGAATCAGCGGAGTTTCGACAAACTAAAGGAATGGTGAAGAATTTGGGCCGTTGGATCATGAAGCTTCACAAGAAAATGAGCAAAAAATGAAGTGTTGGGAGTGTTTGGCATTAGACTTATTCAAACAATGATGTGTTGAACTTGTGTGCTTCTTAGGATATTATGCTTGTACTTAACTAGTATGTGAACTAACTCAACATTGCAGGATGATAACATTTATTGTTATCGATTTTCGGAAATTAAGCCACCGTTTGGCTTAACCACTTTTATGGTAAGTCATTATCATCGGATTAATCTATGTATAAACGTGTGTTAGAACCCGTGTTTTTAGTTTTATTCTATCATATATTAGTAGTTACATATGTTTTAGGAGAATTTTCGGGTTTTGAACGGATAACGACAAATATGCATATCTCTCTGTTAGAATTAGCACTTCTAATTGGCGTATTTGGCTGAACCCAAATTTTGGTTCCGCCTGTTGTGCACTTTGGCTCCGCCATCTATCACCTTGCGGATTCTGCGGTACCCAAATAAGGGATCCGCACTTGTTATCGATTGGTTCCGCCGTATCTAACAGTAACTTTTTCAAAATTCCTGACTAATCTCGATCCTTAGATTACTGATTCTAGTTTTTAGAATTCTTCTACTGATCATTAAACTTATTAGGATCATTTAGGCACACTTAGAATCATAGGAAATCCATTTCCCACCAAAATTTGAAAATTCAAAATTTTAATGTGAGTTACCTTTCTGTAACAAGCAAGGAACCCTCAAATTGGTTCCTTGAAATCCGTGGGAACATCACATCAACAAAATTTCCACTCACTCCTTGCATTTACTGCAAATCTTCTAAAATTCACTCAACTTAAGCTCTATGGTTTGACTTAAATGATGTGACTAGCACAAATTTTTGTTCCAAATCATTAGGAACCAACATTCCTCATTAGATCAGCATCAAATCCAAACACAAAGTTCAATATTCTTACTGTCTATAAATTAGGAAGATCAGGATCATCACAACTCACTCACTCACCATCATCTCCAACCATCAATCCTGTACTCTAGAACAAATCTTCTCACTTTTCAAATGACAAAATCAAGTAACTCATCCACAAGCAGACCCGCAAGAAGGACAGCTCGTATGAGTATCCGTCCTTGTTGCTTCGTGAACTTAGCTAATTCATCATCAGAGGAGTCATCTCCACTCAACATATCCTCACCAATAGCCAATGAGAATTTTCTCAACCTTGCTACTCTAACACCACCTAACACCATCATCAACACACCACCTCCAACAATCACTCCTGTAGCAACCACACCACCAGCCGCTCCATCACAACCTACTAGATCACCTTCACCACCACATTCACCACAACTTCAGCCTCTAGAATTGTTTAGAACACCACCTTCATCACCTCATCCATACTTGGATGATTTGGAAGACCTTCCACCAAGGTCAACCAATCCTCCTCCCATGACCTTTGAAGGTCAAACACCAATGCTCTTCCATCCCATTTATCGGGATATCCATGGTCCTCTCTGCCATGATTCACCACCACCTCAACCACAAACACAACCCCTCTCACCAACATCCACACTCATTGCCATTGATGAGGCAATGTGGATCAATGCACCACAAACCAATGAAGAGATCAATGAGGAGCTCACCCGCCTCTATGCTCTCTCCAATATGGTGGATTCCCGCCTTGGAGAAGCCATGGATCTTCAATCCATCTTGCTCAACTCCATCACTCCTCCAACATCAAACAACCAAACACCACCATCAAACAACCAACAACCACCACCACTAAACAACCAACCACCACCACCACCACAAGCCATTGAGCCCACTCTTCCTCCCAACTTTCCAAGGCATGACTGCTCACAATGCGAGAGGACCGCTCACTTGGCCCAAAGGACCAACATCTTGGTCCATGAGCTTCAAAATGAGATGAGGTTCATTTTGAACCATATTCTCGAACGCCTAAATGCAATCTCTCATCCTCCGCAATAGGCAATTTTTAGTTTCTTCCTAGTCTCCTTTTATAGGATTTCATATGATTGTTTTAGGCATTATCTATTTTTAGGAACTTTTTCTTTTTATGTAACATCATGGTTTGTGACTTATGTCACAAACAATTTTCAAGTAATGAATGTTATATTTATGCTTATGGGTGATCACTATTTGGCATAATATCTTGGTTTGTTTGATTTACTAACATTATTGTATGATTGGTTTGAATTCTCATAATAATTTGACCACTTCTACTTAGGTGCATTTTTGATCAGACATGTATTGTTGACTTTTTAAAGTCAAATGGGTTATGCTACTTGGTTGACCTATACATATGCATTATGCTACTTGGTTGGATTGATTCACAACTAACCTTTGTTTTGTAGCTTTTCTCAACTTTGAATCATATACGTTGGTACCCTAGCAACGGGGCGTATAGATCAAGGGGGAGTATATCATATACTAACTTATTATTTTTTAGCATTTCTCATCCTTGAAAAGTATACGTTGGTACCCTAGCAATGGGGAGTATACATCGAGGGGGACCATATCATATTCTAACCATTTGTCTTGTAGGATCATGCATCATGACCTTGATACTCCATTTAGAGGGAGTATAATCCAAGGGGGAGCTTTAAAGTTCTCAAAATCATTGAAACACTCTTGGTACTCCAATTTAGGGGGAGTAATAACCAAGAATTGTTCACCACATTCCGCTACGCATATCTTCTTTTTGTTTCGACAAAAAAGGGGAGATAGGATTAAGTCTACATCACTGTGAAACATCACAGTACATACTTTTATGCTTAAAATAGTTTTTAAAACTTGCATAAAACTAACTTAATCTATATTTTTAAAAGACTCAAACTTTATTTAGTCCTTTGTTTAAAAATACACTTTATGTTTTATCATCAACAAAAAGGGGGAGATTGTAAATACAAATATCGTCCTAAAAACGTTATTTATATTTTACGATCTTTGCTTAATTTTGTTAATGACAATTACAAAGTTTATCTTTAAGCAAAGCATAAATATAAGTTAAAGTCTTTTACATTTATAGTAACAAGTCTTTTAAAAACATATTTATGCATTACATGATCACTAGGAATCACATTGCATATATACATTTTACATTTACATGTTTTACTTTTATTTCTTAAATTAGAAATATTAACATGACATCATGGCATACCTCATTTTGATATCTTGAGGATTTGGGAAATATTTTGGTAAGATCTTTAAGTAACAAAGTTGACTTTGCAAGATCTTGAAATGACTTGTCAAGATATATAATGATATGGAAAGATTTGTAAGAATCTTAGCTGTCTGGTCCCCGCGGAACCAAACCAGTACAAAGGCGGATCCAATTTTTGGGATCCGCCAAATCCGTGCCCTGTTGATCAGCTTTACCTATAAATAGCAAGCTGATCATTCAGGCACACTTATCACTCATATAGCCTAAATTATATATATTTATTCATTTGTACATTACTAACCCATATCTTTCATTCATTTCATAGATCTCACTTTTGTAGCAAAGAAGATCAAGCATACAAGCTTCAACATACTTACTGTTGCAAGTTTTATTAGTTAGATACTATGTGATTTGTTAGTATTCACACATCATTGTTATACCTTTCATTCAGTAGAGTTTGGTTAGTGTTTTAGTCCTTAAAACACAAAGAGTGTCGGGATTGGTTGTACCCTTGTTAAAGAACCAACGGGAGTGGTTGCACTATTGTAAAGAACCCGGTGTTTAGCTTAGTACCGGATAAAGTGTAAGCGACGTGTATAAAGGTTTTCTCCGCCGAGAAGGGAGTTTGTTTCTTAGTGAAGAAAAACTCTCGAGTTAGAGGCTCGAGGAGTGGAGTAGGGCAAGGAAGAGAGTCCTTGTAGCCGAACCACTATAAATCTCCGTGTTGTGGTTTGATTGTTCCTATCATTACTTACTTTACTTATATTGTTTGTTTGTGAGTATTTACTTTGAAATCACGTTAAGTCACAAAGCGAATTAATTTTAAAACGGTAAAAACTATTCAACCCCCTTCTAGTTTTCCACAGTGTTCCGTTCTTTTCTTATAGGAGATACGATGGGTTAACGTTTTGGTTGACTATGTAAAAACACTGACAGAAGGCCCTTTGTCTGTGAATTTGAAAACAATTTTACTGTAATTTTATTATTTTTATTATTTTTATTATTTATTTTTAATTCACAAGATGAGATTTGTTTTGCAGAAGATGTTGAAGGTGAATTAGGAAGTGCGGCTATAGTGAGGGAAGTGTAGATCGAAGTTGTGTATACCACGTTTTTGATGTAGTAAGATTCTCTAACTTCGTAAAAAGGATTTTAGCTTAATTTTTTAGTTGTGCAGTGTGTGCTTGGTTCATGTTTGAACAACAGTGTGCATACATGACCATTGACCTTAAAAGGGCCATTATTTGTAGCCATCTTTAACCTTTTGCCGAAGCAAATAACTTATTAAGCCTCTTAACAGTGTCTATACATGACCATTGACCTTTTGCCGAAGCGAACAACAGTGTACAACAATCTGTTTTTACGATTATGCTAGGCAAGTATTGTATTTGCTAAATTTTATTGTTATTTTTTTTCTTCGGTTCAATTGAACTTAATTTGAGGGGTGTTTAGGATTGCTTATTTTTCCTTATTTTGCTTATAGATAAGCCCTGTTAAGGTGTCTAGGAAATACTGCCTGCATTTTCTTATTTTGTAGTATCAGCAATTTAGACAAAATTTATTAATCAGAAAGAGGTGTACTTTATTGGTGGTAATTGTAAACCTTACTGTGCAGCCCCTTTTCAGAGTAATCTCCCACGAGCATTCTACATATTCAAAAATCTTGAAGGTCAATGCTTTATTGAAAAATGGTTCTCGAAGAAGACAGGAACGGGACTACTCATATCGTTCGCGAAGGATATTATGTTGCTTTTTATCCAGATTTTTTGAGATTATGGCTCCTCTATTCTTTCAGATAGCATGGTGGTGTGTGTCGCATATGAATCAGGTAAAGATGTATTTATGCCTTATTAATCTGTGTAGAAAATCTTCACATTACTTCAATATGTTACACATAGCTTAGCTAATCTTGAGTGTAGAAAGAAAGGGAAAATGAAGGACGTATGATGCAGATGGGGAAATAGTTGCTACGCTCCCTGGCTCTCGCATTTCGATGCAAAGATTTTGCATCTTTGGTATGTCATGTATTTTTGACATTAGACATAATATGTGTTGCATGATGCTTATTATTGTCATGATAAAATATTTCAGCTATTTTTTAACCGTAACGCAAAATTCTTTTATCAGGGGACTTAAAAACATGCAACCTCAGCAACCAGGGTATAATAGCTCTCAGGTTTATCTCGAGATGCTTGCTGATTTGCCATGGGAGACTACCATCGAGGAGGTTGAGTTAGACCTAAAAGCCTTGAAAGATCGGCTCGACATAGAAACGATTGCACTAAATGTGACATATCCAATTCAGAAATGATTGACCGTCGCTGAAACCATTCAATGGGCCCTCCACCTTGGTGTTAACGTGAAAATGATCACAAGTGACCAACTAGCCATTGGTAAAGAGATGTGCCGTAGGCTTGGAATGGGAACAAATATGTATGTGTCTTCCTCCCTCCTTGGCTAACACAAAGATGCAGCTATTGCAAATATCCTAATTGTGGAGCTAATTGAGAAAGTTGATGCCTTTGTTACTAGGACTGCAAGAGCTAAACACAAGGTAAAAATATTTCACTACTTTAACTCATTTTTTGCTATATAGATTATCAGATTATTGTGTTTATAAGAGTATTTAGGGGTTCCTTGATCATGATCCATTAAGTACAACATAATTTGACTTAACTTGCAAGGAAAGGCCAAAGGAATATTTGCGACTCAACCAAGTTGTCGTGTAATAAAAAGTAGCGTATCTGACCACAACTCTTTACGCTATATTACCCAAGTTGACATGTCCATCCATTTTTCTACCTTTGGTTATGTCAGCATGTTGTCAATGAAGGTTAGTTCGAAGTTCTGGCTGTTATAAATCATGACAAATGTTAATCATATCAGTTTTGATTATTGAAATTGTGAAATGGTTTCAACAAGGAGTTAACACATTGAATTGACTTAGTTTAAGTGGCAAAAGTGAGTTTAGAAGTAAATGTTTTGAAGTATCACTGTTTCCATTTCTTCTGTCCTGATTTATTGTAGTCCAAGTTGATAAAGAATTCTTTCTTATTCCATGTTTTGGGGGTTCATATGGAGGGGGCACCGGATGTCTAAATTTGGTTACAGATGCACCAGGTATATATTATATATATATATATATATATATATATATATACTTCTAATTGCAGCTGCTGATGCGGTTTATTGATATTGACGTGAACTGTTATTAGTGGAAACGCGACATACTGTTGCTCATGGATCTTACTGCTGATGCATTTACCTGCTGTTTATGCGACATTAATGGCCATGCTTACAAAAAAGGTTGGCCCACCTTTTCTTTTTGTTATGTCTTTTTGGAGTTTATATGCTACTTTTTATGCCTTACAAATGTGGATTTTTACAAATTTTAGCTGCTGATATTCACAGCTTTTAGATGCTTATTTTATACCATTTATATGTTGTTTGGACTGTAGAAAAAAGTGGTGTTTGGACATGCATTTTACAGCTCCGTTAACTATTTTTTTTAAAACTGTTTTTAATGTTGCTTTTAACATATTTGTATGCTGCTTTTCATAACTTTTATATGGTATTTGGAAAGTGGAAATAAGAGATGTTTGGGCACAGATTTTATAGTGTTGTATGTTGTTTTTTAACAACTTTTTATGGCCTGCAGATGATTTTGGGTCAAGACGGAGAAGGTCAAAAGTGGATACCAAGAAAGAAAGACAAGTTCATATTTCCATGAAGATGAACTCAGTTTATGCATGGTGCAAATCAATATGTAGATCAAATTTCCAAGGTATTCCATTTTTACACTTTCAGAGTGTTCAATTCCTTTGTTGTTTATTTTGATTAACCATTTTTTAACTATTTGCGGTTGATGTCAGAAGTTTTCATGATGTTATGACGTGCATGGTGCAGCCCTCCGATTGTTCAGTAGCATACCACATCATGCAGTCCAACAAACTTTATACATATTTACGTTTAAGATTTTATGGTAAATTCTCTTACTTTTGAGAATTTTGTATGTTCTTTTTTATTTTTAGTTGTCATATGATTTTCGTGGACGGATCATTTGCTTAATGACTATTATACTGTTTCTAAGGATCAATTTCTAAATTGTGGCTATTTTACTGTTTCTAAGGATCAATTTCTTAACGACTATTATCCATGGACGTATTTACTTGAACTTATGCAGGTACTTTTGTGCGAGTAGCAAAACAAGAGCCTATTTCGAAAGTGGTTTATTGTGCAGTTCCTGCATTGAGTCATGATGCTCCAGAACAGGTATGTGCTATATGTGTATACACACCTATATTATCTTTAAGATAGTAACTGTATTTTTCCTGCAGAATATGCGTGATCAGGAATGCAGTGACAGAGTTAGTTACATCTTGAACAGTCTTAAAAAGGAAAAACTTACTCCAAAGGTAAAAAAATAAAATATATCTGCAATCTGGAATCCATATGTTCTTGATTTAGCCTAGCTAATTGCACAACAGTGCAAGTTTGGTACTATTTTTCTGATATGGCATGCGTTAGTGAAGTGGATGTTACATGAACAACATCCCAATAGGGGGAGCCCGTCTAACATGAATATTGTGATAAAAATAAAATTTGCTTGCAGTTTCGAGAGTCCGAGATCATTCAACTTAAAAATATTAGAAGTGCTACAATGGAAGAGATTCAAAGTGCACATTCAAGATCTTATGTTTTATCCCTTATGCAGGTAATACTTGCTTTTTGTTATCATAACTAAAACAAGAGCATACGTAATCATCGTTTTGTTTAGTGCTGAATTACAAATAGTTATTGAATTATCTACAGTTATATATAAGGGAAATCTATTAAAATGCTTTACATATGCACATGTTAACAACATATAATTACTGTTTTCATCATTTTGACTCTCAAGATATAACATTCACATACATGGTCGATCGCGAAAACCGGAAATGGGCCTTCAAAGTAAAGGTTAAATGAAAAACATGTATGTAAAATAGCATGGGTAAGTAAAACTGAGCACTTTCTTATAGATGTTAGCATTACATTTTATCAAAAAGATATATCGTTGGACCAAATTTACAATGATAACTTTTGGCGACTTACTTTATATCATGATTTTCTTAAATAATTGCTACGTAAGGTAACGGATGTTGTCAATACGGTCACTGGCCATGGTTTCTGAGACATAATATTACTTTATCAAATATTTTGCCATTAATGGGATTGGCACTAATTTATGAATGCCAATGTGATTACATTTTAAAGTAGATAATGTTTAAGTCTTTCTCATGGTTAAAGTTTTTTTTATCATTTGTTTTGTTTTTAACATGCGTTTTTTTTTTTTTTTTTTTTTTTTTTTTTTTTTTTTTTTTTTTTGTTACGGTTAACAACTTCTGTTTAAACCGTCTACAGTGAACCTGGAAAAGCCCATTCATTCCATACCGGCTCAAAGTTGTCTTAGTTATTAATGTACTGGTTTTTGCAAGAGTAACTCGACATCTTGATAAAAATGCAAAGATCCCACACCCAAGATTGACGTTGCAACTCCGTGACACAAAGTCTTGAAACATACAAAAAGACCATACTCGATCAAAATCAACCAAATCAGAACCAAGAGCAGTAGTAAACAACAACAGTAATGACATGTATTTAAAGTGGGTTGCAAGTCTGCAAATGTATATCTTTTTGTAAAATCTTCGATCCATTTCAATTCAATAGTACACTTTATTTTTGTTTATTCTTTTAAACAATTCAATAATAGACTTTGTTATCTTAAAGATATGTTGATTATGTGAAAATGGACCAAAGTTTATGACACCTTTACACATAACAACAGCACTATCGACAAGACAATCCCGCGGCAACGCGCGGGATACCACACTCGTTAGTGGCTATAGACGAATTTACATGCAACAAAGTGAAAAAAAAAGTCACTTTCTCTAAAAATGATCAGGTTTGTCATCTTCATACATGAAAAATCTTGACATATTCTTGGAACAATCTTTTGTTAAGCCTCATATACATAATCATGGTAATTTCACTGTACTGGCACAAGATGTTAATGCAAAGTCAAGTTAGATATTTAAATTTGTATGACACAAATTTTTACATAACTTAACATCAAATATTGTTATTACAGAAATTAATTGTTGGCTTAACCAACAATATGTTTAGACCAAATGTAGCACATATACATGCACCTTTAACCTACATGAAGTTGCTTTGTGGACAAAGAGCATGTTCTTGATGTTCCCATCAATGCTTGAAAGCTGAGAAGGCTAAAACGAGTTGTGACCACCAATACCAAATGAATTTGAAATGGCTGCATATAGAAAAAGTTTAAGTAAGTAAATTCAGAAAATTATAGGTACCTAAAGGAGGAGAAATGTTAACAAAAACTCACCAACATTGATTTCATATGTTGCTGTTTTTTATTTGCAACAGTGTTGAATTCTACATAAGGTTCTGGATCCTATGATCAATGAGGAAGTTTACAAGAAGACGAATGCATGAATCACATACAATTTGATTGATGGTGGGATGCAACCATCCTGTCTGAATCGCTTTAATTGTAGCAATGGCTTCTAGACCTCCGGCTGCACCCATACAATGGCCTATCATAGACTGATAGATAAACAAAGAACATAATGTCAATATTGTGACATTGTGGATACGTGGATTATGGCTAATCATGTTTAATTTCACCTTGGTGGCGTTCGATCATTTTGATCCCTTCAGTGTTCTTAAGTACTTTCTTGAGAGTATTTAGCTCAGCCACATCCCCAATTGGTGTAGAAGTTGTATGTGCGTTGATGTAATTTACCTTGTAGCAAGATTTAGTTGCAAAAGAGAATGAAACAATTGTTTGTATAAAAGTTTAGCATGAGTAAACTGTAATCAAATGATTAACAAGGGAAGTACTTCCTCTACCGAGACACCAGAATCCACAAGGCTACTTTTGATGACGATAGATGAAGCCCATCAGATCGTGGATTTGTTATATGATAAGCATCACTATTTATAGCACCTCCCAAGTATTCCGCAAGTATCGGTGCTTCCCTTTTCATTGCATGTTCTAAACTCTGTTAGCCTCTTTAATTCATTTAGATTAAATATTTATTGTTTAGTATATAGTTTATTAAGACTATAGTGTGTATATTATTTAAGTGTGGGTCGAATTGTAAGTATTACATGGGTCAAAAGACAGTTAATATAGTTAGAATAGGTATGTCAGTTATTTGCCAACGGTTATGTCATTTGGAAATAACTGCCACATGAATAGATGTGTCGTTTAAGTAAGAGTCATGTCGATTGGGCTTGTATAAATATGCTTCATGCAGAAAAACATATGTAACAGTTTCATTCTATCAACACAAGTTTCATTTGCAGTAAACCTTTGCCTTTTACATTCGAATACTTTTTGCACACTTTACACAAACAAACACAGTACCAATGGTGAATTACAAACACATATTGAAGTCCAGAAATGAGGGCGAGACCCCTATGAAACAGTGGTATCAGAGCTATGGTTCTAATCCATGGGAAATGCCAACATCTGGATTTCAATCAGGACGATATCTACTCAGGGAAACGCCAAAAAGGGTGTATCAATGGAGTACAAGGAGGAAAAGTATTTCTCCGAAAGCAAAGGAGATGCTTGTGAAGAAAGTCTTAGAAAATGAAGCATACAATGATGCCAAATTGAAAGGAAAGCAGAAGAAAGAAGTTGCTGTCAAGAACAAAAGAGAAAGAAGATCAAAGTGTTACATTTGCAAGCAAAAGGGACATGCATTTTGGGCATGTGAAAACAGAAAAAAACTTTCTGTGGCAGAATCACAACAAGAGGCTGAAACAACAACAAGAATCCTTGAAGAAGAAGTTAAATATCCAGAAAGAGTGCACGTAATTGGAGACTATATGGTTGAGGGTTCGAATCTAAAAACATGGAATGAAGTGTGGTACATAAGCAACCAATATAAGTTTCATCTTTGCCCTAGAAGGAAATTGTTCAAGAAAATCAAATACAAGTTTAAGATGATTGGCAAAGAGGAGACTGAAAAGAAATTCATATTTTCGTATGGAATTGGTGATGTTGCTGTTGATACAGAAGATGGTGAATTGGTTATACCAAACGTTCAATATACTCCAGAAGTATCATTGAACATCCTGAGTTATGATCTTCTGGAAGAACAAGGGTACATGGTGAAAGTAGACAACTGTAAATGCAAGATTAAATACATGTTTGATGAAGAAAGGATTGGGATAGAAAGGTCACAGAACACAGACAAGGATGAACAGGTTTGGGGACAGAAGCATGTAATCTCATAACACAATAGGTACTTGAAAGAATATTTTGAGTCACTGGATCCAAAAGAAGAATGCTCTCTGGTTAAAGGTCTAGAAGAATTGAATTGGAATAGAGATGATACTCAAGACTACATTGATGATGAGTATATTTCATGGAATGGGACTCTATATTCTTTGAAGGTAAATTCGTTTAGCAGGTTCATATCATTTATGAATTTGATTAAAAAGGATGGTTTGGTGTTCAATAATTGGGATGCGATTAGCAAGAAATATATTGATATGGTGAAATGGTTCTATTTGGTGTATCTCAACTATGATGCTTTGGAAGAGATACCACCAACAGTCGGAGTGATTAAAATTAATTTGCTTGGGTTACATAAAGTTGTGGATAGTCTTGGAGGCTATATCACAGTCACATTAAGTGGCAAATGGGGTGCCATTGCACATATGCAAGGCCTAACAACTGAGGATGCAGAAGCAATACAAGAATGTTACAAGAAGTTCATTGACTTGATGAAGATGTACCATGACACTGCACAAATACCATGGTTGGAAAAGTCACAGACAGAAGTGGGAGGAAGCAGTAGGACTGCAGAACAAAGGGACTCACCACAATGCTTGGATGGTATGACAGTTAGGGATGGACATGATCAAGAAATGGATGGGCTTGGTGTTAGGTTTGAAGGCAGTAAAGAAATAAAACAAGAAGAAGCAAGCAGTGAAGAATGCAGTGACTTTGATGTCATTGTATGAAGATATGGAAGCAATCACTCTGGAAGAATTTGATACTAAATGATTAGGGGGGGGTGAATGTTAGCCTCTTTAATTCATTTAGATCAAATATTTATTGTTTAGTATATAGTTTATTAAGACTATAGTGTGTATATTATTTAAGTGTGGGTCGAATTGTAAGTATTACATGGGTCAAAAGACAGTTAATATAGTTAGAATAGGTATGTCAGTTATTTGCCAACGGTTATGTCGTTTGGAAATAACTGCCACATGAATAGATGTGTCGTTTAAGTAAGAGTCATGTCGATTGGGCTTGTATAAATATGCTTCATGCAGAAAAACATATGTAACAGTTTCATTCTATCAATACAAGTTTCATTTACAGTAAACCTTTGCCTTTTACATTCGAATACTTTTTGCACACTTTACACAAACAAACACAGAACCAATGGTGAATTACAAACACATATTGAAGTCCAGAAATGAGGGCGAGACCCTTTAATTAGGGGGGAGATGTTGACCCTTTAATATATTTAGATCAAATATTTATGTTTAGTATATGAAATTTGTTTAAAACAATGTTATTGTATTATTAGTTAGTCTATGGGTCGAATGTTAAAGTCTGCTATGGGTCAAAATCTGTTAACCCAAACAGCCCATTTGCAGGCAGTTATGGTCAGTTATGGTTTGACAGTTGCATCCAAGAGTCACAATGTTTGGATGAGAATATAACTGTCATATTTGTGACGTTTAGAAGTGTATAAATAGAGTCAAATGTAAATGTTGTAAAGTGTGTCTTTTGAGTATCAATTACAGCGATGTAAACATTACTGCTGGAAATAATAAAACCAAGTCTTTGTTCAATCTTTGTTCATTAGAATATGTAAATATGTGAGTCTACAGCGAATTCTCTACAAGTCGATTTAAGATTCTACAGTGGCATCAGAGACCAAGGTTAAAGATCCTGGAGGAACAAAAAGAAACCTGTGAAAGAAAGATAGAAAGAAAAAGAAAGATTGCAAGGATTTGATTCAACTTTGATCATAGTGATCAAAGGACAGTGGTATTTTTCGTTTCCAGAAACAAGGAGACGAAGAACATGGAAGGAGAAGACACCAAGACTATTTTGGTTTCGATTAGAACCAAGAATAGGAGACGCAAGAAAGTCGTATACAACTTATCTTGTGTTGGAATTACAAACGAGAGGGACACCAAACGAGTGGTGGCCTGGTTGTTGTAACTTTGTACGCGACAACAAAAATCAAAAGGAAAACAATTGTTTGATACTTTTTGTTGGTGTCTTGCACACGACAACAAAGGAGAAAGAAAAGGCTTGTTGGTTTTACAACGCAACAAGAAGAAGGAAAAGGAAGACGTCAAGAAGAACCTTGTGTATAATAACGAGATACACATGAAGAAAAAGGCGTTGCTTGGACAAATTGATAAGGTATACCGAGAGAAACAGAAAACAATCTAGGATTATTTTGGAGACGCTAGCAATACAAGGACGACTACAAAAACTAGAACAATCTGATCAATCGTTTGGAGGGAATACCGTGGGTATTCTTGGAGTTTTGTTGTGAATACGGTGTGGAACAAAAGAAGCAAAGAGAAGGTATTGTGGAACGCGTTTTGGAAAGAAGATACAAGCAACAACAGAACAACAAACAAAACTCACATTTGTTTAGACGTTGAAGGTAATATCGTGGGGTATTATTGGCAAAAAAGGGAAAGCAAAACAACTTGCTTTGGTAAAAATACCGAGAGTATTTGTGGGTAAAATTCGTGACGAACTTGGAACGGAAAACGACAACCAACAACAAATTTGGTTGTGGCAGAAAAACACGTTAGGTGTTTTTGGAGGAATAAGCCGAGACATAACAAAGGTCTAGGGCACGCATTGGAAGCCAAGTCAACACAAAAAAGGGACAACGAGATGAGTGATGGAGATAAACTTGCTTAGTTTGCATAAGATTGTTGATAGTCTTGAAGGCTATGTATGTGTCACACTTGGTGACAAATGGAAAACCATTGCAAAGCTACAAGGCCTAACAAGTGAAGAAGGAAGTGCAATACAAGATTGTTATAGGAAATTCATAGACTTGATAATAGTTTACCATGACACTGCACAAGTACCCTGGACAGAGAAGCCAAAAGTAGAAGTGGGAAAAAGCAGTAGGACTGCAGAAGATAGAGACCCACAGGGCTTGCAGGAAGGAGCAGTTAGGGATGGAGCACAAGAACAGGAATGAACAAGTTTGAAGTTAGGCTAGAGAGCAATGAAGAACAGGAAGCACAAGAAGCAAGCAGTACTGATAGCAATGATTTTCACATCATTGTTTGAAGAACCAGGATGAAGATCACTCAAGAATTTGATGCTAAATAATTAGGGGGGAGATGTTGACCCTTTAATATATTTAGATCAAATATTTATGTTTAGTATATGAAATTTGTTTAAAACAATGTTATTGTATTATTAGTTAGTCTATGGGTCGAATGTTAAAGTCTGCTATGGGTCAAAATCTGTTAACCCAAACAGCCCATTTGCAGGCAGTTATGGTCAGTTATGGTTTGACAGTTGCATCCAAGAGTCACAATGTTTGGATGAGAATATAACTGTCATATTTGTGACGTTTAGAAGTGTATAAATAGAGTCAAATGTAAATGTTGTAAAGTGTGTCTTTTGAGTATCAATTACAGCGATGTAAACATTACTGCTGGAAATAATAAAACCAAGTCTTTGTTCAATCTTTGTTCATTAGAATATGTAAATATGTGAGTCTACAGCGAATTCTCTACAAGTCAATTTAAGATTCTACAAACTCTCCATCACCTGAAAAGAAAAAAACACACCAAATTTGACGTTTAAGTGCGATATAAGAAGATAAACTACTGTTAAATGTATATCTAATGGGAGTGAAACATTGGTGCTAAGAAAGAACGAAGGCATCTCTATCTTTGTCCCATGGCCTGGGAGCAGTCTTGGGGTCATTGTTTCTTTGAGACAATGCTCTACAAGAAGCAAAACCTCCCATTGAAATAGCAATAATGGGTGCATCAAATCCACCAGCAATCATCAAATCAGCCTTTCCATCACGGATATGATTTGCAGTGCCCAATAAACAAAAATCGGATGTTGCACAAGCTGCAGAAATGGAGTAGTTTGGTCCGGAAAAGCCAAGATCGATAGCAAGTAAGGCAGAGGCCATACTTGTTATGATAAATGGTGTTACAAATTGTGAGATTTTATGATAACCTCTCTTTATCAAAGACTTCATACCATCAGAAAATACTGTATTGCGCATCCAACAAGCACACCAGCTCGCTCCTTATCGACATCTTGACCTAAAGAGCAGCGTTGTTATTAGTTATACAAAGAGATATTATTGCTAATTATGAATTATGTAGACTACCCTATTACTGCATTATGATTTCATATTATCTGTTGTTTAAAAATTATTATGTTGTCCTAAGATTGCTTCATAATATATGTGGAAAGAAGATCAGGGAGAAGATTATTGAACATCGAGTTCGTAATGTTATCTTGCTCTTCTGTCGATTCAAGTAAATTTTTATATATTTTACATGATGTTATTGATATTTCAGTCTACATTCCATGTTTCTTGATATAATTTATTTGTTTGGGTAAACATGGTTTCCAACCTTTTGGCCGACTAATCCATGGGGCATGAGTCCACAGCCATGTACATAGACTCAAACCGGGTAAAACCCTCCCCTTTGGGGAGGTTGGCGTGGCCGCTACTTCAGGGTTGTTTACTCTTCTTGATATAATTAATCAACAAATGTGTCTGATCTCATCCAAAATTATGAGGCATGACCAACAACTATAGATTACAGACCTTGTCTCCTTGTAGCACTGGTTGCCTCCGAGGCCAGAATTTTCAATAGCTTTTTTTCCAGCAACCACGCAATATCGTTGTTCGAATCTGGCCCTATTATGCGGATCATACTTTACTTGTTATCTCTGATGAACAATGATCGAGTATGCACATCAGAATGTGCAGGGACTCATGTTTGTAGAACAGTGGGTGGGAACACTTTTATAAAACACAATACTAATATTATTCCACACTTACAAAGTTACAAATGATACACACGTTGGGTTATTTATACATGATGAAAGGGTATGATACCCCTTCATGAACCAATACAATGGTTCACTAATAACTACCCAATAACTAACTGTAACTAACTATGACATACAGACACAACGTTTCCTTTTTGTCATTTACATTTTATATCCCTCAAGTCTTAAACTAATTACAAAGTCCAACAGTCTCCCCCCTAATTGTTTAAGACTTGCTCTTCTAATCTTCAAACATCATCATCTGTCTTTGCATCACGCCTATTCTCTTGCTTGATCCAAATCTTCTCGACTTGTAGCATACTCTTTGTCTTGAATAAATTCTTGATGACTTCACACCATCTTTTGCTCCTCACTAACTTTGCTTTACACAAACTTGCTTGTTTCACACAACTTGGCATCACACCATCTGCATTTTGATCAGTCACTGATCTTGTTCTTCACGAACCATCCTTCACGGAAAAACATGGTTATTTCACATAACCTTTAATTCTTTCACAGAATTTTGATCCTTCACGGATTGAAACCGCATCACACGTGTTTCCTTTGTCTTGACTTGACCCATTCACTGAATCTCCTTATTGCACCCTTCACAGGTTGTCTTCTATTCACATCTCTCATAGATTGTTGTCATTGTCTCACACAATGTCTTTATCTTTCTTTAACTGCTTGACTTCTCTTTACTTTCATTAACCATAATATCCTCTTTCACACAATTGAAATCTGACGGCCTTGTAAAAACCATTCTATTTTCATGTTCGGATTGCCTTTTATCGTTCCATGGATGATCCTCCTGATCATCGGACTCCTTGTGTCTTCTTCTTGCTACATACTCGTATGACACCTTTCTGAGAACGATATCCTTTGCAATTAACATGATCTTCTTCTGATTTTCTTTCTTCTTGGGTTTCTACCCGAAAACGGGATCATCTCCATGATCCTTCTTCATGCTCTATTTTTCGGGTTTTCTTCCTTGAAGGCAATGACTTCTTGGACTGCTTCTGATTGATCTCGCAAAACAGGGGTGTTTTGTTTGTTCACAGGTTTCGTTCTTCCAGGATCTTTTAACCGTGATCTCTGATGCCATGTTCGAATCTGGCCCTATTATGCGGATCATACTTTACTTGTTATCTCTGATGAATAGTGATCGAGTATGCACATCAGAATGTGCAGGGACTCATGTTTGTAGAACAGAGGGTGAGAACAATTTTATAAAACACAATACTAATATTATTCCACACTTACAAATGATACACATGTTGGATTATTTATACATGATGAAAGGGTATGATACCCCTTCATGAACCAACACAATGGTTCACTAATAACTACCCAATAACTAACTCTAATTAACTATGACATACATACACAACGTTTCCTTTTTGTCATTTACATTTTATATCCCTCAAGTCTTAAACTAATTACAAAGTCCAACAACCGTTGAGAATCATCAAGTCACTGGTCAGTTTTGCTATCAATATACCCATTTGATTTAAAACCACGAATCTGACCAGCAAATATTAGTGAGTTTTGAAGCATCAAATCGATCTATGAAACTGATTCTGCTCTCTCCGGCTAAGAGTTTTTCTTAAAATATATCTACTTCATTTCCAAACACAGAAACTAGACCATGCCAGTTATAACCACTCTCTTTTGCATCTTTCTCCTGTTTAGGGGCGGTGGAAGTGGGATGGGAAGCAAATATTTGCAGGAGGCGTGTGGTGATTCTGCATGATGGTGATTTCAGAATTATGGGAAATGAATTATTGTGGAGTGAGTTGACTGCAGACACCGATGGAAGGCCTGTAGATGAGCCTGAGCTTCCATTATTGCGAAACTAGTTAAGGGGGTCGATAAAAAAAGAATGACTGCTAATTCCCAGAAATGGTCATATATATATATACACATTTATCGTTTCTTTCCTTAACGTACTATTAAGATTATTAACGTACTGGTTAAATTCATCAATTACTAGATTAATTTTAGCATATTATGTAGAAGTAGATTTATCTATGTGACCTAAACTATTTTACTTTAAGAAAGAAAGACTGATTCGTCAGTCAACATTGAGTTAAGTTGTCTGTTTTTGTATATGTGCTCAAGCTTTATTGGGTCAAGATTGGGTAGGGGGCCTAAATCAACTATGTTTAGTTCGCATTCATTAGGCTAGTCACCCTCTTATGCGTAGTGTGGGCAGATACTGTTAGAGTTTTGTGTATAATGAATTAATATATGTATGTCCGGTTTCGAACCCGAGACTCGGGATTGCACACAATACGTGAGAGTTCCAATGGTTTGAATAGATTAAATATGTTTCATATTTATATTTATTCATTTCACTAACAAAGCACTTAACGGTCGTTAATATTTAACGAGGTTGTTTAACGGTCGTTAGATATTAAAGTTAAGGACTAGAATTGAAAAATAAAAGAAAATTCTAGAATCCCTTTTGGTGGGGATATTCGGCCGATCAAGGAGAAACCCAAAGGGATTGGGTTTCCTAATCCTAATTTGAGTTGGAGTAGGGAACAAGTTTGTGCAAGTATAAATACAAATCAATGTGTTTAGGTTTTTCACTTTAGAGAATCCCTAACTTGCCAAACTTCTTCTCTTCTTCTCCTCTCTAGCTTAAGGCCGGTCGACTCTTTTATTCCCACTAGGGAATTCGGCGAGTGCAATTAAGCTACAAGTGTTTGGTTTGTTAGTGATCTTGAACCTAGCTTTCCCATTGGAACGCTACTATCGCGTGTGTACAAGAACGAGTGACAAGCTTATTTTAGCTTGTGATTCTTGGTGTTTTTCCCTTAGTTGGTTCGACATCCTCATAACCCAAATTAGGGTTCTTGTTGTTCTTGATTGATTGCGCGATTAAGGTACGTGTTTATTTAGTTTAATTAATTACATGTTCATTAGATCTTTCCGCTGCGTGTTCTTGATGTAAATATATGTTTATAGTATTTATATGATTCATATATTCCAACAGTGGCATCATGAGCCTCGTTTAAGAACTTGTAATTAATTACTAAAACCTAAAAATTGAATCTTTATTAGATACATGCAATTTTTTTAAGGGTTTTTAAACCCTAATTGTTTCTTCCAAAAGTAGGTCGACACCCTCCATGGGTCGACACCTACATGTTTTGGTTAGGGTTTTATGGTTGATTTAAAATCTTGATAGAAACCCTAGGATTGCATGAAATTTTTAGGGATTAATTTGTGAATACCGTATGTGATGTCACTAAAATCAATTAAACACGTACAAGTTTAATATTGATTAATAATATGGACTACACTATTATGTGATCAATATGATATCCATGACAAGATCTTGCATATTTTGTCATGGTTGGATTTGTATGTTTTGTTTTGTATTTAATTTGTCACATGATTTAAATAAATCTTAAATTGGGGAAGACCTCAATATATATTAATAATAAGTTATGTGCAATCTGGTATCTAACTAACTAAAACTTACGCGGCCAAATTATTTGGCGTCTGTGGACCATTGGGCATAATGAGCTCGAAAACCAATGGGAGTTTTGTTAGTTACATACATTTAAAATTACACATAGAATTAATATTAGGATTTATTTGAAAAAGGTTTGCATGTGGCTATATGATATCGTGGATGATCATATATTTGTTATTATGTGTTTATTTATTTTTTGTAATTACTTGATCTTTTGTGTTTAATATTATGATGAATTGTAAACTACAAAAGAGGGTAATTTTTCATAATAAAAATAAATAAGACTAATAACTATGAAACCTTTGTAGTAATTTTATTTATTGCCAAGTCTTATGTGCCGAAAGTGGTTCGCTTCGCACGGTAATTTACTCCCAGGCGAGACTAGCAATAATAAATTTACTACATTAATTGTTTTAGCAAGAAAATCATATTTTTTTAGTTGATTGATCGCGACTGTACTAAGTGGTCGAAGCGGCGGACCTAAAATTGGCAAACTATAAAGTGGGTTCTAGTTGGTACGCATTAAATTGTGACCTTAGAGGGGCACGGTTTTAACCAGCTTCGGCGGCTGTCGTCCCTACGCCCGCCTGTGCGTCAATTTTAGACTTACCAAGTACACCACGATAAATACGAAGCATCTTAAGGCAATGTTGTAATTTGTTCAACCCCTCAATTAAAAACTTTGATGATTTGAGCTACGAATGAGTAAACGGCATTTTTTTTGTTTTGAAAACTATATGATACAAAGATGAATGCATGACATCTTTGTACATATTTTTTGATTACACACATCAAAATAATATTACCCTTAAAATTTAAGTTATATGCCACCCAACTACTAAAAGAAACACCTAAGGTTACATCCTACATCACTAGCAGCCAAAGCTGAATGTTGATGTTCAAAGGGTGCGGTCTAAGGGAAAATTGGGTACTTTCATTACTAGCAGCCAAAGCTGATGTGATGAAACGATGCCAATTTACACGTTTCTTAAGTTGGTTGACTTAATTGGGCACTTTCATTACTAGCAGCCAAAGCTGATGTAATGAGACGGCGCCAAGGCATAAAGAATTGGGGATGAAACATGCTTACAATTATTTGCAACTGTTATTGGCAATATATATTGTAAGTCCCGTGATTTCTAGGAATTGCAATTGGATATTGGCAATTGGGTGATCCCGTACCTTATTGAGTACTTTCATTGCTAGCAGCCAAAGCTGATGCAAATGGAACGACGTCAATTAGGATCCTAGTTTTCAATGAAAATTAAATGGTTATTTAACCAATGGGTGTTTAATTTTCTTGAAATATTAATTATCAAAAGTACTAACTTTTGAACTTTTTCTGTAGAAATGGCCCAACCCGTCAACACATCATCATCATTAACTCCTTGTTACAAGATGATGCTTGAAAAGGAAAAACTGACTGGGACTAAGAACTTTAACGATTGGTATCGCAATCTAAGGCTCGTCCTTAGGATAGCCAAGCGTTGGGAATGTCTTAGTGAGCCTCTTCCACAAGCTCCACCTGCTACCTCCCCTACTGATGTATTGAGGGAGTACAATGAAACTTATAAAAGGCACAATGATGCTGCCTGTATCATGCTATCGGGGATGGAACCTCAGCTGGTCAAACAGTTTGAGCAATATGGCCCGAAAGACATGATTGAGGAACTGCAACGCATGTTTCAGAAACCTCACATGGCTGAATTGTTTGATGTACTTGATGCAATAGACAAGTGCAAGCAGGATGCAGCAACACCCGTTAGTACCCATGTGCTGGAAATGAAAGGTTATCTTGACCAACTAGATGCACTTGAATGCGGGTATGTGGAGGATGTTAAAATTGGCATGATCAACAAATCTCTCAATGATGATTTATATGGTGAATTCGTGCGCAATTTTAATATGCATTGCAAGGGGAAGACAACTTTTTCTGACTTGCATGCATTACTCATTGATTATGAGAAGGGACTCACTAAGAAAGCTCCTAAACCTGATGTCATGGCTATTAGAGGTGGTAGGGTAGCTAAGCCCGGTAAACCGAAGAACGTGAGCAAGAAAGGAAAGGCGGCTAAAGCTGATAAAGGTAAACAGATTATGGGTTACCAGCAGAAGCCAAAGAAGCAGAATCCTCCTCCAAAGAAGGATTATCCCAAGAAGGATGCTGCTACTTGTTACCACTGTAACACTCCTGGACACTGGAAGCATGACTGTCCATTTTTGCTAGAGGAGTGTCGCAAAAATAAGAATGCCAAGGCTGGGCAGGGCGCCAGCACATCAGGTATTTTTATGGTTGAATTATTTTCTTTTCCTCGTAAGCAAAATGCCTGGATATATGATACATGATGTGGTACTCACATTTGTAATACATCGCAGGGGCTTAGAGGAGCGAAGAAGCTGAACTATGGCGAGTGCTACTTGTACGTGGGCAATGGAATACGTGCAGCAGTAGAAGCCATAGGGACTTTTGAGCTAGTTTTACCATCTGGTTTAATATTAGTTTTGAACAATTGTCACTACGCACCTTCTATTGTTAGAGGTGTCGTTTCAGTTTCTTTGTTATTGGATTTGGGTTTTAAGCATACTTTTAATGATAATGGAATTTCTGTTTCTTTAAATTCTGTTTTCTACTTTAATGCTATTCCATGAAATGGTGTGTTTGAAATTGACATGGATAACCATGTATCCAATAGAAATAATTCTATGTATAGCATCGGGAATAAGAGAACCAAGTCTAACTTGGATTCGTCTTATTTATGGCATTGTCGCCTTGCCCATATAGGCAAGAAACGCATGGAAAAGCTGCTAAGTGATGGGCTTTTACCTAATATCAATGATGATTCAGTTGATAAATGCGAATCTTGCATATCGGGCAAGATGACAAAGAAACCTTTCCATAGCAATATGGAAAAGGCTTCTGATCTACTTGGATTAATACACACGGATGTGTGTGGTCCACTTAGACACGTGTCAAGACGTGGTGCTAGCTACTTCTTGACCTTCACGGATGACTATAGTCGTTATGGTTATGTTTATTTACTTAAACATAAACATGAAGTCTTTGAGACATTCAAGGTCTTCAAAAATGAAGTAGAACTTCAACTCGGAAAGAAGATTAAGGCACTTTTATCCGATCGTGGTGGTGAGTATTTGAGCCAAGAGTTCAAAGATTATCTGACTGAGTGTGGCATTGTCCAACAACTCACATCTCCTTATACTCCACAACAAAATGGTGTATCTGAAAGGAGAAATCGTACCTTGTTAGATATGGTACGATCAATGTTTAATCTTACAACTCTTCCATTATCCTTTTGGGATTATGCTCTTGAAACGGCTGTTCACGTTTTAAATAGGATTCCAACTAAGAAGGTTGATAAGACTCCATATGAAGTATGGACTGGAAAAGCTCCCAACTTTTCTTACTTAAAGGTCTGGGGTTGTGAGGCGTTTGTTAAACGTGACTCACCTGATAAACTCCAACAAAGATCTGTTAAGTGTATCTTCGTAGGATACCCTAAGGAAACGAAGGGTTACTACTTTTACTTCCCACAAGAAAATAAGGTCATCGTAGCTAGGTACGGTGAATTTCTTGAAGATAATCTAATATCTCAAGAATTCAGTAGGAGAGCATATGATCTTGAAAATGATCATGAAGATACGTCACCTTCTGAAAGCACTAACATACTTCCTGTGGAACCGGAAAGTTTAGGTCCTCCACCTGAAGTTGAAGTGGTACCCATCCGTAGATCTTCAAGATCTGCAAAGGCTCCTGAGCGTCTATGTTTGAACATAGATGATAAGGAAACTATACTATTGGATCAAACTGATGAGCCAACTAGCTATAGAGCTACCATTATTAGTCCTGAAAAGGAAAAATGCCAGACTACCATGGATGGGGAAATGCAATCCATGAGAGATAATCAAGTCTGGACTGAAGTAGACCTTCCACCCAATGCTAAGGTAGTTGGGTGTAAGTGGCTATTTAAGAAGAAGACTGACATGGATGGCAACGTACACACCTATAAGGCTCGTTTGGTAGCAAAAGGCTTTACCCAAACATACGGTGTTGACTATGAGGAGACCTTTTCTCCTGTGGCCGACATTAGAGCCATTAGGATTCTTATAGCCATAGCTGCCTACTATGACTATGAGATTTGGCAAATGGATGTCAAAACCGCTTTCCTAAATGGTCGCCTAGATGAAGACATCTATATGGCGCAACCTGAGGGGTTTGTGAATCCAGATTTTCCTGAGCGTGTATGCAAACTTCAAAGATCCATTTATGGATTGAAGCAAGCATCCAGGCAATGGAATAAGAAATTTGATGAGGAAATCAAGAAGTTTGGATTTACTCAGAATTTCGATGAGCCATGTGTATACCACAAAGTTAGTGGGAGTAACACTGTTTTCCTTGTTCTATATGTCGATGACATATTAATCATGGGAAGTGACATACTAAGCCTTAAAGAAGTTAAGGAATATCTTGGTAGTTGTTTTGCCATGAAGGATTTAGGAGAAGCAGCTTACATCCTTGGAATCAAGATCTATCGAGACAGATCTAAACGATTAATCGGTTTAAGTCAAAGTGCTTACATGGATAAAATATTGAAGAGATTCAATATGCAGAATTCCAAGAAAGGATATCTGCCCATGCAAGTGAAACATGAATTGAGCAGTCAAATGTGTGCTTCTACACCTGAAGAGGAAGCATACATGAAGAAAGTTCCATATGCTTTTGCAGTTGGTTCTATCATGTATGCTGTTAGATGCACAAGGCCAGATGTGGCATTTGCTCAAAACATGACCAGTCGATATCAGCAGAATCCAGGGGTAAAACACTGGAAAGCTGTAAAGGACATTCTTAAGTATCTAAGGAATACTAAAGATATGTTTCTTGTTTACGGGGGAAATCCAGACGCATAACTGAATGTTACAGGTTTCTGCGATGCATCCTTTCAGACTGATAAAGATGATACGAAGTGTTAGTGCAAATATTACGATATTTAAACTAAACGGTTTCTTCGGTTTTAATGATGACAAACATGTAACTTGTAATGCATAACGTAAAATGTGCAAGTTACTTGTAAACACAAATCATCAATGCATACTTCATCAACACCTCCCGACGTCTCAAGTATGCTTCAACGAAGTCGTAGATTTCCATCCCGACATAAATCACTCAAGGTATGGACAAACAAATCTACTACTTGACAAATGATCAAAGGATTATTTTTTTCTAAACTTCACATTTTTAATGTGACAAAACATTTTTTTCAAAAATATATTTTACAAATTATTTTTGAATTAAAAAGAAATGTTTTATTTTGAAAAATAAATTTGAAAACTCCCAACAGCCATTTTTCCCCCCAAAACAGCTCCAACTTCCCCAAATAAACCTTCCCCACTAAAGACAAAAAAAGGAGCGTCCAACGGCACCTTTAAGTATGGACGGCTCCACTAAATTTAGTGGAGCCGTCGGGTATTTAGTGGAGCCGTGGGTCTGTAACGGTCAGATTTTCCCTTGCCTATAAATAGTGGACCATTCCACACTTCCAACTTGATTTTTCCAGTCCTTTTTCTCTGGTCTTATCCCTCTTCACTTATATAACTTTCTTTGATCATTTGGAGAGTCTTAGGTTGTTTAAGAGTGATCCAATCATCCACTCAAGTGATCCTCTTCATTCCTCTTGATTAGCAAGAGAAGAACACAAAGTATCCTAGATACAAAGTGTTGTCATCCCTCTTGATTAGCAAGAGAAGAACACAAAGTATCCTAGATACAAAGTGTTGTCATCCCTCTTGATTAGCAAGAGAAGAACACAAAGTATCCAAGTAGATACAAAGTGTTGTCATCCCTCTTGATTAGCAAGAGAAGAACACAAGGTATCCAAGTAGATACAAAGTGTTGGAGTTGTTAGGTCTTGTAACATTTGCTACACTCTTGATTGTATCATAGCATACATCAAGATTGTTTTTCTTTTGTGAGAGAGAGAGAGTCAAGATCATTGTGATCTTAAGAGATAGTGAAGATCTCTTGAAGCCATTGGGCTTGTGTGATTGATCATGTAGATCAAGGGTAGATCGGGTAGATCATGGTAGATTGGTGCTAGCTAAGATTAGCACTCGACATCTAGCTTAGTGTCGGAAATTGGATAAGCGACGTGTATGGTGTAGATCGGGTAGATCGTGGTAGATTGGTGCTAGCTAAGATTAGCACTCGACATCTAGCATAGTGTCGGAAAACAAGTTAAGCGACGTGTACGGTTTTCTCCGCCTAAAGGGAGTTTGTTGATTAGTAAAGTAACTCTCGAGTTGGGTACTCGGGGAGTGGAGTAGGGCGAAGAGGAGCTTCGTGACCGAACCACTATAAATCACCGTGTCCAGTTTGCGCCTTCTAACTTATCTCTTTACTTTCATTTCATTCGTTATCGCTTTATATTTATATTTGCATAGCGTATATGTTTGTGTGACTAGTTGCTTATGTCATGATTGATTATGTATGCTCCATGGTTTGATTGTGCATATGTTGTAGTTTACTATAGTCATCTCTAGATGCTATAAACTCATAGTTGACACTTTTCATATTACGTCACAATCGATCGGGTGTTTGATACAAAAAGTTTTTAAGTTTTTAAATGGAAACGTATTCACCCCCCCCCCCTCTACGGTTTCCATAATTGGTACCAGAGCCACGTCGCTCAAAATTTTAAAACAAATGGTTTTCAAAATTGAGTACGATCCATGTATCAAATTACCCATGAAGGTGATAAAAATATGAAAAGTATTTAGTTGCTTAATACTTACAAGTTTTGTTGTTAAGTATACTTTGTCATACTAGCTTGAAGGTTTTCTTAAACCATTAAAAGAACAGTGTCTTTAAGTGTCCGGTCATGTTTTCAGAACGAGTCATTAAGTCATGCAGTTCTGAATCAGAAAACAGACCATGGTACCACTAAACATTGTACGGTACCGTTATATTTAATGGTACCGTGGGTCATTTAACGGTGCCGTGCATCTGATTGTCTGTTTTTCATTTTTGGTTCATTTTCAAAAAATCCATATAAAATCAACCATGAGTCTGTACGAGTCGTGTTGCCCATCATTTTGAACGATGTTGAGTCTACTTTCATTTGAGAAACATTTTTATGAATTAGTTCTAAATGAAAGTATGTTAAAGTCCTTGATTTTCAACTAAAGGTCTTCTGGTCATGCAGTTTGCGTAAATTTTTGGTCAAACTAAAAAAGGGCGATTCAACTTTTAAACCTTGACATGTTTTCAAAGTGCTCAGCAAAAATATTTGAAATGGGGAGGAAACCAATTCATTGTCAAATAAAATCAAGCTTAGTATACATTGTTATACCTAATACACAAAATGACGATAAGTATTTTTGTGTGTTAAATTGCTATTTGCTTATTATAATTTTTCGGTTTATGCATTTATAAGGCTCATGCTAAATCACTTGCACTATATTAAGTAATTAGTTTGCGTTGCATATAGGCATCAACCATTTGTCTTGCATTTGTTGCAAGTTCTTAAAATGGTTTAGTAACTTTCTTAGGAATAGAAACTAAGTTGGTAGATCATGTGTGTCGAAAGATATTGTCTTACACAATTATTTTTCCAAAGGTTTAAGTGTAAAAAGTATATCACCCCAAAACACTTAACACTTTCATAAAATCCGTAACATGATCCTTAAAACATCACATCATTTTGTCTTGTTTGACCATGGGTTGTCTAAACAAGATAAAAGGTCATTTTAATACATTAGTATTTAAGTAAAAGAAAATGTATTAAACTTGCATTGATTTAACACACATACAAAATATTTTATACATTTAGTATTTTACGTATGTGGTATAAAAATGGTTAAGATAATTATTTTTATACTAATGAGGTGTCGAAAAACTAAGAGTATTATACATAATAATATAAATAGTTTTTCTCAAATAAAAATAAATGACAATATCAAAGTAGTAACTTAGTTTGTCATTAACCTCACACATACAACTAGTGTTAAAATAAATAGAACACACTCCTTAAATTTTTATTTTCTTTTTAAAAAGGGAGTGATTGTGAGGGTCAAGAAAGATTTCGAGTACATATCAATTCATTATTCAAATTATGATTGATATCATCATCGAATCTAATTGACAAGTTTTTGAGTGTGGACATGAAATTGGAGTCATTATTTGTTTAGCTTCAAGATAACATCAAAACATGATGTAACATATTATCTTGAATCTACATACTCAATCACACTCGATTGTTATGAAAATAATGACGTCCTCTCAAGACGAAAATAATATGCATCGGATCATAACTCACACTTGTGTTGAAGATGCCATATTGAGTCTTGTTGTCCAATAGTTGTGTTCCAAACATTAAACTAATATGTTTAAAAAATGCATAAAATACACAACTAAGTAGGAGTGACAACTTGGATGTTTCATCCGAAATATACAAGTAATTTACATTGCAATGCAATTAGTAAATGTGTCATTTCCGAAAAACCAAACAAGAACAAACAAACAACATATGTAAACTTTGCTCATGAACGACTCAACACTCAATGTCACATGTCTAGTAAAAGTGTCACACATAATATGTTATTGACTATTATGTAAGTCATCAATCTTTGAGAATATCACATGTATTTCTCTTATCAAAAGATTGACAAAGGATAACTTATATCCCATGCATCTTATTTTCTTTGTGACATGAATGGTTATGTTACAAGAGAATACATTGTATCCTGTTAACAAATATAGGATATTAGAGTTGAATAATAACCTAATACGTCATGTGTCATTGCATAAACAAGTAAAATTAGTCATACACTAAAATACTTGTTTCACAAAGCATTCATAAGAGTGATATGTTTCCTCTTAGAAAAGCATACTTGTTGAAATAAACAGTATGTCTCATTTTAAATAAAATGCTCACAAGATCTATTGAGGTAAGTAACCTTTACTAGATTCTCACTCAAGATATGCAAAGGAGCATTCTTGAAACACACACGATGTAGTAGATTCTACATTGTATCACATTAGAGTGTCTCTTGGTTCTAGGAAACCAAATCATGTTAAAATAACATGTAATAACTCAACAAACAAAGATGTTGTCCAAGAGATCATAAAATACACCATCTTCATCAAATAACCTCTAAATCTCAAACACGAAATTAAAATATTTCGCTTGCCTTTGTTAGGAGTTGTGTAAGACATGTCATTCTCTTAATCGACCTTCAAAGTATGGTTAGTTGAGTCATATTAGGTCGTGTATTAGCGAAATAAGCTAATATCATCTTTGCTACACTTCAATAGGCAAATATAGGAATTTGAAATTTTCTAATATGAGAATGACTACTGGAGAACCTATCGCACTAGAAATTCAATTTGACCTAACGGTTGAATTGCTTCCTGGAGAGAAGTTTGGTTTGTGGTATAACCCGTAAAAATGGTCGTGTTCAGCCTTAATTGAGCACCACTAGTGATTGTCTCATACTCATTCTCTAACTTGAAAATTTTTCATTCCTACATTTAACTAGAGATAGTTTGCATCGTTGAACTATATCTCCCATTAGGATGTCATCTTGAACAAGTAGTAATTAGGATCTGCCTTAGCAAACCTAGATTGCTTGCATCCCACATACATGTTTCAAAATGATAACATGTTCTCATAAGACATGATTAAATTTCTTCATGATCTTAAATGCTAAATGATTATCATGTTTTGTATGATGTTTGCATTTATTCCTTATGTGCATTTTACTTGATTTACTTATAAAGTTTGCACCCACACTATGTTCTTTTGACACATTAGGAATTAGGTATGCCCATCACTATGAACCCTTAGAAGTCATAGAGCCATACACTAGTGTCAAAACCCATAAGTCAAAGTAGTCGCGAAGTTACCCTAATTCCCCAGTCATCACTTCGCCTTCTTCCAAGTAATACACCTTTTTGTCATGGGAAGGTTAGGAACAAACCTAGTCGAACTCGGAGTAGGGTTGACAACTTAAATATTTCATCCGAAATATTCAAGTAAGTTTAACTTGCGATCGTAATTGTTAAATGTCATATCTGAAACATCATACTCAAGCCTTTTAACAACATATGTTAAAACGCTCATCCAAAGGACTCACGAGTTACTATATAAGTAATTAGTAGTTCCTTTCATCCTCGTGTGAATATACACGTCTTAAGATCCCAAACCCTGCTGCAAATCAGCACCATAGGCCTAGCTTTACATCTTTCAAAACCCCATGAAACACTCACGTGCGAAGCACATAGAAACCCTTAAATCAACCAAACCTCTCAACCGAGAATCCCCTTACCATCTCCGTCTAGGTCTAGGAATGATGGAACATTTTCCATAAAACTTATGACTATTTAAATATTTCACTGGAAATATTAAAGTCATCTCTCGTACCCCTCTTATGATCTCTTGAATATTTCACTGGAAATATCAAGTCATTCCCTCGATCTCGTCCCATGACTGTTAGATATTTCACTGGAAATGTCAAGTCATATCCTGTGTCTCGTCTGATGACTTTTTAAATATTTCACTGGAAATATTAAGTCATCTTTCACATCGCTCTAATGACTACCTATGTATTTCCTCGGAAATATAAAAGTCATTTCTTCTCGTCCAGTACCGGTCAAAGAATTTATTAGGTATAAATTCTCTCATCGTGTCGAAAAAGCTCCCTTAATCAGCGAAGATTTATTCGTAAAATCCTCTTAAACTCCAATGACAACTTAAATATTTCATCCGAAGTATTTAAAGTTTATTTAATTTGCGAAATGCAATTAAATGTCATTTCTCGTTCTCGACAAACGTTCATCGAATCCCGGTGGATTCATTCATAAAGGAATCTATTCGGTATAAATTTTTTTAATCTAAGGTCCAGAAAAATCACAACATATGTGAAATTTCTTTGTCAGAAATCTAATTCTGGGTCAAAACTGACCTCAGCAGGTCACGGTACTCTTTAATAGGGGACAGTATCGTTATTTTTAACGGTACCATCGGACCGTTATTTGCTGAGACAGTTTATTCTCAGTGTTTCAAAACCACTATCGAAACACACTCGATGTAGTCTTGAACCAGAACCATATCCTATCAGAACAGATTGTATCTATCTTCTGATTCCTAAGCCTTCTTCCCTTTCACTTCCGCATGGTACTAAACACTACCAATGCTTCCGCATCCCACTCATCTCACACACACTTCAAACGAAGACATTAGGATACGTTGAGATAACCCTCCTTCATCAACATAGATAACCCTATAACCTTATCACCTACCTCACAACCCTGAAGATTTTATCTTCTTAACCCTTAGGATATCTCCAAGTAATCACATGTCTCATCATATAAATATTCTATGAATATTCACAATGATTGAGAAGAGCTACGTGACTTCAAAGGTGAATTTTATCGTATGCTATCTACTACTTGTCATGACGTTACTAAGCTCATCGCTTCAGTCAACGTTTGTTTTCCTCTTTATCTTTTACATCTTTTCCGGTTGGTCATAGATTAAGGAAGAGCGAAAACATACTCATATAGTCTTTCACTAAACACTCTCAAGAACACACAAATGTGATTCTTATTCCCTAGGAAACTTCCCTTTAGCTGCCCAGAACTAGGCTGTATAGGAAAATTCGTGACTTCCAGGTCACAGTACCGTTAAATAGGCCACGGTACCGTTAAATTTAATGGTAACGTGTGGTATTTAGTGGTACCGTGCCTATGTTTGACGAATTTTCACTGTTTCCTTTAGATCCCTGCATTCCTAACCTCAAACCTGCAAAATCTTGCAAACTCACATACACCCTAGGATTCCCTCACTACACCATAGGACTCTAACACCAACTTTAGTTTGAATCCCACAACTCTTGCCTATATAAGGCCTCACCATTGCAAGCTTATCTTGCATCTCACCTTCAAACCTCACATTAACATCATCATCACACTGAAACCTTTTAGCTACACTTCACTCTTGACAGTGACAGTTAGTCTAAGAACCTTCAACCCATAGATCATCACACTCAAACCTTATAACCTTCAACTCATCACACTCAAACCTTACAACTACTCCTCACTTTGGATAAGTGATAATTAGTTCAACAACCTTTAATCCTCACAAACACACGAAACCCTTCATGCACCAAATTATCCCTAACACACAACTAGGATCATCCAACCTAGAAACCTAGAACTTCATTGACTTAACCCCGTTAGAGATATCCACCAACAATCCTGTTAGGATCACATGCACCTTTTCTTTTTCCCTTTTGAAATATATCATGCATCTCATTGTCAGTGCAAACGATATATTAACCTAAACCATCCTTTCCCACCTTTCCTCAAAGGGCAAAACCAACATCTCTAACCACATCATCATCATCCTCCACCTTTAGGATTCCTACACCCTTACCTCCACCAAGTCCACGACAACCTTTAGCTATCACACTAACCCTATCACCATCAAACCTCTTTGGACTTGGCACCAACACATCATCCTTATCACCATCACCATCACCACAACCTTTAGCTCTCACACTAACCTTGTCACCTACATCTCCTTTTGAACTTGGCACTAACACATCATCCTTATCACTATCACCATCACCACAACCACTAATGGGTCATCCCATTATTTATCCCCTACAACCACATAACCCAAGTTGTCCTTGTTGTCACCACAACCAACACTCTCCCACCTTATGGAATCATTTAGGTATAACCTCTATCGAGTCTACTTTATGGCACGACTTGTCATAATAGTAATCATTTAGAGTATGTCTGTAGGGTATTCACAATGCAAGAATCACTTGTATGAGGCTTGTATGGATCGAATAGAGTAAGATTTCTAGAGAGAAGTGGGAGCCTTTTAGAGAGAGAAAGTAACTAGTGATATATTAGATTGAAAAGGTCCAACCCTTCCCTTGTGTGGGAAGGGGTATATATACTACTACATATTATGTCCCTAGTGGACTGTGGAGCGAGCTGACAGAGGGTAAAGACCCGACCCACTCCACAATAGTAATTAATAACTAAGCTACTAATAATATTACTGATAATCTAATGAGCTATGATGATCTAATAAGTACTCGGGGTGACCGAGTCTTCTGCTGAATATTCATATTCCTAACAATCTCCCCCTAAGGGAGGTCACCCCAGAAGTAATGTTCTGAAATTCAGCACTTCTTCCTTGGATCTTGACATCATAGCTCGTACTCATTGAATCTTCAATGTCATAGATTGCTGTGCAAACATCAGTGATCTGAAGATGACTTCTCTTTTGTCTTGGATGAATTTTGAATAATCTCTGAACGTATCATCCCACTTGAGTCTCCAAGTCATCTTTCTGTAGTAATACTCCATGTGATGAAATATACTTAGAGCCGACATGCTCACACGATATGGGGTCATGATCTTCAGCATCAGAGTTAGCAGAAGCTGTGTTGAAGGTCTTTTAGGTCGATCATGACTTCTTTGATGATGATGTGGTGTGAACATGTGGTGATGGATTGGCATCTTTTCTGCAACCAGCTACAACAGCAACCAGCTACAGCTTTCCACAGCTACAATCGCCAGAAGTTCCTGCATACGACAGTTAGCAATAATTCGACCGGTACTTACAAGTTTGGACTTCGAGACAGTCAACAGCATAGTGTGAAGACTCTCTCTAATCCTTACTAAGACCGTTCCTAATCAAAAACCCACAGAGGGCTTTTTAAGATTTTACCGTAGTAAATCAACGATTAGGTGAGTCGCTGGAGATCACTCCACGACTGTAGACCGGTTGAAACCGCCGCGACCACTAAGCGTAATCCACGAGGAATTACCGAAGTGACCTGCTTTCAGGGCTGCTTGATGTTGACCCTGGCAGGAATTTCCATTCAATCATTGAGAATTACATAAGTAAATTCCCTCATAAATGTTCTGGCAGATTGCTAAGATCTGCGTAGGACTCATGAGATTACAACTGGTGTCCTTAATGTTGAACAACCAGTGTAGAAATAATTCGTGTCCCTATGAGATCTTATTATGTATCTCGGGGCTCTAGACTCGATAGTGCGTTTTGATTTAGTGAGCGGAGGCTGGAGAGAACTGCCACCAATTCAATATCATCTAACTCAGAGTGAGAGAGACGATAGGAATGTATTGAACTCCGTGACAATTGAAACAAGAATCCTTTGAGGGACCTTGAGTGGCTAGGGAGGGTTGTGCAGCGTATCACTGGGTCCATGATACTTTGTCTTCAATGCCAGCAATCAACTAAGTGATTCTGACAGCATATGTATTGACCCGGTTTCTGCCTAAGTTGTAAGGAGGGCTATTTCTTTTCACCCTTTCTCTTTACAATTCTTTTTCATTCTTCAACCCCTTCAGTGCTTACCGAGACTTCAAAACTAACACCTTGTTGGGTTTGTTCCAGTGTTAGCTCCATCTCAGTCGGCACTATTCCCTTATGCACATTTCTCCTTTTTAATCATACCTAAGGACTTCTACACTAACTAGTGGATTGTCCCTGGGTAGATCCCTCTGGCTCTGGCGGGATCGTGGGAACTTGAGCCTAACCTAACCATCCTTATAACTCCATGCATTAATTAAAATGGTCGGTCTTTGGTATTCATCCACAATTGCCAAACCAAATCTTTGAAAAATCTCTCAAAGTGTTCATGATTCTGAAACACATTTTTGCAAACACTTGAGAGTTTTATATTTTTCAAATGCTCCCCCTCAACATGTGCTCGAGTGATAGTTTTATAAATTTGCACATGTTAGGTAGAGCTTGCACTTTTTGAATTGATCCACTTTCAGTGAACATGACCGATTCGAGACACGCTTACATCACTGGTTAGACCAGCTTGAAATTATTACCCGTCCTGGTCAAGTCCATAGAAAGTTTCTCGAAACAGTACACTCTACTCAGATACATCTTTTTCGAGACACGCTTACATCACTGGTTAAACCAGCTTGAAATTATTACCCGGCCAAGACGTATCCTTTCGATTGATGACAATTCAATTTTCGTCAATTCTTTTGTTAATTCTGAGTCACAGCCACATGCGATGCCAAATCCTTTGTTTTGTAAAACCATTTGCTCCCCCTCAATATATGTATTGATATAAGAAAGATTTTCGTACATATGGAGGAGCTTGCTTTTATGACCAAAACATTTTGCTCCCCCTCAATATGTGCCTTGATATGCAAAATGGTTTAGCACATACGGGAGAGCTTACATTAATTGCCAAATCATCACATTTTATCAGAATTTCCTATTTAAATCACATTCTCTCCCCCGATCAAAAATTTCAAACCATTTGAGATTTGTGATCCCAATTGATTTAAATACGTTTAGAAAAATTCGGGAGAAAATGTGGTCAGGTTTAAATGTATTCTGATTTAGGAGCATACGATGCTCCCCCTGAAACAACGAGAGAGTGTCACTGCTGATGTTGCACAAATTTGGTAAGGTGTCGGAAAGTTGAACAAATATGCTCCCCCTCAATTAATGACCCGTTTTCCATTAAAAGAGCTGTAGTCATTCAATTGAGCGACGGACATTTGTGAAAATTTAGTTCATTTTACCACCTTGTGTAACATCAAGACTCTCTTGAGGGATCTAACAAGATAGAGAATCTTGATGAAAAGAAGACTTCTCTTCTTATATACGAAGTGATGCACTGAAACGTACATCAAGTCGGGAGAACATGGATATAAAGTAATCCATGCCCAGGTGAACATCACCCGGTTGGAGAAACAGCTGTCTTTTTGGCGACATGCTTTCCCCATTGTACAGTGCGGGTTGCAGTATGAAGTAACTGCAAGCCATTAAGACATGTTTTAACTGATTAGTATAACTTCTGCTCGAGCTTCATTTAAGAATCCGTGCCATTGTTGAATGACATTTCTAGATACGTAAATGTTATCGATAAACAGAAGACATGCCTAGGTAGAACTATTTTTGGTATTTTCTGATTTTTCGATTTTTATGGTTTTTTATAGGTTTTATATTTTTGTATTTTTCTTTTTGATTTAAGATATATACAACTATGTACAAGGATATAAGAAGACAATCCTTTACTCCTCCTTTTCTTCCTGAAGACACTTGAGGGTTTCAGGAGTCATGCTTTTCATGCCAAGGCGTGGGAGAATAAACTGAAACCTTTCTCTTGGGAGGGCCTTGGTGAAGATGTCAGCTAACTGAAACTCTGTCCTCACGAAGTATAGCTCCACAATTCCTTTTTCCACCTGTTCCCTGATGAAGTGATGCCTGATGTCGATGTGTTTTGACCTGGAGTGCTGAACATTGTTACAACAAAGAGCAATGGCGCTTTTGTTGTCACAATATAGGGGAATTTTGTTGTATGAGAATCCATAGTCCGAAAGCTGTGATCGCATCCAAAGGATTTGTGCACAGCAAGCAGACATAGCAATGTACTCAGCTTCAGTAGATGATATGGAAGTACTCATCTGCTTCTTAGAAGACCAACTAACCAACTTTTCCCCTAAAAATTGAGCTCCTCCTGACGTACTTCGACGAGTGTCTTGACATCCCGCATGATCAGCATCTGCGTATGCCGTTAACTCCATTGCAGTGTCCTTAGGATACCAGAGACCCATATGAACCGTGCCTTGAAGATATCGGAAGATCCTTTTCACTGCTTCAACATGCTTCTTGGTTGGTCTGGATTGATACCGAGCACACATACACACAGCAAACAGAAGATCTGGTCTGCTAGCCGTGATGTACATCAAAGATCCAATCATGCTTCGATATTGCGTTATATCCACTGGAATCCCTGAAGGATCTTCATCCAGCTTCGTTCTATCAACCATGGGAGTGTCAACAGGTTCACTTGAATAGAATCCAAACTTTTTCAAGATCTCGTTGGCTTATTTGGATTGATTGATGAATATGCCTCCGGGACTTTGAGATACTTGTAATCCTAAGAAGAATGACATTTGCCCCATCATGGACATTTGGAATTTGGAATTCATCTCCTTTGAGAAACTATCACATTCACTAGGATCTGTTGAAGCAAAGATGATATCATCTACATATATCTGAACTAGCAGTAGATGGTTTCTTGATTTCTTGGTGAATAGTGTGGGATCAACAACACCTTTGGAGAATCTGTTTGCTAGGAGGAACTTGGACAATGTATCGTACCATGCCCTTGGCGCCTGTTTTAGCCCATAAAGAGCCTTCTTCAAGCGGTAAACATGAGTAGGGTGTTCAGCATCCACGAATCCTTCAGGTTGACTCACATAAACTTCTTCCTTCAAGTCACCATTCAAGAATGCCGTTTTGACATCCATCTGGTAGACTATCATATTACGACTAGCAGCATTTGCCAGGAAGATTCTTATAGCTTCAATTTTAGCAACTGGAGCAAACGATTCTTCAAAATCAATGCCCTCTTCTTGTCTAAACCCTTTAGCAACTAGCCGTGCCTTGTTCTTTAAGACATCACCATACTCGTCAAGCTTCACTTTGAAGATCCACTTTAAAGCAATGATCATTGCACGCTCCGGAGGAGGCACTAATTCCCATACTTCAAGTCGATCAAATTCATGGATTTCATCCTGCATAGCCTGGAACCAGAAATCTTTAGTCATTGCTTCTTTGGCATCTTTTGGTTCGACTTTAGACAGTACGGAATTGAAGAAGCACCATAGTGCATCAGTGGCTAGTTGATTACATGTGGATACTGGACGTGAAGGATTGCCTATGATGTTGTCGATTGGATGATCACTGGTCCATTTCCTGAGATGGTCGTGAGGTTGATGGTTATGAACGGACGTAGCAGTGCTGTGTTCCTCAGGTAAGGATGTGTCTGATGAATGTTCAGGAGCAAATATGTTTTCAAAAGGAACCTCTTCAACAGGAGCAAAAGGATTAACTTCCAAAGAATTATTATCTAAAGATTCTTGCGTTACTGGAGTAGTTTGAGTGTTTGATGACGAAGGCGATTGACTGGCAGCAGGAGCATTGTGACTGACTGATACTGAAGCTGCAGGACCTTCTGAACCTTGTGGGGCTTGAACCTCATTCATAGGAATTATTGCTGGTTCACTCGGGATGGTTCCATTCGTTGGCTCAAAGTATTCATCAAACATAGGATCGAATAACTTTTTCAACTCCTCACATGTAGGTGGCACATAAGAATCTGCAGGCGTGGAATTCTGTACAAGTCCTGAACTAATGGGTCCAGGAGACAAAAGGTGAAGATCGGGTCCAGAACTGATTTGTCCTGAAACAGGTAGCTCACTCAGCTCATCGAACGTAACATGAATGGTTTCCATGATTTTACGGGTCCTTTTATTGTAGATTCGAAACCCTTTACTGTCTGGTGCGTATCCAACGAAAATACCTATATCTGCTTTAGCTCTTAATTTTCCCAGGTCTTGACTATCGTTAGTTGGATAGCAAAGAGCACCAAACACACGCAGAAAGGAAAGATCTGGTTTCTTGTTATGAATTAACTCGAAGGGAGTCTTCTCATGAACCGGATGAATTAGGGATCGGTTTTGAGTGTAACATGCTGTTGCTATAGCTTCTGCCCAGAGAAACATCGGTGTCTTTGAAAATATAAGCATGGTTCTTGCAGCCTCCACCAGAGTACGGTTCCTTCGTTCAACCACCCCGTTCTGTTGAGGCGTGCGAGGGATACTTTTCTGATGCGTGATGCCAATACTTTCATAGAAATTACGGAGTTGTTGGTTAACAAACTCAGTACCATTATCTGTGCGGATGATTCTGACAGTTTTATCTAGCCTTACTTGCAGCTGTTTTACCAGTTTAATGATAACCTCTGGAGTTTCGTCCTTGGTTCTCAAAAACTTTACCCATGTGAACCGAGAATAATCATCTACTATCACCAGAACATACTTCTTTCCATTTATGGTTTGTATTCTCATTGGACCGCACAAGTCCATGTGGAGGGTGTGAAGAACTTCCAAGTTGGTGTTGACGGTTTTAGGCTTGTGGGTTTGTTTCTTGCTTTTACCCAGTTGACATGCAGAGCAGAGATGATCTTTCTCATATTTCAGTCTGGGCATCCCTCTAACAAGATCTTTACGGGAAAGATTATTTATGGTACCGAAGTTCAAGTGGTTCAAACGACGATGCCACAGCCATGATTTTGTTTTAGAGGCTTTAGAAAGCAAGCATATTGGAGAGGACTTCAACATTTCTTCAATTGAGATGGTGTATAGATTGGTGCCCCGACTGCCCTTGAGGAGATCTAAACCATCCAATTCTCTGACGAAACATGTATGCTTTCTAAAAGCCACTTCCAGATCTGAATCACAAAATTGACCCATAGAAAACAGATTGTGTCCTAGTCCTTCCACATAATATACCCTTGAGATTACACTATTACCAAACACATAATCTCCATAACCCATAATAGCACCAAAATGGTCGTTCCCAAATCTAACTGTCCTGATAAACTTTTTCAAGAAGTTCTTGAGCCGTGAGCGATCTCCAGTCATATGTTTTGAGCAGCCTGAGTCCAAATACCACAGGACGATTTGTACGACCTGCATTTGAAACCAGACAACAATGGATAACTGAAAAATGTGGATCCCCAAGTGCAATTGGGGTCCATTTGGTCAGCACACACATATTCAGGAACCACAGATTTCACAGATGCTACTATCTTTACTGTGGAGACAGAACTTGAGACAGGACAAGACCTAGATGGAAGGCATTGTGATTCTAAAGGCAAGATTCTACCAGTTGGTCTCCATTCCTTCTTCTTCACAATTTTATGCATATTCATTTTAGGTAATGGTCTCTGTTTTCCTAAGTTGAATTTCCTTCCAGTGGGTCTCCATTCCTTAACTTTTACAATTTTATGCTTATTCATTTTAGGTAACGTGCACTGTTTTCCTAAATTGAATTTCCTTCCAGTGGGTCTCCATTGATAACCTACGCTAGCAAATGTTTTTCCTGTAGCTTTCCAAACCTTTTTGCATGCTTCAGATATCCTACCATTCTTAACATGGGATGATGCAGAAGACATCAGGAAAGACACAACACATTCATCATGATTAGCAGAAATTAAACAATTGTCGCAAGTTTTACAGATAGCATTAGAATTCGAATTAATTACAGTACTTTTGATACTAGAATCAACACGATTCATCCTACTCATTGTAAACTTATTGTTCCTAGGTTGGGCTTCTACATTCTTCAAGTGATCATTCTTAGCTGGCGCAGTCATATCCTTTCTTTTATTTCCTCTAGACCTTGACCCGCTAGCTTGGGTGTCATTTTTTACTCCTGTAGAAGCATCGAAGGTAACATTAGTTTGTTTTTCTGTCACATGCCTTCCTGATAATGATGTGTTGGGTTCTGATGTTTTGGGTGGTAGGTCAAAGGCTACATACTTGTTCACAACATTGGATGATGATGCAACAGATCTATCTCTATGGCCTCTAAACTTAGGAATTGAGCCTATGGCATATTCTAAGTTTTCCTGAATCCTTTTCGTGAGTTTGCATGCATAGACAACCGCTTGATCAAGTGGCTTATCATTCCTATCCTCTTCAACTACCTCACGAAGTGTGTCAAGACCTTCTCTAAGATGATCTAGATATGTTTGATGGGCAAGGCTGTTATTTCTAAGCTTAAACGGAATACGCCCAACATCAACATCATACTTTTTACAATCAGTAGCCTTTGGTGTATCACAATTACAAGTGGTGCATGGCATTTTACCTTTCACCCGAGCCTTAAGATTCTCAATTTCATTTGTCAAAGAGGTTATTTGATCATTATGATTGCTTCTTGTAACTTTAATAGAATCATATAACTCTTTGAAATGTTGTTTAACCTTTGAATTTTCTTCTCGATAACACTCATTTTCATAATGTAACTTATTTATGGTGTTTTGATATTGAAAATTCTGAGAATCTGAAGACGAAGGTTTATTGGTGCCATATACTTCACACTTGTTGGATTTCAATTTGGCAATTTGGGCCCTCAGCAGTCGAATCGTGTTCGTGTGAGCTTGAATTGTCTCATCACGTTTGCTTAATTCAAAGTAAGTATCAAACTCAGGAGCATCCGAGGATGTCTTGACATTTGATATTTTGCATTTTTCTTCTAAGTGTTGATGTTTGAGTTGCAAATTCAGATAATCAACTTCTAGTTTTGAAAAACGTTTAACCATGTTATCATGGTCATCATTTTGAATTTTTTCAAGCAATTTCAAATTCTCCCCCTCAAGCTCAACAACACGATTCTGGGTGACATTTAACGCAATAGCATACTCATTAAATTGACAAGCAGACAATGCAGAATCAGTGACAGTGTAAAATACATCTTGTGCAATACATTTAGCAATCAAGTTGTCATTAGTGATGAGTATGTTTTTTCTTTCAATCTCACGACTCTTAAGTTCTATTGCATGTTCATTCACCTCATTTTCCATATCTTTAAACACTACTTTCATTTCATTTATTTCGGCTTTAAGGGCAGTTTGCAACCCTTCAAAGTGTTCTTTAAGTAGATTAAAGAATGGCATGACCTCAGTTAAGTAACACCTTTTTGCATGTTCAAAACACCTTTCCCCCTCAGTAATGCCAGTGGGTGTGATTCTCTTCTTACATGTTTTATCGAAATCAGCAAACAGTTGCCAAAGCACATATAAGCTAATAAAGGTTTTGCATTCAGTGGGAAGAGATAAAGGCACCAAATTCCTAGGTGTATTGGGAGGATACACCGTTATGGACGCAACTTTTCTAATGAGAGGGGGTGTTGGCCTTAAGTTTTTCTACCTTAAGTTTTTCATTATCTTGTTTCCAAAATATCTGCTCAGGTGTTAACTTCATTTGAGGAGCAAACACAGTCAAACGATTTTCTTCATAATAATCATGGGGTTTGATTATTATTCGTCTGGCTATGCACTCAGGATCCCTCATTTTCACATTCATTTTTTCCCTCGTTTTATCACTCAACTCATCCTCTTCATCAGTGTAGATATGCTCAGGTTGGTCATGAATAGGCTTAAGCATCACATTACCATCATATAGGGCTGGTTGAAGTACTTGCATGTCCCTAAGGATGGTTGACTTAGGTTCACCTATCATGATTTTACTGTGCTTATCACTCAACTTTCTGTGCTTATGAATCATTTGAGCAGTTTGTATAGTTTGATTTTGTGTGTACAACTTATCTTCAAGCTTATTTTTTAACGTCTTGAGTTTAGAGAAATCATTTAAAAGAGTTGTTTCTTTTTGTTTGAATTCTTGCTTAAGTGTGGTTACACACTTTTGTGCTTCCTGTTTCTGTTTGACAGACTCTTCTAGTTGACTTTTCAAAGAACTCAACTCTAATTTTAATGTTTCTTCTCGCACTCTAGACTCTTTAATAAGTGTACTCATTTGACCTTCTAATTTCTGCTCACGATCATTAAGCTCAAACTTAGCACGCTGTTCATACATAGCAACTTGTTCTTTATAGATGTTTAGTCTAGTGATCAAGTTATCATCAGGGACAGGCAATTTGTTCTCATGGTACGCACATGCATTATCTACACAACCCGCATTATCTAAGGCACATACATTACTCATAGCACACACATCATTATTGACAAAGGATTCACCATTTGATACATCAGGAGAGTTGTTGCTATTCAAATACTGTTCATATGAGACAATATTGCTATTTTCCATATCAACATCACTTGAGTCAGAAACAACTGCCTGATGTACTTCTTCGGGAATCTGTTGTCCCTCGACAATATTATATGTGTCATAAATTTTTAGTACCTCAGATATCACAGATGCATTAGAAGGACCAGCTTGACGAGATGAGGCCAGGGAAGACAAGTTAGCCATGAAGATTGTTTGAGCAGTAGGTTCATCATCCACATCAGAGTCAAATGCATCACAGTCATCTGCCTTGAAGATGTTAGGATCATTAAGTGCTAGATCCTGAACAGGTTTCTCATCCACATCTTCATCAAAAGTATTTCCTCCATCTCCTGCCAAGAATAATAACTCTTCCTCATCCAATACAGCTCCATTTTCTTGAGCTTGCATTAACAGCATCTTGTCTTTGAAGTAATCTGAGTTCTGAGGACGTTTAGGTTGATTGCAGTTTCTAGCAATGTGTCCAAGCCCCCCACAATTATAACACTTGATCTGTTTCCCTTGCCCCTGATTGGCATTCCCTGCTCTATTCTGCACAAAACCTCGACCCATGTTTCTACCAGCTCTCCCTTGCACATTCTGAACCACAATTTTCCCATCCTCCACCATTGCTAGATTGCGTGGGTTGGAAGAATTCCTTAACTGATTGTTGGTCTGTGGGAGTGATGCTTGAAACTGTTGAACCAGTAGAGAAACTTGATTGGTAAGGTTATCAATCATTTTGTCGGTCTGAGAGTAGCCTGAGTCAAGTTGTGAACTCATAGCAGGTACTTGTGAGTGAAGTTGGTGATAGCTTGGATTGGATGATGATTGGATTGTTGGTTGTACATTTGTCATGAAAGCCAGTGGGTCATTCGTAGTTGAAGGATTCAACTTTTCTCTCAGCACCCGATCATAGGCAGCATGCTTCTCATGTTGTTGCAGGTAAGCATACAGCTGTTCATAGTTAGTCTCCCTTAAACCTTTGTTGAGTTTGACGGCAGTAACAAATCTGTCCCATTCCGGAGTCATGTTGTTCACAAACTTTGAGTTAAGTTGGATGTTGGGCATAGTCATTCTGATCATCCTCATATCATTCACCAACTTATGAAATCTCACATAGTAATCTGTGATATTTTCTCCTGGGTTCATTTTGAAATGCTCGAACTCATCATACAGCTGTGACTCTCGATCTTCCTTTGTGAGTTCTGACCCTGCCAACAACATTTTAACGTTGTCCCACACAGCCTTGGCTTCAGTGTTAAAATTGATGAGCTTGTATACATCCTTTGGAAGACCTTGAATAACTATGTTGGAGGCTCTAATATCGGCATCATACCTCTTCTTTTCTTCTTCATTAAGATCATTGTAGTTTCTAGGTCTGTCGATGCCCCAAGTTACAGTACCATCTTCACCAGTTGTAACAACGTCTCTGGTGGTACCCATCTGATAAGGTCCTTCGTCAATTGACTTAAGAATGTTAACACCATTATCTTTTCCCAAGCAGTAAAGTCTAATTCGTTGTGCCCAAGACTCATAATCCGTCCTATCTAGCATAGGTGGACGAGTGTCAGATCCTGCTGCTTGAATATCATCTGATGATGTACCTGATGTGGTAGCCATAGTAACTACGGGATTTTACTGATCTTGTGATTTAACCGAGAAATCGAATCTTTCGCGGGAATTTCTAAAATCACCAAGACACAAACCGCCTAGACAAACCGCGTAGACACAAACCGCGTATGTGCCTAAGAGACAAACCGAGTTCACACCAAAGATACAAACCGCGTTGACACAAACCGCGTGTGCGCCAAAGAGACAAACCGAGTTCACACCAAAGACACAAACCGCGTATTCGCCAAATAGACAAACCGAGTTCACACCGGATATACAAACCGCGTATGTGCCAAGAGACAAACCGAGTTCACAATGGAGATACAAACCGAGTTCACACTAGATACACAAACCGCGTAGACACAAACCGCGTATACGCCTTAGGGACAAACCGAGTTCACACCAAAGATACAAACCGCGTAGACACAAACCGCGTACGCACCGTAGAGACAAACCGCGTTGGCACAAACTTCCAAACCTGTCACTATCAATGCCGTTTGTCCTTTTGCCTAAACTAGTATAAAGACAAACCGCGTACCCGATGCTACACAAACCGCATTCAAGAACGTCCAAACTACACAAACCGCATTCAAAAACACTTCCACAAAAGACCCACGAATTGCTCCAAAATCACCACACGGTTCTTGGATCTGTGAATCCAAACACCAAATACCACTCTAATACTAATCTTAATCAAGAAAGTACAAAGTGAAACAACTTCTAATCACTAAACAAAGTACAAAATGAGATTTATGCTACTAAACAAACAAAATAAAAAAAACTTAAAACTACAAGTCGAACCAACAAGAAAACCTCAAGAACTACACAAATTCGTGAATACCAACTCTCATGGACCTAACCATGGCTCTGATACCAATTGTAGGGTATTCACAATGCAAGAATCACTTGTATGAGGCTTGTATGGATCGAATAGAGTAAGATTTCTAGAGAGAAGTGGGAGCCTTTTAGAGAGAGAAAGTAACTAGTGATATATTAGATTGAAAAGGTCCAACCCTTCCCTTGTGTGGGAAGGGGTATATATACTACTACATATTATGTCCCTAGTGGACTGTGGAGCGAGCTGACAGAGGGTAAAGACCCGACCCACTCCACAATAGTAATTAATAACTAAGCTACTAATAATATTACTGATAATCTAATGAGCTATGATGATCTAATAAGTACTCGGGGTGACCGAGTCTTCTGCTGAATATTCATATTCCTAACAATGTCTTATCAACAAACTATCCTTAACATCAATCATCTTAGGTAGATGATTATGTTGTTCAAAAGGTTTGTTAGAACTTTCCTTCCCAATGACAACTTGGAATAAGTCATTTAGTGCGTCAGTCAATGAACGAATCTCGTTCTTGATTAGTGTGATTGAGTGAACAATTACACCTTAGGTTTTCGGTCGGGTTGTGACACTTACGTGTTAACATAGTTTAACCCATGCATGTCTTGCTATGTGTATTCTATCCCTATAATGTTGCTCCTATACTGTTATATATTATGCTGCACGAAGCTAACCCTTGATGTAGGAAAAGCCTTTGTAAGAATTTGATCCATGGATCAGCTAGATACTAAGGTAAATAAACAAGGGGATTAATTCACCATAGGGGAGCATTGAGCTAGGGGGAGCTCGGGAGTATTTGAATACATAGCATGGAGTCATCTTCACAAGTGATGATAGAAGGCTTCACTAGGATGATGCAAACTCGCCTTTCTAGGAAGAAAGGAATGTAGTTCAATAAGGGGGAGTAGGGAATGAATTCAAGGGAGCGCTCGAGGCAACTACCTTTTTGATTCAACAAAAGGGGGAGAAGGGGAGTGTAAACAGGTAACTTTTATATTTTACTATGTGTTACGGTTTACATATTTTTCATCATCAAAAAGGGGTAGATTGTTAGTGCAAATATTACGATATTTAAACTAAACGGTTTCTTCGGTTTTAATGATGACAAACATGTAACTTGTAATGCATAACGTAAAATGTGCAAGTTACTTGTAAACACAAATCATCAATGCATACTTCATCAACACCTCCCGACGTCTCAAGTATGCTTCAACGAAGTCGTAGATTTCCATCCCGACATAAATCACTCAAGGTATGGACAAACAAATCTACTACTTGACAAATGATCAAAGGATTATATTTTTCTAAACTTCACATTTTTAATGTGACAAAACATTTTTTTCAAAAATATATTTTACAAATTATTTTTGAATTAAAAAGAAATGTTTTATTTTGAAAAATAAATTTGAAAACTCCCAACAGCCATTTTTCCCTCCAAAACAGCTCCAACTTCCTCAAATAAAGCTTCCCCACTAAAGACAAAAAAGGGAGCGTCCAACGGCACCTTTAAGTATGGACGGCTCCACTAAATTTAGTGGAGCCGTCGGGTATTTAGTGGAGCCGTGGGTCTGTAACGGTCAGATTTTCCCTTGCCTATAAATAGTGGACCATTCCACACTTCCAACTTGATTTTTCCAGTCCTTTTTCTCTGGTCTTATCCCTCTTCACTTAGATAACTTTCTTTGATCATTTGGAGAGTCTTAGGTTGTTTAAGAGTGATCCAATCATCCACTCAAGTGATCCTCTTCATTCCTCTTGATTAGCAAGAGAAGAACACAAAGTATCCTAGATACAAAGTGTTGTCATCCCTCTTGATTAACAAGAGAAGAACACAAAGTATCCTAGATACAAAGTGTTGTCATCCCTATTGATTAGCAAGAAAAGAACACAAAGTATCCAAGTAGATACAAAGTGTTGTCATCCCTCTTGATTAGCAAGAGAAGAACACAAGGTATCCAAGTAGATACAAAGTGTTGGAGTTGTTAGGTCTTGTAACATTTGCTACACTCTTGATTGTATCATAGCATACATCAAGATTGTTTTTCTTTTGTGAGAGAGAGAGAGTCAAGATCATTGTGATCTTAAGAGATAGTGAAGATCTCTTGAAGCCATTGGGCTTGTGTGATTGATCATGTGGATCAAGGGTAGATCGGGTAGATCGTGGTAGATTGGTGCTAGCTAAGATTAGCACTCGACATCTAGCTTAGTGTCGGAAATAGGATAAGCGACGTGTATGGTGTAGATCGGGTAGATCGTGGTAGATTGGTGCTAGCTAAGATTAGCACTCGACATCTAGCTTAGTGTCGGAAAACAAGTTAAGCGACGTGTACGGTTTTCTCCGCCTAAAGGGAGTTTGTTGATTAGTGAAGTAACTCTCGAGTTGGGTACTCGGGGAGTGGAGTAGGGCGAAGAGGAGCTTCGTGACCGAACCACTATAAATCACCATGTCCGGTTTGCGTTTTCTAACTTATCTCTTTACTTTCATTTCATTCGTTATCGCTTTATATTTATATTTGCATAGCGTATATGTTTGTGTGACTAGTTGCTTATGTCATGATTGATTATGTATGCTCCATGGTTTGATTGTGCATATGTTGTAGTTTACTATAGTCATCTCTAGATGTTATAAACTCATAGTTGACACTTTTCATATTACGTCACAATCGACCGGGTGTTTGATACAAAAAGTTTTTAAGTTTTTAAATGGAAACGTATTCACTCCCCCTCTACGGTTTCCACACGAAGTCTCAGACGGGTTATGTTTTTGTCATCAATAGAGGAGCGATAAACTGGAGCAGTAAGAAGCAGAGTATAACGGCCATGTCTGCTACAGAAGCCGAATACATTGCTGCATCAGAGGCGGCAAAAGAAGCTGTTTGGATAAGGAAATTCATTAAGGATCTTGGAGTGATGCCTTCTATTGAATTACCTATAAATGTATATTGCGACAACTCTGCTGCAATTACATTCGCCAATGAACCTGGAGTTATGAAAGGCGCCAGACACTTTAAAAGGAAACTTCACTATGTTCGAGAACAAGTGAATGATGGTGAAATAAATGTACTCAAAGTTCACACAGATAACAATCTGGCTGATCCTTTTACGAAGGCATTACCTAAAGAATCGTTTACTCAACATGCTCAGGGCATTGGTCTTCGATTGCCAGATAGTTTCATGTAAATCTGTTGAATTAGTATTTCGATAGGGACATGTAAAACAATTATTATATTAATGGAATAAAGTGCGGATAACGTTTATTATCATTATTAATATTTGTGTCCTATATTTGCATGTTTAAATCCGTGAATAATTAATTTATTCTAAATAGTCCGTTGTCATTTAATAATATGGGAATATTATTAAACTAAGGCAAATGTGAGGATTGGTAGAATGTACTGTAAGGTTAAGATACCAATATCACATGATATTCATTATTGGATAAATGAATATAGGACTTATCCTAACTGCATGATTATACTTTATGGATCATAGTCATTAAGTATATCATGAATATTTATCCTCTGACTTGAGATACTGGATAATTTCCGAGGATGTAGCTCATTTTCTGTGAGATAGTCTAACGCTATCCGTAAAAGGTAGTTATAAGGGCTATTTTCGGAAATGATGTAAAGTTCGAGGGTTATGCTAGTAGTCAATAAAGAATTTGTTCTTTCAACTTTGTGTTGAAATTTAATACTGCTAGGCCACTCGTAGAATTGACAAGATGTTTGCGTGCGCACGCCCAAAGTCTATCTGGAAGATGTTCAGATGTTTTGGTAATCTTGTTCGATTATGTACAAACGAGAAACTATTGTTAATTATGGAATGACAAAGATCCATATCCAAATTAACGCGGTATTAGTAACAAAAGGATAAGTATGATGATTAAGTCATCACTTGGTTTTTCCAGGAGAAACAAACTCGGATCGAGCTGGGGCATTGGGATCTGTTAAAGCTAGACTAGCCCATGTCATTACAATATTAATCATTATCCAAGTGGGAGCTGTTAGAGTTTTGTGTATAATGAATTAATATATGTATGTCCGGTTTCGAACCCGAGACTCGGGATTGCACACAATACGTGAGAGTTCCAATGGTTTGAATAGATTAAATATGTTTCATATTTATATTTATTCATTTCACTAACAAAGCACTTAACGGTCGTTAATATTTAACGAGGTTGTTTAACGGTCGTTAGATATTAAAGTTAAGGACTAGAATTGAAAAATAAAAGAAAATTCTAGAATCCCTTTTGGTGGGGATATTCGGCCGATCAAGGAGAAACCCAAAGGGATTGGGTTTCCTAATCCTAATTTGAGTTGGAGTAGGGAACAAGTTTGTGCAAGTATAAATACAAATCAATGTGTTTAGGTTTTTCACTTTAGAGAATCCCTAACTTGCCAAACTTCTTCTCTTCTTCTCCTCTCTAGCTTAAGGCCGGTCGACTCTTTTATTCCCACTAGGGAATTCGGCGAGTGCAATTAAGCTACAAGTGTTTGGTTTGTTAGTGATCTTGAACCTAGCTTTCCCATTGGAACGCTACTATCGCGTGTATACAAGAACGAGTGACAAGCTTATTTTAGCTTGTGATTCTTGGTGTTTTTCCCTTAGTTGGTTCGACATCCTCATAACCCAAATTAGGGTTCTTGTTGTTCTTGATTGATTGCGCGATTAAGGTACGTGTTTATTTAGTTTAATTAATTACATGTTCATTAGATCTTTCCGCTGCGTGTTCTTGATGTAAATATATGTTTATAGTATTTATATGATTCATATATTCCAACAGATACCACGGTATCTACATTTATCTAAAAGTTTTCAGACTGTTTATTAAAAAAATGTCCCAAAGTTTGACAATGAAAGTATGTTATCGGCCTCTGCTGTGTTTGTAGATGAGTTGTATTTTCCAGCAATATTTAGCCGTTTGAAGGAGCACTACATTTTCTTGATAAAATTTAATGAATTTTCAATGTACTTTTGGTATTCACTTGATAATATTTAGCCGTTTGAAGGAGCATTACATTGTATTGTATTTAAATTTCTGCAACATACTTCATTTGTCCACTTTACGCGATATAGCTGTATATAGCGAACAATAAGTGTATATTCATCCAACACTTTTGAGATACTAATTGAAACCTTACCTAAAAATACGATGGATAGATTAATACAAGCAACTGATTTCAACAATGTATTAGTATTTTCAAAATTTAATTAATTAGAGCAAACGGCTTGTAGAAGAATTAAAACAGATTTACTTAGATCAAAATTAGAACAAAGTTATATATCAAAATTGTCATCTATGTAAATCTGTTGAAATCGTTAGGACCATTATAGTTCTAGTGTATCTAAAAGTTATATTAATGCATGGGTGCGCTGCAGTTGAATTTAAATTATATTTAAGCCCGGCCCCTCCCGACCAGTGGCCATTTTATGAGATCAATTCCGTAAAATCAAATGCCACCCACACATGTTTGAATATACTCCTTGAACCTTCATAGTGACATTCTTAAGTTGCATTCGGACCATCTGCACGCCAAATTTAAAAGCCATGATTAGGACTTGGAACACAGTTGCCATCAGAAGTATAACAAAACTGTACTTTTCTAATAGCCAAAGTTGGCTAAAATGTAAACCAAGTTGCCCAAAGAGTCGGATGTGAAAAAAATATTACTGCATTATAAATCACTTATCCGTCCTATCTTAAACTTACTATTTTCAGTAGGGAAATTGCTTATTTATCCTTTTATCTTATTTATTACTGTATTCAATAAGAAAACTATTTACCAAAATAAAAAATAAAAAAATTCTCCTAAATATCTAACAAATTGGATATAACAAATGATAATTAATGTCGAAATGAAGAAACTACTACACACTTGCAACAAAATGGTTGAGAAATAATAAGGCATCTTTAAGTTATGGCCTTTTGATCCGTAACCCAACCTTCTCAACTCACCCATTTTATCACATGTATAAGTTACTTGACAATAAGGCATGTTCCACATATCTACGCAACCGATCAAGTATAACTCACTTTCATTTATAGTCAGCCTCTAGTGAAGGAGTTCCTTTTTCTAAATCCAAGTTATATATCGTACAAAATGTCTTTAATGAGACTTGAGCCCACGACCTATTGGTTGATGGGTCAGTCATATAACACTAGACCAAAGGCTTTGGGTAGTCAACAAAATAATTAATGTAACTTCATGTTCTGGATTAAGTTTAATAATCTCTTGGTTATGTCATCTACTACATTGACTCCAAGATGCTTTGAGTCAATACTAATTTGCGATTCTTTGGGTTCCTTTCTTTTAATATCACTTGTTTCAAAACTATTGTGAGTTTTTATATGAGTGCAAACCAAATTGTATGCCGAAAAATCAAAAAATTCGAATCAAATACTCCAATCCAAATTGTTCAATCACAATTCGGTTTTGTCCAAATAGTGAACACCCCTATATAGGATCGACGCCAGGTTGAGACTGTCGGGCCAAAATTAGGTCCACTTCACTATTAAATTATTAATATATGGGCTAATGTTATTATTAAATCGCAACGTGTTTTTTTTTTTCCCCTCCTGAAATGGTGAATTTCATTAATTAAGAATCATCAAATTACATGGTAATTCAAAGCAGCCTTATATGAACATGCTCATATAGCTAATACAACATAACAGACTAACACACTTTTGATACAATTCACTAATTCTAAAACTCACCATTCTTCTAGACATAGCAACTAGATGCTATCATCTAAGCAACCATGGAGAAATATTCTTCTCTTGACTACATTTCCACTGAACAAACACCCTATCTAGTCTCATCTGTAGCCCATACAAATGAAACCATAGGCTTTTATCCAGGGCATCATCTAGAAAAGGATCAAAACTCCTGTTCCATTGAGTCTCAGATGCAAAGAGCTACATTTCCTTATGCATGCATCACTCAACATGCACAGAGTTGCCCAAGGATACATCCCACCTTGACTACATTTATTCCTGCTTTTTCATAACTCCATCACCATGAAAGAACAAAGAATAGGCATCATCAGGTTGACACTCCACCAAAATTCTGGAAACCTACTTTATGTGACTGTCTACTAAGCTGAATTGGACAGAGCAAAACACTCACAATTAGTTGCCACTCCAGGCACCCCTAATGAGAATGAGTTGGTTATCCAACCACCCTTTCACCAGTCACAAGATACAAGGCCCTCAGATACACCAATCAAGGAAATAACTTTTTGCAAAACTGTCTTATTTCCTTGACCCAAACACCCTTTTAGGGTACTGTTACATTGGACTGCATCTTATTCTTTGCATAATTCAACACCACATTCCATCTTTGTGCTATCCTCTTCCATCTTTGTGCTATCCTCTTCCATCACTAGAACCGACTTTTTGACATTTAAACACATCAGTTGCAGTTTAATGTTACCTTCAATGATCTTTATTAGGCTTGACTTATCTATCTCTTCACCAGTGAACAGTCTTGCATTTATTTCCTTCCAAATGTGATAGACACTAGTAGCCAGTCTAATTCTTTTTAGCACACTTCCAATAGAATTGTTACAAGGATCATTTGCATATTGCTCAATTAACATACCCCATGAGTTTGACATCCATTCATTCTTCAGTTTGACTTTTAGTTCTTCCCATATAGTCTTAGAGTAGTCACACTCAAAGAACAAGTGGCCATGAGAATCATTCACTTTTTTGCATAAAGGGCATTTCATATTAGGGTCATTATTCCACTTCATAATCCTATCTTGTGTTTGTAGTCTACCTTTAATAGCCATCCATAGTATGAATGCCATTCTCGGGTTGCATTGAGAAAACCACACAACATTATTCCACCTGACTTTTCAATATTGATGACTGATATGATCCCAGACAACTTTTGATGAGAATTCACTTAAGCTGCCATCAATTCCCTTCCACCTAGTGACATCTTCCTCTTGTACTAATTGTGGGACTGCAAAGTTAGCTAACATAGGATACTGAACAAACCACTCATTTGGCCATCTCCACTCATTGTTTGCAATCATCTCATTAACTATCATGTTTTCAGAAAGTCTTACATTGTGAATGCTTCTAGTGGTAACTGTATCTTTTAAAACCCCTAAGCTGCTCCATTGTTCATACCACATATTAGTCTTCTTTCCATTTCCAATCACTTTGCAAATACTGTATCTCACTTTATGCCTTAATTCAAGTAAAGTTTTCCACATCCAACTGTCATTATATTCTTTTTGGACTTGCCATATACTTTTCATTTGAGCTTCACAGCATGAACCCATTATACCCACAAAGTTTCTTTCCCTGCTGTAATATTCCAAAGATTCTTGATCATTAAAATCTCATTCCAGTCACTTAACAATCTCAAGCCTAAACCACCTTGACTCTTGGGCCTGCACACATCTTTCCATGCTGTTTTGGCCTTTCCCCTCTTTAATTCACCTTTGCACCATGGAAATCCCTTCAGAACTTTATCAATGTCTTAAACCTTGACTCTTAGGTATTTTTGTTGTTGTTTCAATTTGGTAATTATAGTTTTTTTTTTGTTCTGATTTAGTATTGAATTATACTTTCATTCAGTAATTTAATGACCGGATGATCGATTTTATGCTTATCTGACATGCATTCAACGATGTAACATCATTATTAGGAATTGAATGGTCGTATGAATACTAAATCAGAACAAAAAATCTTTAATTATCAAATTGGAACAATTACAAAAGTATGTTACTAATCAATAACATTAGCCCTTAACATATGGGCTTTATCTCGGACAAAGATTTAGTAACTTACTTAGGATCACAGTTTTTAGTTCAATAAACGAGATTGATGCGTGTTCTAAACTGTTTTGATGAATGAACGTTGACATAATTTCATTTGTTTAACTAAAGAAAAGAACATGGCCATGTGATAGCTTTTCTTTTGGGGGACTGAACTCCATGCCATTTCAATTAGGTTACTTTAATTATCAAAACTATATGTACTTTAAATAATCAAAACCTATTGGGTCCATTCAGTACCCAAGTATCCTTAAACCAGGATTTGAATAGAAAATACCCTAAGTGTTGTATATCCGTTAACATTAACTATGTCACTGAGTGAACAGTCACTCAGTGAGTGATCTTCAGGAAGTTTAGGACAAGCCTAAGAAGAAAGACTTTCCATTCAGTGAGGCAGGACTCAGTGAATGATACCTGAGCCAAAGAAGAAGGTGATGGGTTAAGTGAGTGATGACAATAGCTCACTGAGCCCCAAGTCTCCTCAACAATAAAGAAGACTGAAGACTTAGAGATTGAAGAAATGGTAGAACAAGGCGGGATAAGTTTGAAACATATAAGGGAGAGTCCTTATCAAGCAAAGGTGAAACTTACCCTGAATGGCTAAAGATCAGAGCAGTGTCGTCACTGTTGGGAATTACTCTTATATACTAAAAATAGGAAGTGTTTACTGTAGCAGCACTGTAGCTGCTACAGTTGACGAAACAGTTGCCATGTGAAGTTTAGCCCCTAAGGTGAAAATGTCTTTGCAAGGTAGGTCCTTCGGGGACTAACGATGCAATGCGCCGAGAACTTTAGGGACTTTTTACGTAAAAAACATATTATTTCCATAATTAGTTTTCAAAAATAGTCCTTTGGTTTATACATTTTTTTCAAATTTAGTCCATTTTCAAAAATAGTCCTTTGGTTTCCTTTGGGGACTAACGATGCAACGCGCTGAGAACTTTAGGGACTTTTTACATAAAAAATCATATTATTTTCAGAATTAATTTTCAAAAATAGTCCTTTGGTTTATCGATCTTTTTCAAATTTAGTCCATTTTCAAAAATAGTCCTTTGGTTTATCGATCTTTTTCAAATTTAGTCCTTAATGACTAACTTTCAAACAAGACTTAGCACCGCACTCCCGCGGCAACGCGCGGGTTTCCCATCTCGTTAAGGTTAACAGTTGGAACTGTTAGTATATAAGTTGGTACTGCTGAAGAGATTGAAGACAACACTGACAATACAAAGTCAGTTAGTACGGTCGCATTAGAAAGTTAGTACTGCTTATGATTTTTGTAAACGTGTAGTAGATAATTATAGAAAGGATTTTGTGTATATCCTATTGGTATAGATTATAGTTATCTTGTACAGGAATCCTTGGTCTATAAAAGGATTGCCTAGGTTAAAGTTTAATATATAGAAGTTATATAGAAGTCGTACGAATTATTAAAGATTCAAGGTTGTAAACCCTAGTGATAGAAGATCACTCGTATTATTGAATTAATAATATTGAATCATTCGAAGTTACACAATTTTCTCTTGTTCATACGCTGTTTATATCAATCACTTAAATATTCTTCTAAGTATAACAAAGTAGATTCTGCATACTTGGTTATATCAACTCAGAGTATCACATACACGTTAACAGGAGTAACATCCTAAGTGTATAATCAATCTTATCAAGTGGTATCAGAGACAGGTTGATACTTTTTGATTTAGAAGAAAAGATGGACATGGAGACAACATCTTCTACCAACATTGCTGCTAAGCTACCAATGCTTAAACCCAATGAGTTCGATATGTGGCGATTAAGAATTGAGCAATTTTTTCAAGTGCAGGATTATGCACTTTGGGAGATCATAGAAGAAGGTAATTCCTTTAAGCCCAAAACCACAACGACTCTTGTTGAAGGTAAGACTGAAACAACGGTGCAGACAAAGCCAACTACTAGTGAAGAAAAGGCACAGCACAAGAATGATCTGAAAGCAAGAAGCTTGCTACTACTGACTATTCCTAATGATCAATTACTGAACTTCAGTAAATTCAAGTGTGCCAAGACTCTTTTTGAAGCCATTGTTGCCAGATATGGTGGGAATGAAGTCACCAAGAAAACTCAGAAGACATTACTCAAGCAACAATTTGAGAACTTTTCAGCTATAAGCAATGAGTCACTAGATCATATGTTTAACAGGCTTCAAAAGCTAGTGAGTCAACTTGCTGTTCTAGGAATTGAGATACCTCAGGAAGATCTCAACTCAAAATTTCTAAGAAGTCTACCATCAGAATGGGCTATGCATGTAGTAGTATGGTAAAACAAGCCAGATATTGATTCTATTAATCTGATGGATCTTTATAGCAACTTTAAGATAGTAGAACAAGATGTGAAGAAGTCTACTGGATCAAGCTCAAGCTCAAGCTCTGGGAATTTGGCTTTTGTGTCAACTCCCAGTACCTCAAGCCAAGTGGAAGAAGTGCAAGTTGCTGGAGCAGTTGGTACTGCTAGTTCAAATATTGGTACTGCTAGTACCTCAAGTAGTACTAATGGACTCTTGGATGAGAATACTTATTGTGCATTTCTGACTACTCAGCACAATGGAAGTATGCTGACTCATGCAGACCTTCAAGAGATTGATGAAGATGATATTGAAGAGATAGATATCAAGTGGCAGCTCTCTCTTCTTAGCATGAGGGCTAAGAGATTCTTGAAGAAGACATGCAAGAAGATAATCATTAACAGCAATGATGTTGCTGGGTATGACAAGTCAAAGATTGAATGTTATAATTGCCATAAGAAAGGTCATTATTCAAGGGAGTGCAGATTGCCAAGACAACAAGATGACAAGAGCAGAGGCTTTGGAAACAAATCAAGAGTTGTGGAGGTTACAGACTCAAGCTCAAAGGCTATGGTTGCCATTGATGGCTTAGAATTTGACTGGAGCTACGTTGCAGAGGAGGAAGCAGAAGCATCTTCAGAGATGGCTCTCATGGCATTTTCAGACTCTGAGGTACAAGTTTCTAAGTGTTCTAAATCATGTGAAGCTTTAAAAGATCTAGAAACTCTTAGGAAAAGATATGATGAACAAAGAATAGAGTTAACCCAAACCAGTTTTAATTTAGCAAATCATAAAAGGGCTTTAGCTGTGTTAGGAGAACAAATTGTTCACTATAAAGGTAATGAGTCTAAGTTTGCTGATGATATTATTATACTTAAGAGAGACTTAATGTTTAGAGAAAATGAAATTAGTGTGTTGAAACATGAACTGGAATAGGTTAAGAAAGCCAAGGAGAACATTCAAATGAGTGTAGACACACTAGAATACACATCAAAAGGTGTTCAAAAGATAATTGAATGTCAAATCTTAAACAAAGTTAGTCAGGCCTAGGGTATAAGTCTGTTCCACCTCCTTATAGGGGAATTCCAACACCCCCAGGCATAGACCTAGAACACACAGGACTCCCTGAATTTCAACTACCTGAGCTTAAATATGGTCCTCAACCTAAAGAGAATGTAGTTGATAAGCCTGTGTATGAGAGTGCAAGTGATGATTCACTTTCTGAGGATAAGGTGTCCTCAACTAAGGACTCAGATGCTCCAATTATAGAGGATTGGACTTCTGATGACAATGAAAGTGATCAGGCTGAGGTTAAGCCTGCTAGTGTTAAAGTGAAGGAACCAAAAGTTCCCAAAGTGGTCAAACCTGAGACTGTTAGGTTTAGATCAAATGCTAAACCATTTAAACCAACAATTAGGTATGCTGAAATGTATAGAACCACAAACAAGCCTAGAGGTAACCAAAGGAATTGGAACAACCTCAAGTCTCACCAACTAGGTGATGACTTTGTCTGTGTTAGGAAAGCTTGTTTCACATGTGGTAGCTTTGACCATCTTGCATTTTATTGCAACAATAGGGTAACTAGGTATTCAAGTCCTAGGGTGAACTCAGTAAAACCTCCTACTCACCCAACAAATGCTAGAATGATACCTAGATCAGTTCTTTTAAAGTCTGGACCAAGAGCAGTTCATACTGCTAGAACAGCAGTTCATACTGCTAGACCAGAAATTCATAATGCCAGACCTAATAAGACTCTTTACCCAAGACCAACAGTTCAAGGTGCAAAAACTCTTTTTAAATCAACACCAACAACTGTTAAAAGGCCCTTTAACAACATAGCAGTTGTAAACAAACAAGTTTGGAAACCTAAGGTTGCAACTGCAAACCCAGCAGTTAATACTGTTAGGAAAGCAGTTAATACTGGCAGTTTTAAAAACACTGCTAAGGGAAATTTGGGAAGTGGTATTAATGCATCTGCATCATGGGTTTGGAGACCACTTCAATCTAATGGTACTCCAACTGTTCTAAAAAGATTTAATTATATTGATGCAAGAGGCAAGCCTAAGTCTGTTATGGCTTGGGTACCACAAGGAAATTAATTTTTCTTTGTATGTGCATTGTTAGTCATATGCTTGTTATGTTGTGAGACAAGTGCTTTGCACTTTGTTTCCTTGTTTGTGGACTAACAATTGCAGGAATGGATGATAAGCACCTAGGAATTACAAGTGCTTTATGTTTTGGACTGAGTGGTGATTTGGAGCTCAGTGTGTAATCTTTCCACACCACAAATGGTAATTGGTTCACCATGTCTAACCCACATAAGAACCAACTAGTCCAGAGCAAACGGTTTCTGGTAAAGACTAATCAAATCCGTTAATGGTTGACAATTTACCAAAAATTGTATGGTTATCAACTCACCATATCTAACTGTGAAGAGTTGGCTAGTCCAAAGCAAACGGCTATTGGTAAAGACATATCAAATCCGTTGATAGCTGATAGTTTGCTAAAAACTATATGTGTGTAACAATATTCATATAAGTTTATACTGTTCTTTGAAAATTTTGATAATGGTTTGTACTGCTAGTGTAAACTTTGTACTGCTAGTGTAAAGTTTATACTGCTGAACTAGCCGTTGTGACTGTTGTGTCAGTAATTAATTTTGGAGTAAAAACTAGCCGTTGGACGTTTGTTGCGATTTTTTACTGATTGATTTACGATTTCCAAGGGATCCTCATCTAGATATTTTAACTTTTATTTTATTATAATCGTTTCCAAAAATAAAAGTTAACTTATTCTTTACGTCGGTCAATTGAAACCCTAATTCTCTCAATAAAATCTCAATTTCACTTTCATCTTCTACTTTTTAACCTCAATTCTCACTATTCACAGCAGTTAAATCAATTTTACTAAGAAAATTATGGCTGATTTGGATTTTGTCAAGACTCACAATCAAGTCGCTTTTCTAGAGAAAACAGAGGAAGGAGATGGACCAAGATTTTATGAGATTGTGGATTTTCTAAACCACTCTCACATAAGGTATGCTTTAACTGTATCTCCTACTTTATATGTCTCTCACATCACACAGTTCTGGCAGAATGCAACTGTCTTGACTAGTGAAGATGGAGACTTAGAAATCCATTCTAAAGTGGATGGCATATCTTTTGTTCTTACCAAATTTACACTTAGGAGACATCTTAAATTGGCAGATTCAGATGGTATTAACACTATGCTAAACACTGAAATTTTTGAAGAACTTTCAAAAATGGGGTATGATACATCCTCTCAAAAACTTACTTTTCAAAAAGGATGTTTCTCCCCACAATGGAGATCTTTGATACATACTCTCTTACATTGTTTAAGCCCCAAAAAGACAGCATGGGAGCAATTCAGTAGCAATATTGCTATTGCTCTCATATGTCTGTCAACAAACAAGGTTTTTAATTTTTCAAAGTTCATATTTGAGAGTATGGTTGCAAATGTAAACAGCAAAACAAAGTTTCTTATGTACCTATGATTTATTCAAACCTTTCTGAATAAGAAAAAGAATTTGCTTAAGAAACACAAAGAAACTTTTCCTACTCCTAGCCTGCAACAAAAAGTTTTTCAAAATATGGCTATGGCAAGTAGATTGTTTAATGGGGTTGTAGTACCTCTCTTTCCAGAAATGCTTCATATTGATCAGGGTGAAGGCTCAGTCAACCCAACTGATCCCCATCACACACCCAATCAAAATCCTGAAATAACCCAAACACCCCCAATTATCACCACTTATAGGAGAAGGACCACACCTAGTCTAACTAGAGTGGCAACTGGATCCTTGCCCCATGATTCACCTCTCCTAGCAGGTAACACAGCTAGAAGTGATGGGGGTAGTTCTAGACAAAATGAATTGATGGCTTTATGTACCAAGTTAACTGCTAAGGTATAATCTTTGGAGGAGGATCTTAAATGTCATAAAGAAAATTTTGCCAAAGTCTACACAAGGTTGACTCTTAGGGTGAAGAAGCTGGAAAACCATCTCAAGAGGAAAAGGGCTAGAGCTATACTGGATGAAGATTCCTCAGATGATGATTATTCAGATGGTTCAGATGATGATGATGGTGGTGATTCTCCCAAACAGGGGAGGAAATAAGATAAAGACAAGGAAGATAAGGGGGAGAGATCAGAAACTCAAGGGAGGCATGATGAAGGTACTAGTGAAATGTTTGGTATGGGTACTAGTGAGGCTGCTGATATGGATGTTGAAGATCAGGCACAAGAAACTGCTGAGAATGAAGAAACAGTTCAAATGGCTGAAGCAGTTCAAACGGCTGAGACAGAACAAGAAACCGTACAAACTGCTAGTTCACTTCCAGGTACTGCTGAGACAGAGTTTGAAAGAAAGAGAGCAGCAAAGGGAAAGAAACCAATGACTCCTGAAGAAGCTGAACAAGAAGCTGAAAAATACAGGAAAATAAAACCCAAAACTCAAGCACAAATAGATTTTGATGCAGAAGTTGCAAAGAAACTTCAACAAGATGATGAAGCTGATGAACAAGCTCAGATAGATCTTGATGCAGAGTTAGCTAAGAAGATGGCTCAGGATGATTTTGAAGATGTAATTGAGTTTATGGAGAAAACAAGATTAGAAAAGATAGATTCCAATGCTGAGGTTGATCAAGAACAATTCAATGAACAGCTATAATATTTGTTAGATGCAGACTTAATTGTGAGAGCTCAAGCAGTGCTTATTCTTAAAGATAAGGACTTAAGTGAAGAAGAGAAGTCAGAAAAGCTCAAAAGTTTTATTCTATCTAAGAACAGAGAAGTAGCTTGGAATGATCTTATGCAGAAGATTAGAGATAGGCAAAAGGAAGGTTACAAGACAAAGATGCCTACAAAGAAAGAACAGATCAACTTTATGAAGAGTTACTTGAAGAATCAAGCAAACTGGAAGATGAGTTACTTTACAGGAAGACCATATGTTGAAATTGAAAAAGCTTATTATGAAGCTTATGCAAGACTGAACACACCAATTGCAAGGGATACCACAAAAGGAAGGAAAAGAGATGCAGAGTTGTTAGAATCTGATGCAACAAAGAAACAAAAGAAGGGAGCTGAAGGATTGACTGATGAACAACTCAAGAGCATGATGGTGATAGTCCCTGAATCCACAAACATCAAGCCTTTGAAGCAAAACATCCCATCATTGGCTGAGAAGTATTCAAAGAAGGTAGGATGAAAGGGTGGAAGATTATAAGAGTTGGTGGAATTACTGAAAGATACAAGCTTTTTGAAGATTTACTCAGAGGATTTGACAGGGAAGATCTTAATCAGTTGTGGAAATTGGTACAAGAAAAATTCAGAATTGAAGATCCACTTGAAGACAAAGACAAAGAACTATGGGTTCAATTGAAGAGGATTTATGAACCTGATGGTGGAGAATCAATGTGGAGGTTTCATGCACAAGTCACGGATGTCACTTGGAAATTATTTGATACATGTGGAGTGCATAGAGTTTCTACCAAGGATGGAATAGAAATTTGTATGTTGGTGGAAAAAGAATATCCACTCAGACCAATTGTTTTAATGGCTATGTTATAAGTAACACTCAAGGTTGAAGGAGATTCTAAGATGGCAGATGAGTTAGTAACTAAGATATTCAATCTTGCAGCGCAAAGAAAAGCCAGAAACAAGCGACTGACATAATAGATGTTTTGAAGAATCCCCCCATCATAGGAGATGAAGCTTAATTCAAAGAAACTTAGTGATTTGCACATAAACCATAAGTTTAGGGGAGGATTGTTGGGAATTAAGGTTAACAGTTGGAACTGTTAGTATATAAGTTGGTACTACTAAAGAGAATGAAGACAACACTGACAGTACAAAGTCAGTTAGTACGGTCGCATTAGAAAGTTAGTACTGCTTATGATTTTTGTAAACGTGTAGTAGATAATTATAGAAAGGATTTTGTGTATATCCTATTGTATAGATTATAGTTATCTTGTACAGGAATCCTTGGTCTATAAAAGGATTGCCTAGGTTAAAGTTTAATATATAGAAGTTATATAGAAGTACTATGGATTATTAAAGATTCAAGGTTGTAAACCCTAGTGATAGAAGATCACTCGTATTATTGAATTAATAATATTGAATCATTCGAAGTTACACAATTGTCTCTTGTTCATACGCTGTTTATATCAATCACTTAAATATTCTTCTAAGTATAACAAAGTAGATTCCGCATACTTGGTTATATCAACTCAGAGTATCACATACACGTTAACAGGAGTAACATCCTAAGTGTATAATCAATCCTATCAGTCACTCCTATTCAAAAATCAATGTTGTCCCACACTCAAAGTTGAATATTGTAATTGAGACAAAATACGCAGGTATTATGTACAAATTAGCATAGGTCATCTTTGTCTTCATTGTAACGGTTGTCATCCATACTTGTGTATAAATAGGATCATAAGGTGGAGTAAAAGGGTTTAAGTTTGTGCACTAAATGCTTAGACATTCACAAATACTTTTACTCCTCCAAATACAACTAAGTCGCTGAGGTTAGCTCAGTTGGTTAGCATAGTTGTACTTAAGCTTAGCTTAAGTTTAGAGAGGAGATTACACCATACTTGTCATTTCAATCCCAAGTGTTGTTCCGCAAACACTTGGATATAATTCTTTGATAATTGAAAATAGAATTAAACGTCAAAAAAACCTTTATGTCTATTTTCCTTTACGTTTTTATTTAATTAACAAAGTATTTCTTTACATTACTTAACCATGGAACACGGTTAGATTAACTTTGTAGTTAAGCTAATCGTGCAAAGGGAACAACAAGTGGTATGAGGGTGGTTTGATTTATAAAACAAGTTTTATAAACCGTTCAAAACGTTTTTAAAATCAAGATCCTACGATAGCTAAAAGTGATGTACCCCAACTAGTCGACAAAAAGGGAGGAAGCTATTCAGCTGTTGCTCCCCGACTTGAAGTTGGAAAATTCAATAAGTGGAAAAAGCGCATGCTTTGCTACTTAACAGGAATGGAACCTTACTACATTAAGTGTATTAATGAGGGTCCATTTGTCCCTAAGACTGCTGAAGGTTTACCCAAGCCTGAAGCTCAATGGACTACTGATGAGAGAAAGGTGGTCAATCAAGACCAACGCCTTAAAAGCATCATTATATCATGTCTCCCTGACGATATAATGGAATCAGTCATTAAAAATGCAATAACCAAACAAACTTGGATTGACTTGGTTCATAGCTTTGAAGGTCCCTCAGATACCAAGGAAAACAGGATCATGGACCTGAAACTTGAGTATAACACTTTCAGGTCGAAGGACTCTGAAAGTCTCTCTCAGACCTATACCCGTTATAAAACCCTACTAATGAACTGGTCAATGATAGTGTCATCCTAACCAAGCAAGAAATTAATGTTGGATTTGTCAACAGTTTCCCTTAGAAGTGGTTAAGCCTCAGGGACTTAGAAATGCTAATCACATACAAAATATTGAGCTACCTGAAATCTATGGGAAGTTTGTCTATGAAGACAACTTAATCTCTAAGAGATACCCTGATTCAAAATGGGCTCAAGAGACCAAAAAGTCCCTGATTATTGCACCTATATCCACTGCTTTCTTTTCTTATGGTGTTGTGCAGGATTTTCAAGAAAACTCTGATGATGAGGCTAATGAGAGAACCAGTGAGGAGTACCTAAGTGATTTGCAAATTGAATTTCAAGAAAGGGTAGCCCTTGGAAATTCCAAACTTTTTATCTAAAGAAAAAAGTCTAATTTTTTTGGTGCTAAATCAAATGAGAGTTCTGAATATTTTAAATGTGTTAAAAGAGGTCATTTTGCAAAAGATTGTTTCTCAAAAACAATGTTAGAACCCTCATACAAATTTTCAGGAAACAATTCCTCATCAGGAACAAGCAAGTTTCAACCTAATATGCTTCAGTCCTCACAACATTTTCAAAACAAAACTGAACAAAAGGGTCAAAAGGATTTTGAAGCTAAGTATAGGAAAGCAAAAGCTAAACTTGCACTTCTTGAGGCAGCACCCTCTACTCCTCAAGCTATACAAACTACTAAACTTTTTCAGGCCAAAAACAAGGTTCTAGTAGCTGAAACTTTTGATTGGAAAGAGGAAGTTGTCTCCTCAGATAATAAAGAGGTATGAGTCAGTGCACTGATGGCACTTTCAGAGGGTGAAAAGCTGACTGTCAGAAAAAGTCATTGATTGGCCTCAAACAGTCAACTATATTGACCAAGGTAAATGGTCAACTAAAGTCAAACACTTGAGGTCAACTAACCAAGGAGTATAGTGTTTCCCCGGGTCGTTAAGTCCCAACGAGGTGTGAAATCTGTAATACAACGAATCTGTGATCGGGTGAATATTGAACAGGAAAGGGTTTTGAGTGATTTACACTAAGGAATAAAAGAAAATAGCTTAAATAAGCTAATAGAACAAGTATGTGAAGGAAAAATACTTAGAAACGTTTAAAACTTAAAAACGCGTACGTTTAATTTAAATTTACGAAACTGAACGAAATAAAAAGTGAATTCTTATCAATACAAATCCCACGGATGTGAAATTTATATCTTTGGAATCCTAATAATAAAAGAAAATTATTGGAAAATTAAAATTATTTATATAACTATTTGATTAATTATTATTAATTAAAAACTAATTAATAACTATTTAAACTAATTTAAATTATTATGAATACTAAATGAAAAGTAATAAATATGAAATTTTTTTCTATAAATACTATATGATAGCAGAATACTAGGAAAAATATAAAAAGTTAGATAAGCCCACTAATAAGCTGAATTGGGCAAATAAGCAGTTTAAATAAGCACTTCAAATAAGCAAATAAGTACTAGAATGCACCAAAAGCTCAGGTATAGTGTAATAGACCTAAACAAACCTAATTCAACTCAAAAAACTAAAATAAGCCCAGGCCGTCAACTAGAAAAGCAATGAGCAGCCAAATGGCTTAAATAGAAGCTATCACTTATTTTATATTTGATTTTTCTTGATTTTTAATTTACAAACCTATTATACTACTGATTTTAAGCAACTTTAATAAAGACAAAAACTTTAGAACTTAAAAACAAGCTGTTTGGAAGCTTATGAGCTTTTCAGCTTGAGCTTTTGGCTCAATTTGAGGATTTAAGCTCAAAGAAGTAGCCAAATAAGCTAAACAAAAGGAAACAAAGGTGAAATAAAGTGAAAATAAGTTAAAGGGACTAGAAATAAGTAAAAAGTTACAAAGAGTAGCACTGATAAGCTTGGAATAAGCAAATAAGCAATCCCAATGTACACCGAGAGCCAAACAGGCCTGCAAGGTTTTTGGAGGCTAGATTAAGCTAGGGGCAAAAGCTCATAGGCCAAAAATAAGCCTTGATACAACAAGCTAGCTGTAAGGGCTTCTAAAAAATCCAAAGATCTTAGAATAAGCTCCTTAAATAAACTCTACAAGAGCTTGTGAACTGGGCTGGTGGGACTTAGTGTATACTGAGTCAGTGTATACTGACTTAGTATATACTGAGGCTTATGAAAGAATTTTTGGTCCAAAATAAGCTGAGCAAATAAGCAAGAAATGGAACAAAAAGCACATGCATATGAAGATGGCCAGAAGGGCTTTCTAAATCAACAAGTTTCACACACTAATATGCACTGATAAGCTTTTAAGGAGCTTATGAAAAAGGCTATCTAGCCTTTGCACAGGGTATATATTTGACTTTTTAAGTTTAAACTATATAGTTGACTTATATGAACTTTAAGGTTAATCTACTTACTGATTATGTTATATTAGGCTAATTAGAGATGAAATTAAGCTAGATGACCAAGTAATTAACTACTGTGATGAAATTTATACTCCAAATCCTAACAGGTAACTAGCAAATAGAGATTAAAGGCTATTTTGACTATTTATCAAACAAGGTCTGTATTTTATGGTTGCACTGAGCTAAAATGACCTTAAGTGATATATGTAAACCAAAGTTAACAACAATAGCACCTTATGTCACAGTGTACACAGTTAATCCAAACATACCTTATACAACACTTATACTAGATTTTCAAAGTAAATGACTTACTAAAACATAAAAGCATGAAAAAAAACAACAATACCAGCATGAAACACAGAAAGGAACAATATGCTATTTTAACTGTGAAATTAAGATTTTAAGCAACAACAAATTCCAATGAAAGAGCAAACTAATTTAAGCACTGATTTCACTTAAACATACCACAGAAACATAAAAATACAAAGATAAGAGCATAAACTAGTTTCTACAGTAGAATACAAATATTGAGGAAAAGCTTACAAACTTGCTATTCAGCTGAAAATCAAGAACCAAGAACAAAGAACCACTCCTATAGGCTTACCACTAAGCCTCTAACCCAGGGCAATCCACAATCAACCCTGCTCCAGCTTCTTGATCATGGCACACTGAATTTTTGATTTTTCACTAACTTATTGTATTATTTTTTTTGTATTTTTGCTTTTTATGACTATAACTGAATTTAAGGTTTCTAATAGCTTACATAGGCTATATGAGGAGCTTATATGAGCTTAATAGTCCACAAACAACATTTCTAACAAAACTAAAGATAACTTGAGATTTTGAAGTAAAATACATAAACTGGAATTCGAACTTAGAAACTGAAATTGATTATTAAAAGAGATTCACATACACTGAAGAACACTGAACAAAGTACTGAAAGAGAAAGCTAATTTTAACACTAGAACTTAAAAAATAACTTAAGTTGACATAAGCAAAATCAAATTACTCTAGATATCTTTCCACATTGCTCATTTCTTCCTTTATAAAGATCTTTTGCACTTCCAGGTGTCCTCTGAGACTTTCCCACACATTTCCAGCCATTGGATCTTTACATTTCATCAAAACCGACTATTTCCACTTTTTGGCGCCAAAAGTGGAATTAGTGGGTTGGGGCAGTTTTGTTGCAATTAAAGAATTTTGTTCAGTTGTGGAGGTGTAAGGGACAAGTTGGGAAGTAGATATGGAGCTAGGGGTGAGGTGTAAAGCAAAACCAGGGGTTGTGAGTGAGGATGGAGTGTTTGATGGTGGGGAAGCATTAAATGCTCAGTGGGTGTATAAGAGGAGGGGGGATGAGGTGGAAAAGAGGAAAGGTGGTTTTTATTAATAAAAGGGACGGGTTGGGTATTTTGGGATTGGGTATGTGTAGTGGGTTGGGTTTTTTTTTAGTTTAGGGTAAAAAAATATTGGTTAAGTGGTTTGGATTTGGTAAAAAGGGTTAAGCTCAAGGACCAATCTTGTAAATTCTGAAACTCCAGGGACCTAGGCTGCCAAAGACTGAAAATAATTCCAAGGACCTTTTGTGTTGTTTTGGTATTTTTGGGGTGGACTTTGACTTTTCTTGATCAAATGCACCATTGTTGTCGAGTCGATCCAAAAATGTTCGTTTTCGCACCGTTTTCAATCCTTTGTACATGAAACAGATAAAAACACAATCCAAGGATATTTTCTGTATTTTGAAGCATTTCTGAGTGTTTTTAAATGTTTTTGCAGTTCAGATGGGACAAAAATGATGAGTATTTACACACTCATCAGTCATGCAGGGAATGGAGAATGGGTCAACATCATCATGAGAAAGGTAAACTTTCTATGATCTATGGATGATGATTTTGATTGGCAATCTTATTTGAGTTATATTAATATGGATCTTAAGTTTGTTAAAGAGCAAAGATTAAATCTATTTTCAAAATACAATAAACTTGCTTTAGAATTAAATAAGTGTAAAGATGAACTTCTTGCTTTAAAACAAACCAAACTTGATGCTCTTACACTTCAAATTCAAAACATTGAACTTTGAAACAAAATCATGCTCTTCAAGAAGAACTTAGGAAATAAAAACTCATTAATGAAAAATGGACAACTAGCAGTCATAGAGTGTATGAGTCTGTTCATGATCTAGTCCCTATTACCAAAAAGAAAATACTAAGAGAAGATCAAATTCCCGAGTCCTCAAGTAAGAATCAAAGTGAAAAAGATTTCATACCTTCTGGCATAACCTTTGAACAAGAGTTGAAACCAAAGCCAGTGACTGGGTTGAAAGAGTCAATCTCGACAGTAAGTTACCTAACTTTAACACTGGAAAAATCTTGAAACCTAAAAGTCAGGCTATCAAAGATATGCTTGGACTCACTGATGAACCCAGTAATACTGAGTCTGTTAATGAGTCTGAATCAGAGTCACTAACACCATTACCTCCCTTGAAAGTCCTTCAAGGAGCTGCACCCTATTCAGGCCTCACACCCTTAGTCTACTCCCAACATTCTCCAAAAGAGAAGTTAGGATTGGGTAGAACAATCCTGAAAAGACCTAACACAGATCTAAACAAAGAAGACTCAGTCCCTACTGAAACTTTCACACCTTCTGTCCCTACTAAAGAAAAGACCAATGACACTGATTCAAAATATGATCAGTTGGCTGAACTTGTCAGGAAGCTGAGTGATAAGATAGAATCATTTGAAAAGCCCCTTCAATCTAAGATTAAGGAGTCTAAACCAGCTTCCTCAAGTACCTCCAAACCAAAAACAACACCAAAACCAAAAACAACACCAAAACCAAAACAGAGATGTGAACTATGCAATTACACAAATCACTCCATTGATTATTGCTATAGGATCCTCTTTTGCATGATCTTCAAAAAGGAAGATCACAAGACATCTGATCACAAATCACACACAGCCTCCTTAATGCACTAGCAAATTACAAAGCTCAAACTTTTAAGTATGCTTCACCATCCAGGCAAACTTAAAGATCAAAGGTAAAGCCTTTTCCACCTTGTCCACATTGTGGATTTAATCACCATCACCCTGATGACTGCCTCATGTATCACTGCTGTGACATCTTTGGTGATCCCACTCATGAAACCTCAGGACATGATATGATCATCCATACCAGAAGAGGTATTACTACTTTCCCAATCCACCGAATCCTTTTCTACATCCAAATGCAAAGCATGTGGAAGCACTGTCCACTCCACTACTGACCATAAATCTATTGAATGGTTCAGAAAGACCAACAAAGCTAAACCCACCAAAAAGTGGGTTCACAAGAAAAACTAACTCAGTTTGTTATTTGTGCAGAGACACACCGGCGAACCCATTTGGCATCTAGACAGTGGATACTCAAGGATTATGACTGGTGTGAAGGAATATCTACACAAATATGTGGAAGAACCAGGACCCAAGGTTGTATTTGCTAATAACTCATCATGTATCACTGAAGGTTATGGTTCAGTAAACTGTAGTGGTATAGTTTTTATTAGAATAGCTTATGTCATTGGCCTTAAGTATAATCTAATAAGTGTCAGTCAACTATGTGATGCTAAGTACATGGTTCAGTTTGATGATAAGCAAGGCACCATCTTCAATGCTAACAAAGAAGTTGTTCTTATAGCCCCTAGAAGAGAGGATGCTTATGTATTGGACATGTCAACACTCACTCAAAATGGGACTTGTCTATTTGCTAAAGCCACTGAGATTATGAATTGGATTTGGCACAAAAGACTCTCCCATTTAAACTTCAAAAACATAAACAACCTTGCAAAACAAAACAAAGTCCTAGGTTTACCATCACTTGTGTTTTCAAAAGATAAACCCTGCTCAGCTTGTGAAAAAGGAAAACATCATAGAGCATCCTTTAAAACAAAACAAAACTTCTCAATCAAAAGCTGCCTTCACCTTCTCCATATGGATCTCCTTGGACCCATCAGTCGAATGTATATTCATCATGAGAAGTATACCCTGGTCATAACAGATGAATACTCTAGATACACTTGGGTTTACTTTCTCACTAAGAAGAGACAGGCAGCTAAAACAATCATGTCCTTTGTTAGGAACATTGAAAACCAAAATGACATTAAAGTCAAACAAATCAGGACTAACAATGGAACAAAATTCAAAAAGCAGGACCTTGAGTGTTTTTGTGATGAGAAAGGAATTTCTCAGAACTTTACTTCTCCTTGCACTCCTGAACAAAATGGTGTTGCTGAAAGGAAGAATATAACACTCATTGAGGCTGTTAGAACAATGCTAAATGGTTCAGTACTCTCCAATCACTTTTGGACTGAAGCAGTAAAGACTATCTGTTAAACACAAAACAAGTCCATCATTGTCAAAAGACATAACAAAACACCCTATGAGATATTCAAAGGAAGAATCCCTAATATCAGCTATTTTCATGTATTTGGTTGTCCAGTGTTCATTCACAATCACAAGGATCACCTAGGGAAACTTGATGCCAAGGCTGATGATGGATACTTCCTAGAATATTCTCTTGTCTCCAAGGCTTTCAGAGTATTCAACACTAGGAGACAACAAACTGAAGAAACCTTTCATTTCACCTTTGATGAGAGTATTGAAGCTATCAGGTTCTCAAATACATCATTAGAAGAGATTGGTATTAATGACTCATCAAGATATCCTCCTGACGAATATTATCTTGAAAACAATCCCTCCACTCAATATCAAGCAGATGCTGATATCTCTTACTACATTATCCCTCATAACCTTCCTCAACCATCCATTAGTGAATACATTGATGCTCAACAAATCCCTAATGGGAACAGTCAAACTGAACAAGGAGTTCAGGAATCAGAAAACCCCATTGTTCAAATAGAACCAACTAGAAACCCAAACCCTGATGAACCACAAGCATCAGTCATTGAACCAACAATCCATGAAACAATGGTACCTCCCAATCAGGCTTCTGCAAGTTCTAACTCTTATCCTAGACCACAGGATAGTTGGACCAGATCTTAAAGTATAGAACTTGTTAACATCATAGGAGAACCCACTAAAGGCATGCTAACCAGAAGCATGACTGCTAAACTAAAAGAAGCTTCAGTAAATGAATGCCTATTTGTTGACTTCATGTAAGAAGTAGAACCCAAAAATGTCAAAGAGGCACTGAAACACCCAAGTTGGGTTCATGCCATGCAAGATGAACTTGAACAATTTGACAGAAACAAAGTAATGACTTTGATCAAATATCCTAAAGATGTTTATGTCATTGGAATGAAATGGGTTTTCAGGAACAAAATTGATGAAAATGGCACTGTCATAAAGAACAAAGCTAGACTTGTTGCCAAAGGTTACAATCAACAAGAAGGCATTGACTATGATAAAACATTGCCCATTTTGCTAGAATGGAAGCCATCAGGATCTTCCTTTCCTATGGAACATACATGAACTTCAAAGTCTACCAAATGGATGTCAAAAGTGCATTCTTGAATGAAAAACTTAAGGAAGAAGTTTTTGTTCAACAACCTCCTGGATTTGAGAGCAGTGAGTTTCCTGACTATGTCTGCAAGCTAGACAAAGCCCTCTATGGAGTGAAACAAGCCCCAATGGCATGATATGAAACTCTTTTAAATTTCCTTATCCAAAACAAATTTGTCAGAGGAAAGATAGACAACACTTTGTTTATCTATAGGAAAAAAGGAGATGTGATACTGGTTCAAGTATATGTTGATGACATCATATTTGGCTCAACAAATTACAAATTGTGAAAACACTTTGAGAAAATGATGACAAAGAAATTTGAAATGAGCATGATGGGAGAACTCACATATTTTCTTGGACTCAAACAAACTAATAGAGGAATCTCAGTCAAGAAAAATACACAAGGAACCTACTAAAAAAGTATGAGCTCACTAATTGCTCTTCAGTGAAAACTCCAATGGTCCTATAAATAATCTAGGCCCTGACTTTGCTAGGAAGTCAGTGAATCAAACCTTATTAAGAGGCATGATAGGATCACTGATGTACCTTATTGCCTTAAGGCCTGATATACAATTTGCAGTATGCCTATGTACAAGATATCAGTCTGACCCAAGGGAATCACATCTCACTGCCGCAAAGAGAATCATCAGATGCCTGAAGGGTACTCCAAACCTTGGACTTTACTACCCAAAATGCCAGGCTTTGATCTCAAAGGCTAGTCAGACTCTGACTATGCAGTCTGCAACATGGACAGGAAAAGAACCTCAGGTTCCTGTCAATTTCTTGGAGGAAAACTAGTTTGCTGGAGCACCAAGAAACAACAATCACTGGCCATGTCATTAGCAGAAGCTGAATATGTTATTGCTGCTAGTTGTTGTGCAAATATACTTTGGATGAATAGTCAAATCAGTGACTATGATATCCACTACAAGATGGTACCCATCTTTTGTAACAACACAAGTGCAATTGCCATCTCCAACAACCCAGTACTCCATCAAAGAACAAACACATTGATATTAGATATCACTTCATCAGGGACCATATCATGAAAGGAGACATTGAGTTACACTTCATCCCCACTGAATATCAACTGGCTGATATCTTTACAAAACCCTTGGATGGACTACTTTCACAAGAATGAAAGTTGAACTAGATATGTTAGATATAGACTGTCAGGCCACTGATTGAATACATTTAACATAGTGTAAATAGTCAACCACTAAATAAATAATGGTCCCTGAACAAAACATCTCTCAGTGAGTAACCTACCCCAAAACAACTCTCACTGACTAACCTACCCAAAATAACTCCCACTGAATGATAACTCATTCAGGGACTCATGACACTGACAACAGACACATTTAATGAGAAACTAAATGCTCTAAGTATTTAGTTACTAAATGTCCTAGGTTGGAAACATAACATATTTAATAAAGGAATATATGTTTTATCCCAACTGTCATCCAATGTCATGAGCCCCCACATCTTCCACCAATACCTACTTGGCATTAAATGTGCCCACTCACAAACAATATCTCATGATATTTTATGTGCACACGTCATGCCTATAAAAGTACTGCGCAAATGTTCACCTTGACAGTCGCGAAAAAGATGGGTGATGGGAGTGGTGGCATTAAATGCAGATATCGAACGTTTTTGTTAACTGTTTTTTAAAAATAAAAACAAAATTGATATAAAAAATTTTACTCTCTCCCACCAGTCTATAAATACCCCCTTCAAAACAATAACACACACACAAATTCTCAAGCAAACAAACTTTGCTCAATTTTTCTCTCAAAGAAAACAAGTGAGTGTTCTTCATTTTCTGGTAAAAGGTTTCAAATCTTCTTACTATTTACTTGCAACAAATCTTTTTCAAAGCCATTTTCTTGATCAAGTTGCATTTCATACCAAGATATCCATTTTTGTATAAATCTTCTTGATAACATATCACATATTTCACTACAGCGATCATTGTTGGAATCACCTTGTGACCATCTGGTGTGTGATATTCTGCCATAAAACTTTAACTTCCTTTTCAAAAAACAATGTTGTGGGTAACTTCAACTACCCTCAAAATGTCCTAGCCTACAAAGCTATAATGAAATTTTTGTACAACTGTCTATTGAAAATGGCTTTTACAAAATGTCCCACAGTACTCTACCAAAACTTCCTCAGGGAGTTCTGGAGTACTGCTATAATCCTTGACCTAACTCCACCTATTGATGAGACTGAGCAACGTCCACTCAGGGAATATCTCATCAAATTCTCAGTGATGAACGGACAAAGGCCATTGACCCTTGACTATAAAACCTTTTGTTCATTAACTGGCCTTGCCTACAAAAAGGGTAAGTATGCTGCTCACCCTACCCCTAAGGTTGTTCAGGCTGAATTAACCAAAACTTTTTTAAATCCAAGTTACTTGGACAAAACCCCTGTAAACAAGAACTCCTTTCCTGTGGCTTGGAGAATTCTGTTCACATTTGTGATTCAGGTTCTCAGCGGGAACTAATCATCAATTGAACAGATTAATTCTAGTCAACAGATGATAGCCTACTATCTCATTACTGGGACTGAGGTTGACATAGGAGAGATCTTTTACAGTGATCTCGTAACCAGGCTACTGAGTAAGACTAGGGTGAAATATGTTTCCTACCCTAGGTTTATCTCTTATGCCTTTGAAAAGTTACTAGGTTCTGATTACACTCAGGATGAAAAATTTAGGTACCTTCCTGGCATCCTGAGTCCTTCAAATTTTACAAAGGACCCATCCAAAGCGTCTAATATTGAATTGACAGACCATTTGATGGCTGTAAACAATCATAAGTACTTAGTGTCTCCACCTATTCCTTTTAAAAAGAAGAAGAGAGCGAAGTTTTAGACTGTGACCACCCAGTCACAGGGCCCTGAGGCTTTTGGGTTACTGCCTCAACAGAGGAAAAAGCCCCCGACCAAAAATCCACCCAAGGAGCCAAGTATCTCACTGACCACGAAACAACCACCAACGGAGGACACTGAGAAATCACACTCAGGGTCCTCCGGCAAACCCTTTGGATCCATACACTTAGCTGGCATAAACAAGTTAGTTGAGTCAGGACCACCTCAACCCTCACATCCTGCTCACGGCTTTGGAAAATCACAACCAGAGTCTCAGGGAGAAAAGGACCCTAAATCTTCGGTAGAGCAGCACTACTCTACTAGAAAGGGGGACCATAACCAATCACATCCTGATGAGGGTACTCATACATCACAACATTTTCCCAAGGGAGTTAACCAGGGTCCCTGAATCTCCAAAAGGGCAGAACAACCCTGCTGGAATAGGGACCCATCAACCCTCACTGGTTACTGATCATACTTCAGGGACTGGCTCTGAAACTCAGGCAGATACAACCTAAACCAAGGTAAGACTTCTTTTGAAGTGGAACTGGATAACTCTCTTTTTTTGCTTAATACTATTGCTGATGTTCAGGCTTTTCTTCTGTCTAAGGATGAACTTGATAAAGACGGTGAAGAAGAGGAGGTATTTGCAAATGGTGAAGACATGGACATTAATATTCAAACTGCTGAAGAAGAACATCAGTCTTCACCACCAAACCTCCAACAGCCTGAAGATTCTTCCTTTCAGGCTAGTGACTCCTCAGATTCTGCTGCTTCCTCCTGTCCTGAGGTTCTCAAGAAGTATGACAACATTCTTCCACTCACTGAAAGGCAACTGGTCAAGTATCTTCGCAAAGTCTCAAGTGCCCTTTTCAATAAGAACACTGATGAACAATGGGACCAGCATACGGAAGCCGCTGCCTCTTATGATGACCTCAAGGCCACCATTGAAGATTATTACAGTGAAAATGTTGATCATCGGGATCAAACTGACAAGCTTGTTCAGACTACGATGAACTTCCTGGACAAAACCGACACTGACAGGCTGAATTCATCAAGACTATTCAGGGGATCACTACAACTCTTCAGAATGTTCAGGAAGTTGTCAAAGATGATCCAACTCTCAATAAGAAAATTTTTGAAGCTTCTGAAACTTACACACAGAATGCTACCAATCTCACTTAACTCATGTCCCTGCTCAAAAGCTTTGATATTCAAGGTCTCATATCCTCTGTTGCAGCTCTCAACACTAACTCTCTCACTCAGGTAAAGCATCTTTCTGAATGGGCCAAGTCAACAACTTCCATGGCCTGGAATCTTGGCCCCATAATGACTGCCATAGAAGCTTCTCAGGGTGATATTCGCACTGAGCTGTCTACACTCAGGAAAGATACTCCAGGCATCAAATCTATGATGACTGAAATCTATCAAGCTTTTAAAGGCCAGCCTTCAGCCCCCTCAAGCAGTATGTGACAGACAACACTTGCTCTCACTGACGTGCCAACAATTGTTGGAGGGGAGAACATCACTGAAAACATCACTAAAGAACCTCCTTATCATAATGAGGGGAGACTGAAGACATGCAAGCTCAAAAGACTGAAGAGCCTAAAGCTGTAGTACCCATATCATCATACAAGCCACCCATTCCTAAACAACCAATCCCTGAACAACAACCAATCACAACAGCATCATCTCCAGTCCTTCAAAGAAAAGGAAAGGGAATTGCTACTACATCAGAGCCTGAAGTTCAAACAAAGCTAGTTCCAGCTTCATCAATTGTTCGACAAGACCCTGACGAACCTATCAGGGTTCCCTACATGATAAATGGAAAGAGGTACCATCTTAAAAACAATGAAATCAATGCTCATCTGAAAAAGGAGGAACAAATGAAGAAGGCTGCTGAAGAAGCAAAGAAACTGGAGTTGACAAAATCAACAGTGATAAAAATTATTCAGGAAGAAGCTGAGAAAATTGGTATTGATCTAAGGAAAGTCACAAGTGACGCAACAGGGGTAAAGTTCAAGAAAGCTCAGGATGCTAAGTTGTTGGTTCACTAGAAGGAACACACTGAACGGGTTAAAAGACTGATAGAGCTGAAAAAGAAAAGGGCTGGGCAGTATATGTGGACAATGACAAACAGGCTTAAGCCTGAGCCCATCACAGATGTGAAGATTCAGCCCAAATCCAAGCCTGCAGCACTTTATATCTACAGGTATAATGGTAAGAGAAATTTTGATGTGCATGAACCTTTCAAGTTTTCAGACTTTAGGATCACTGAGCTAGATGAATTGGGTCCAATTATTGAAAAGAAAAAGAACACCATTTTCAAAGACCTGATGAAATCACTGGGAAAGAGATATGAAAGACTGATGAAAATCCCAAAAGAACTTGGTATTCAGTCTGCTCTCCCTGCTCCAGTCTCTCAAAAAGGTCCATCTCATTCCTTAGGGAGAAAAAGGAAGCACATGGAATTGGAACCTGAGATCAAAGTACCTGTATTGGAATGCAATCGCATTCCCCCTGAAGGTGTTCCCTTCGTCAACAACATGGTCATAGAACAACCTGAACTTGGTCTTTTCTTCACTGATGCTTTTGGTGATCAAGCTTTTCAAAGATGGAGTGATATTGACAGAGCTGGGATTGAAACTCTTGTATCATACTTGGTGATGGCTTCCACTGTTAAGACTCCTAAAAATGCAAGATTCGGCCTGAAATTAAGGAAGTTGATTACTGAGCACCTAGACCAAGAAAAGCTTAAGTCCAAGAAAGTGAAATTGGAAGCCCGGGGTTACAAAATGGACAGAGCATATTTTGGTTGTACCTCTTTATCTTGTGTAGTAACTATTAGGAACTTTTGTAAACTTACGAATGAATGATGTTTGATGTTTATCAGTGTTCCTTAGTTGCTTTATAGTATTCTCAATGTAAGTTGAAGACCTTTGCTAACTTACACTGAACAAAAAACACTTAGGCTATATTTATATCCAAATAGGGGGAGACTGTTGGGTCCATTGTGCACTAAATGCTTAGACATTCACAAACACTTTTACTCCTCCAAATACAACTAAGTCACTGAGGTTAGCTCAGTTGGTTAGCCTAGTTGTACTTAAGCTTAGCTTAAGTTTAGAGAGGAGATTACACCATACTTTTCATTTCAATCCCAAGTGTTGTTCCGCAAACACTTGGGTATAATTCTTTGTTAATTGAAAATAGAATTAAACGTTGAAAAAACCTTTATGTCGATTTTACTTTACGTTTTTCTTTAATTAACAAAGTATTTATTTATATTACTTAACCATGGAACACGGTTAGATTAATCTTTGTAGTTAAGCTAATCTTGTAAAGGGAAAAACTAGTGGTATAAGAGCAGTTTGATTTATAAAACAAGTTTTATAAACCGTTCAAAACATTTTTAAAATCAAGATCCTACCATAGCTAAAAGTGATGTACCCCAACTAGTTGACAACAAGGGAGGAAGCTATTTAGCTGTTGCTCCCCGACTTGAAGTTGGAAAATTCAATAAGTGAAAAAAGCGCATGCTTTGCTACTTAACAGGAATGGAACCTTACTACATTAAGTGCATTAATGAGGGTCCATTTGTCCCTAAGACTGCTGAAGGTTTACCCAATCCTGAATCTTAATGGACTCCTGATGAGAGAAAGGTGGTCAATCAAGACCAACGCCTTAAAAGCATCATTATATCATGTCTCCCTGACGATATAATGGAATCAGTCATTAACTGTGCAAAAGTCAAACAAACTTGGATTGACTTGGTTCATAGCTTTGAAGGTCCCTCAGATATCAAGGAAAACAGGATCATGGACCTAAAACTTGAGTATAACACTTTCAGGGCGAAGGAATCTGAAAGTCTCTCTTAGACCTATACCCGTTATAAAACCCTACTGATGAACTGGCCAATGATGGTGTCACCCTAACCAAGCATGAAATAATGTTGGCTTTGTCAACAGTTTCCCTGAGAAGTGGTTAAGCCTCAAGGACTTAGAAATGCTAATCACATAAAAAATCTTAAGCTACCTGAAATCTATGGGAAGTTTGTCTATGAAGACAACTTAATCTCTAGGAGATACCCTGATTCAAAAAGGGCTTAAGAGACCAAAAATGCCCCGACTATTGCACCCATATCCACTACTTTCTTTTCTAATGGTGTTGTGTAGGATTTTCAAGAAAACTCTGATGATGAGGCTGATGAGAGAACCAGTGAGGAGTACCTAAATGTTTTGCAAATTGAATTTCTAGAAAGGGCACTCCTTGAAAATTCCAAACATTTTATCAAAAGAAACAAGTCTAATTTTTCTGGTGCTAAAGCAAATGAGAGTTCTGAATGTTTTAAATGTGGTAAAAGAGGTCATTTTGCAAAAGATTGTTTCTCAAAAATAACCTTAGAACCCTCATACAAATTTTCAGGAAACAATTCCTCATCAGGAACAAGCAAGTTTCAACCTAAAATGCTTCAGTCCTCACAACATTTTCAAAAATAAACTGAACAAAAGGGTCAAAAGGATTTTGAAGCTAAGTATAGGAAAGCCAAAGATAAACTTGCACTTCTTGAGGCAGCACCCTCTACTCCTCAAGCTAAACAAACTACTAAACCTTTTCAGGCTAAAAACAAAGGTCTAGTAGCTGAAACTTTTGATTGGAATGAGGAAGCTGTCTCCTCAGATGATGAAGAGGTACGAGTTAGTGCACTAATGACACTTTCAGAGGGTGAAAAGCTGACTGTTGGAAAAATTCATGCAGGGAATGGAGAATAGGTCAACATCACCATGAGAAAGGTAAACATCCTACGATCTATAGTTGATGATTTTTATTTGCAATCTTATTTGAGTTATATTCATGTGGATCTTATGTTTTTTGAAGAGCAAAGATTAAATCTATTTTCAAAATACAATAAACTTGCTTTAGAATTAAATAAGTGTAGAGATGAACTTCTTGCTTTAAAACAAGCCAAACTTGAGGCTCTTATACTTCAAATTCAAAACACTGAACTTGTGAAACAAAATCATACTCTTCAAGAAGAACTTAAGAAAGAAAAACTCATTAATGAAAAATGGACAACTAGCAGTCATAGAGTTTATGAGTCTGTTCATGATCTAGTCCCTAGTACCATAAAGAAAATACTATGAGAAGATCAAATTCCTGAGTCCTTAAGTAAGAATCAAAGTGAAAAAGCTTTCATACCTTCTGGCATAACCTTTGAACAAGAGTTGAAACCAAAGCCCAGTGACTGGGTTGAAAGAGTCAACCTCGACAGTAAGTTACCTAACTTTAACACTAGAAAAATATTGAAACCTGAAAGTCAGGCTATCAAAGATATGCTTGGACTCACTGATGATCCGAGTAACACTGCTTCTGTCAATGAGTCTGAATCAGAGTCACGAACATCATTACCTCCCCTGAAAGTCCTTCAGGGAGCTGCACCCAGTTCAGTCCTCACACCCTTAGTCTACTCCTAACATTTTTCAAAAGATAAGTCAGGATTGGGTAGAACAATCCTGAAAAGACCTAACACAAATCTAAAAAAAGAAGACTTAGTCCCTACTGAAACTTTCACACCTTCAGTCCCTACTGAAGAAAAGACCAATGACACTGATTCAAAATGTTACCAGTTGGCTGAACTTGTCAAGAAGCTGAGTGATAAGATAGAATCATCAGAAAATTCCCTTCAATCTAAGATTAAGGAGTCTAAACCAGCTTCCTCAAATACCTCCAAACCAAAAACAACACCAAAACCAATATAGAGATGTGAACTATGCAATTACACAAATCGCTCCACTAATTATTGCTATAGGATCCTCTTTTGCATGATCTGGAAAAAGAAAGATCACAAGACCTCCGATCACAAATCACACATAGCCTCTCTGAATGCACTAGCAAATTACAAAGCTTAGGCTTTTAAGTATGCTTCACCATCCAGGCAAACTTAAAGACCAATGGCAAAGCCTTTTCCACATTGTGGATTTAATGAACAACACCGTGATATTTAGCTTCAGCACTTGACCGGGATAGAGTAATGTGACAAATGGTAATTTTCAACTTTATTTTAATAATAAATATTTATTTATTATTTCTAAATTGATCATAACTGTTAGGATCTCTGGGAAATAAGAGTTTCTCAGTGATGGGAGGATTGTTGGGATTCATGAGAAATAAGGAATTTCTCATTGCTGCCGACAGTGAAGAATGGTTCCTGCCGATAGTGTTGCATTGCTGCTGCAGTTGGTTCCTGCCGATAGTGTTATTCTGTTTCTGCCGATAGTACTTATTGCTGCGGATAGTTATTGTTTGTTATCCGCATGTTTAGAAAGTTTGTTAGATTTATTTTTAGAAGAGATCTCGTTTATCTCTTCACACGTTTTCTTGTAAGACGGGTTAGGGTTAGGGTTAGGGTTTCTTATTATTATAAAAGAAACATCCCGTCCATGAGATTAATGTACCTTTAACTTTTAACGTTTTCAATATTCAATATCACAATTCTTAGTTCATAGTTTGATCCATAGAGGATCATTGTCGTTTAGAGTTTTCTTCTTTATTATACTTGTTGTTTAGTTTCCGCATAAACACTTGTATTCCATACAGAGGTTCTTGTTTAACCAAGCTCAATCTAGCTCGAAGTACTCGATCCTACAAGTGGTATCAGAGCCTGGTAAGGATCTCTGATAAAGAAGAAAAAGTTCGATTACATATCTCACAACCCTCTTTCAATGGAAGACGAAATCCCACAAAACAATGTCATTAACCCTGAAGAACACCAACCCAAACCTGAAACCTCACAAGTCCAAACACAAATCCTCACCACCATGTCCACCAACAATGCTAAATTCCCATATCTGAAGAAAGATGAGTATGAAGTCTGGGCTATGAGAATGGAATATTGGATCACGAACACTGATTACAATCTGTGGAATGTGATTCTTAAGGGAAATAGTAAGAAGAATACTGGAAGGGATAATGATGGCAATATCTATATAGAGCCACCTGTTACTGCAGAAGAACACCTTGCTATTCAAAGGGAAACCAAGGCAAGAACCCTTCTACTTCAAGCTATTCCAGAAGATCGTATGAGTGATTTTCATCACTTGGATGATGCTAGAAAGATCTGGCATGCTGTAAAAGCCAGATTTGGAGGGAATGATGAATCCAGAAAGATGAGAAGGTCTATGCTCAAGCAAGAATTTCAGGAATTCAAGATCTCTGAGGCTGAGGGGATTCACAAAGGGTATGACAGATTCCACAAGATCCTGAGCCAACTCAACCAGTTGAAAGCTAGGCCGGATGATGAAGACTGCAACACTAAGTTTCTGAGGGCTCTGCCACCATCATGGTCTCAGGTTTCCATTACACTCAAGGCCAAAGGAGGACTGGATTATATGAGCTTTGATGATCTGTACAACAAGCTGAAAACCCTTGAAATTGATATCAAAGGGTATTCCACCTATACACCTCATAATCCAGCCCATACTGCTTTTGTTAGTAACTCTGGTCCTAACAAAACATCATATGGAAACAGTCCAACACCATCAATATCATCAATCTCCTACTCACCTGTCACACCAAAAGCTCAGACTAGATCTGATAATCTTGTAGTGGATGTGCTTCATTCATTTGTTACTGAGAGTACACCACAGCAGAAGATTGTGTATGAAGATTTCAATCAGGTTGATGAATTGGATCTAGAAGAGATGGACCTAAGATGGCAAGTGGCTATGATATCGTTGAAATTGGATAGGTTTGAAAAGAAGGCAGGAAGAAGGGTCAACTTTGATGGACAGGAACCTGCCAGGTTTGACAGAAGGAAGGTGAGGTGCTATAAATGTTCTCAAACAGGACATTTTGCCAGGGAATGTACAGATAAGAAGGTAGATGACAAAGTACGATATTCTGCTTTCAAAATTCAAGAGCTGGACTCAGAGGACCCCAAGGCATTGGTATCTGTGGATGCGATGGTGGACTGGGAGCATCATGAGAAGACGATTGCAAGTGGAGCAGATAAGGTCTTTGGGATGATAGCTGGATATGGTGAGAAGATACAAGTGGCTGGTCAGTTTGGAATGATGGGTCATCCATCTCAGGTACAAAACTGTCCATTTGGTTGTGAATCTATATATGCTAAATTGAAACAGGAATTTGATGATATAGAAAGTGAAAATAAGGATAACTTTATTCAACTTAAGGCTCATAAAAAGGCTGTTAAAACATTAGAACAACAAAAGGTCTGGTATCAACAACAACAGTCTGCTTATGAAGTAAAAATAAAGGTGTTAGAAAGAGATTTAAAAAATGCCACTAATGAGTTTAAACATTCTGAAAGGGAAAAAGCTAAGGTAGTGTTAGAAAATCAAGAGTTACAGTCTAAACTAGATAATTCCTTAGCTAGATTTGATAAGTGGAAAGACTCATCCAAAAACCTTCACATGCTTATTGATAGTTCTATGTCTACTAAAACTAAAAGAGGTTTAGGGTTCGGTAACCTAATAGGGCCAAATCAGTATTATGACCCTAATGAGTATAGTGTTTTTAACCCAGAACCTGTAGATTATAGAAAACCTGTAAAGTATGTGAAGGAGGGAGGAATGAATGATGTTCCTCCACCCATAACTGGAACATTTAAACCTGCTAATCCTTTTGATGACTTTTATGATTCACAAATGATCTATGGCAAACAGGCAAAGGACTTGCCTAATCTTGATTGTGACTCTAATGAATTTGTCTCTTGTTCTTACAGTGACAAATCTTCAGAAATCAAGACTAATGATTATGCCACATGTGGATCAAGTGATAAGTCAGCTCCAATAAAGTCAGAAGATCTCTCCTCAGAAGTAGCTACTGATGAATCTCACTCAAAGACAGCTGCATTTGAAGATATTTCTTTTGATAGTGTTAAAAAACATAATGTTTCTAGTTGTGGTTCTGTTTCAAATGTTTCTAGTTGTGATTTTGTTTCAAACAATGATGGTTGTGGTTTTAATTCTGTTAAGGATAATTTTGTTTCATGTGTTGATTTGAATAAATCTGTTTGCAATGAGAAAGTTATTGTTAAGAAAAAGTCTCCTAGAAAGAAATCTTGCTTTGTGTGTCGTAGTTATGAGCATCTTATTAAAGACTGTGACTATTATGAAAAACAGATGGGATTATATGCTTGTAAAAATAGGTCTATATGGAAAAATGTTAATGATATTCCCCTTATATTACTCAAGCAGCAAGGAGAACTTCAGTTGCTTCTGGCAAGCCAGTTTCTGCTGGTAAGCCTGTTGCTGCTGAAAAGTTCATTCCTGCCGATAAGCCTGTTCCTGCTGCTTATCCTGTTCCTGCCGGCAGAATCAATCCTGCTGGTTGGAGAAGCAATATTGCTAGACCTTTCAGCAGACCTACTAGTACTTACTTTCAAAATGATATGAGACCTGTTTGTTTTGACACAATGCACAAGGGAGGGGCAAGATGGAAAACTGCTGTTAAGTCCTCAGCAGGTTGTTCTTGGAAAATCAATAACCAACATATGAAAATGGGGTCCAAGATCAATGGTGGATCTCAACAATCTCCAGGGTTTAATTCTTATTGATCCACTAGGCAGGCTCAAGTCAGCAATGGCTTGAGTCTCTCTTGTATCTAATGTTGTATATGTATTCTTTTTCTCAGGATTTTCCTTTTAGAAGCAAAGATGTTGGAATTGTTGACAGTGGATGTTCCAGGAGTATGACAGGGAATTTGGAAAGATTGCATGACTTTGTACCTTTGAATGGAGGTACTGTGACTTTTGGAGGAGGAGATGGAATAATTTCTGGGAAGGGAACTATCAAAACTGCCAAGCTGGACTTTGAAGATGTGCTTTATGTGAAGGAACTCCAAGACTTCAATTTGTTCTCTGTCTCTCAAATCTATGACAAGAAGAACAGTGTTCTCTTCACTGAGAATGATTGCTTTGTGCTGTCCAAAGACTTCAAGTTGCCTGATGAAAGTCAGGTTGAACTTAAAGTTCCTAGGACTTACAATCTTTATAGCTTCAATCTTAGTGATGTTCAGCCTGAGGGTTCACTTGCTTGTCTGGTAGCAAAAGCAACTGTGGATGAATCTAATAAATGGCACAGAAGAATGGCCCATGTAAATTTCAAGACCATTAACAAGCTGGCTAAGAATGGTTTGGTTAAAGGGCTTCCTTTGAAGATCTTCTCTAATGAGCACAATTGTGTTGCCTGCAACAAAGGAAAGCAGCACAAAGCTTCATACAAGGCTATAACTGCTGTGAGCAACATCTCTGAGCATTTGCAGCTTCTTCATATGGATCTTTTTGGTCCTACTTCTATCAGAAGTATTGACCATAAGAACTACTGCCTGGTGGTTACAGATGATTTTAGCAGGTTTTCATGGACTTTCTTTTTGGGTACTAAAGATGAAACTTATCCAGTTCTTAGGGATTTTATTGCCTTAATAGAAAATCAGCTAAGTAAAAAGGTTAAGTCGATAAGGTGTGATAATGGCACAGAGTTTAAGAATTCTAATCTTATTGAACTCTGTGGGAGTAAGGGGATAAAAAGGGACTATAGTAATGCTAGAACTCCACAACAAAATGGGGTTGCAAAAAGGAAAAATAGGACCCTGATAGAAGCAGCTAGGACTATGTTAGCTGAATCTAAGATGCCTACTATGTTTTGGACTGAAGCAGTATGCACTGCTTGTTATGTGTTGAATAGGGTATCTATTACTAGTCCTCATAATAAAACACCTTATGAACTTCTGTCTGGGAAGGTTCCAAACATTAGTTACCTTAAGCCTTTTGGATGTCATGTTACTATTTTGAACACTAGTGATTACTTAGGCAAGTTTGATGGGAAGGCTGATGAAGGGTTTATTGTTGGATATTCTGCTCATGGTAAAGCCTATAGGGTTTATAATCTGTCCTCTAAGAAAATAGAAGAGACTCTCAACTTAAGATATCTTGAAGATAAACCTAATTTGCAGGGTGCTGGTCCAGAGTGGTACTTTGATCTGGATTATCTAACTGACACCTTAGGTTGTAATAGATTTAAATCAAATCTATCTGTTGGTACAAATGTTTCTCAATCTAACAATGCAGGTACCTTGGATGATGATTCTGATGCAGAGAGTGATGAACGACCTATAGTTGTTCCTTCTTTTCCTTCTAACAACATTTCAGGTTCAAAGCTCAAAGATTCTTCTGCTATGGATGGAGGTGATTCTAGCTATGCAGAAGATCTTGCTAGGCTTCAAAGACAAGAGTTTAATGCCAAGAGAGCTGCTGAGATGTTTGGTTCTGGGTTTTCTAAAGAGACAGAGGAGATTTTGAGAAAGGCTGAAGCTGAAGTTAGAAGGCAACTAAATTTGTCTGGTGGTATTTCTGTTCCTGCTGATGCTGTTCCTGCTGGTAGTAGATTTGTTCCTGCCGATCCTTCTAATGTTTCTGCTGATGTCTCTGTTCCTGCTGATGTTCCTGTGGCTTCTCCATCTGTTGATACTTTGGGTATTGATAACTCCCCTGAAAGATTTCCAATCCCTTCTGATCTTGGAAATTCAGTCTCTTCAAAAGATAAGCTGGAAGATCCTCATCATCAATCTAGAACAGGCATTTTCACTTCTTCCTCATATGATGATGACTTCAACCCCTCAATTACTAATCAGGCATCCTCCATTGATGTCAATCCCATTGTTACCAAGAGGATCAATACTGTTCATCCTCAGTCTTTGATTCTTGGAGATCTTAATTCCCCTGTTCAGACAAGAAGTAAATTGCATCAACCTAAGTTTGGAGAATCTGCTTTTCTCAGTTATATATAGGATCAGTTGAGAAGCAATCATACTGATTACTTACATTGTCTGTATGCTTGTTTCTTATCTCAAGTTGAACCAACTAGTATAGCTCAAGCTCTTGCTAATGAAGATTGGGTTGAGGCTATGCAAGAGGAAATGCAGCAGTTCCAGAATCAGAAAGTATGGATGTTGGTTCCTTTGCCTGCTGGAAAGCATGCTATTGGAACTAAATGGATTCTAAAGAATAAAAGGGATGCTAGGGGAATTGTGGTTCGAAATAAAGCTAGGTTGGTCGCTCAGGGTCATAGACAAGAGGAGGGGATTGATTATGATGAGGTGTTTGCACCAGTGGCAAGAGTTGAAGCTATCCGATTGTTCCTGGCTTTTGCTTCCTTTATGGGGTTTGTAGTATATCAGATGGATGTAAAGAGTGCATTTTTGTATGGAAGGATTGAGGAAGAAGTTTATGTTACTCAACCACAGGGATTTGTAGATCCTCAGAATCCTAATTTGGTTTACAAAGTGGTTAAAGCACTTTATGGTCTTCATCAAGCACCAAGGGCTTGGTATGCACGGCTATCAGCCTTTTTGCTGACACTTGGTTACAGAAGAGGGGCTATTGATAAAACTCTTTTTATCAGAAAGAACTTCAAAGATATCATTCTGGTACAAGTTTATGTAGATGATATCATCTTTGGTTCCACTAATGAAGCCTGGTGCAGGGAGTTTGAAGAATTGATGAAGAGTGAATTTGAGATGAGTGCTATGGGTGAAATGACTTTCTTCTTGGGTCTTCAGGTTAAGCAGAAACCAGATGGGATCTTTATTTGTCAGGAGAAGTATGTTTATGACATGCTTAAAAAGTTTGATATGGAGAATGTGAAAATTGCTGCAACTCCTTTTGAACCTCTAAAGCCTAAGTCTAATAATGAACCTGATGCTGCTGTTAATGTTCATCTATATAGGTCCATGATTGGTTCACTCATGTATTTGACGGCTTCAAGACCTGATATCATGTTTGCTGTTGGTGCATGTGCTAGACATCAGGTTACACCATTGACTTCTAACCTTAATGCAGTCAAGAGAATCTTTAAGTATTTGAAAGGACAGCCCAAAATGGGACTATGGTATCCCAAAGACTCTCCTTTTGTGTTGGAAGCCTATAGTGACAGTGATTATGCCGGGGCTAACTTTGATAGGAAGTCTACTACTGGTGGTTGTCAGTTTCTGGGTCAGAGGTTGGTTTCTTGGCAGTGCAAAAAGCAGACTATAGTGGCTACATCTTCTACTGAGGCAGAGTATGTTGCTGCTGCTAGTTGCTGTGGACAGGTTCTTTGGATGCAAAATCAGCTGTTGGATTATGGGTTCAACTTCATGAACACTAAGATCTTTATTGATAATCAAAGTACTATGTGTATTGTTAAGAATCCTGTTTATCATCAAAGGAAAAAGCATATTGAGATTCGACACCATTTTATAAGAGATGCTTATGAGAAGCATCTTATTCAGGTGGTCAAGATTCACACAGATGATAATGTGGCTGATTTGCTAACCAAGGCTTTTGATGGACCAAGGTTTAAACATTTGGTGGTCCATATTGGGATGGTAAATCCCTAGCTACTGAGCTTAAGGGGAGGATTGCAGATTAAGGGGAGGATGAAGCTTAAGGGGAGGATTATTCTTGTTGTTGTTGTACATTTTTCTTTCTTTCTTTTGGTTTCTTTTCTTATTTTCTTTCTTTTCTTTTGGTGTGTTTCTGATTTGTTTTTCTTAGTTTAAGAAAAAAAAAAAAAAAAAAAATCTTGTATATTTTGTGTGCTAATAAGATGGTTTTGAGTAACACCATGCAGGTACAGTGTTGGTGTTTACACCTGCACAATAAATGGTACTCAACTCACCATGTCTTGCAGACAAGAAAGAGTTGACTCACCATGAGGGTACGGCTCTGGTGTGATAATCAAATCCGTTGATAGCTGTAATAGCTTGCTCAAAGCTATAGGGTACTTCAACTCACCCATGGTTTATTCCTGAGAGTTGAAAATGGTTCTCAATTCACCATGGATGTAACTCCTTATGGGATCCAAAGGATTGGCTAGTCCATAAAAGTATGGTTTGTGGTAAAGACATTTGGTATCCATATTTGGTATTCAATTCACCAAGGTTCAGTTGAAACCAAAGAATTGGCTAGTCCTGAGCAAACGGCTACAGGTAAAGACAAGTCAAATCCGTTTATAGTTGCTGATTTGCTAATAAATCAAATGGTTATCAATGTACCATGGTCTAACACATCTAAACATTGGCTACTCCAGTAGTGATGGCTATTGGTAAAGAGACATCAAATCCATTAATTTTCAATGATTCACCTCTCACAGGAGTTAACACACCTGGATGTGATGAGAATAGTATGAAACTTAAGTGATTTGATGTACATATTGTCATAAGTAGCAGCCAAGTTCAAGTGAATATCATGGTGACCAGTATATATGTTTTGAAGAAGATTTCATATTCCTGCTGAACTATTGAAGTTCCTGCTGGATGCTATAGAAGTTGGAATCTTGCAAGTTATGGATGTTGCTGCTGGTTACTACTTATTGCTGCTGCTAAGTCGCAGTCCTCAAGCCTGAGAAGTTAAAGCTCTATCACATTGGAATCTTGCAGGTTAACCTAGTCAACCTCAAGATTAGGGGAGGATTGTTAGGATCTCTGGGAAATAAGAGTTTCTCAGTGATGGGAGGATTGTTGGGATTCATGAGAAATAAGGAATTTCTCATTGCTTCCGACAGTGAAGAATGGTTCCTGCCGATAGTGTTGCATTGCTGCTGCGGTTGGTTCCTGCCGATAGTGTTATTCTATTTCTGCCGATAGTACTTATTGCTGCGGATAGTTATTGTTTGTTATCCGCATGTTTAGAAAGTTTGTTAGATTTATTTTTAGAAGAGATCTCGTTTATCTCTTCACACGTTTTCTTGTAAGACGGGTTAGGGTTAGGGTTAGGGTTTCTTATTATTATAAAAGAAACATCCCGTCCATGAGATTAATGTACCTTTAACTTTTAACGTTTTCAATATTCAATATCACAATTCTTAGTTCATAGTTTGATCCATAGAGGATCATTGTCGTTTAGAGTTTTCTTCTTTATTATACTTGTTGTTTAGTTTCCGCATAAACACTTGTATTCCATACAGAGGTTCTTGTTTAACCAAGCTCAATCTAGCTCGAAGTACTCGATCCTACAATAACTGAGCATAACTGAACATTTTTGAACTTAACTGAACATTTCAGGAAGCTATCCCGCATACTGTAGCTTACAGTAACCATTGAAACTGCCTATTTTTGTCAGTAATCATAAATTATTCTATTTCTATTAGTTACTGACAAGTCACGTAATAAACCGAGAAGTTATCTCGCATTAACTGAACAGCAACCCCACACGCGTACCGACACTACAGTAGATATGGTAGAAGTCAAATAAATACATTTCTGAGTAAATAATAATATTTTTATTATTATTTTGATAAAAACATCGATAAAACTTTATTTTTCATATATGTGTCCAAAAAGGTCAAACCGGGACACCACGATAACATTTAATCTCAACCCGACATACGATATACCAATAAGACTCAAAATAGTTTCCCTCCCTCCCCTTGGTTCGGTTTGCCGCCCTCCCCCACTAGACAACAAAGATGAAATCACTTAGCTTAACTTATTATGACATAAGCCTTATTTGTTTTATTACCCTATGATTTCACAAACTAAAACACACACACATTTTACTCTCAAAAACTTTCCTATCTAATTTTCACTCTCAAAACACACGAACCATCAATAATTTCAAGATCTACAACAAATCTTTGAGTTTCAAGATAACCGGGTTGTACTTTTGAGCTTTTGGGAACAATCGGAACGTTTCTTGGGTAATTTGGAAGCACGTTTTGGGTTCTTTGGTCCTCCTACCTCTCGAATTTTTCACAAATTTTGTAAGAGTTCTCAAAAATTGTTCAATCTTGTATTTTACATGTTCTTTTGATGTTTAAAAATGTTACCAAATGCTTAATGCGTATGTTTTGTTAAAATGAAAAAGCTAGGGTTTGCTTCTTTTAAATATATACGTACGAAATACATACACATACATGATAGTTTGGTTATTTCTTGCTTGTGTGATAAATTTGAGCTAATTACATGTTACTTTGATGATACAAATGCCAAATTAAGGCTTGTTACGTTATTTATGAAAATTAAAACCCTACTTGTGAAATTAATACATATCGACACACAAATAAAATAAATAATTATTGCGGTTTTGAAAAACATAAAGTTTTGGCTCTAGTGGTGAATTTGTGTAATTTTTAGACTATTGCTTGTTTTTACGGCTTATCGGAACGAGTTATAACGTATTTGATTTTTAGTTTGGAACTTTTGTTATTGTTTGTCTCGATAAGGATTGGGCCGAGCCCACTAAATTTCGGCCTACATTGACTTTTTGACCAAACGACTTAATTGATTTGCTTATTTGCGTATTTGAAACTTAACGAGAAATATAACGTAAACTAAAAAGGTTTAATTGATTTTGGACTAAAATTGAACTAAAGGGCTCATGATGGACTTTTCGGCGCAATAAAGGTCTCGGGTGACAAAAATGAGTTTTGGATTATTTTTTGACTTGATATAATTATTTTGGCCTCTTAAAACGTTAAGTATCGATTAAAACCGTTTTGGACTCGTTTTAACACTTTAGGCCCAATTTGCCTATTAAATGGGCTTTTCGGCCCAAAATGATGTCTTGTTGACTTTTTTTTTTACTTTCGGGGAATTTTGACTAAACGTTGACTTTTATTTCGCGACTTATAAATATTTTTGCAATAAATGTTAGTTTAATTAAAAACGTAACGAAGTATATACTTATAACTTAAATATGTACGTTTGGACTAGATTTGCAAATGTCGATAATTTAAGGGATTTATTTGAGTATTTTGCAACACTTGGGGAAATGGAAAAACTTGTAATTACGGACGGGTCATGCCCGATTTTTCTAAGAATCCAACACTTAGAAATTTTTTGGTGAAAACTGACTAAAGGACGAAACGTATTATTTTTATTATTAAAAATATTAATTTTTTCAAATTAATATTTTTAGACTTCTTAAGACTTACAAATATAATTTATATATTTATATACTTACAGCTTTATTTAATTTTATTAAATTAAATACTTACACTAACTATATTTTTATAATAATACACTATTACCACCATCCTTTATTAATATAATATATTATTATATTAACCTACTAATACATATTTAATTAATTAAAAAACACTAATTAATTAAATAGTTTAACTATTACGAAAGCAACTTTATCTAATATATATATATATATATATATATATATATATATATATATATATATATATATATATATATATATATATATATATATATATATATATATATATAAAAGAGAATATATATATTACTTGCGTATTTTCCGACGACGACTACGAAACACGAATGTTTCCGTCACACATTTGTTTACCTTACACTTTCACCAGAGCCATCACTAAATAGTTTAACTTTAACGAAAGCCACTTTTGAAATATACTTTACCACACAGCAAGCAAGAAATACACGAACACATTAAAACTTGTAGACATTTCAAATGAGTCAATACGTTTAAAACACGAGTCGTACACTAAGACTTTTAGCATGTTTTTCTCAGGTGCATGATTATGATGTTGTTTAAGGCAGGGCATGGCACGGTCATAACTACTCTGAAGTGTCTTTACACAGTATTTGAAATTTTTTATTGGGACCAACATGTTTATGGGCCTTATTTTCTTTAAACTGGACTTATTGTAAAAAAATTTGAATTTGGTAATGTAAACTATTTAAAACGGATTTGATAATCCGTTCTCTATATCCGATGTGTTGTGATTACCAATCTAGTAGTACCCAAACATGTATGCTTCCACTAAACCAGATTTTGGGGGTGTTACAAGTAAACTGTCGCTTAGAAGACCAGGATAGAAGATTGTTTCCATGAAAAACATAATAACCCGAAGTAGACCGGCGTGTAGTCGGACAACCATCCCAATCTGCATCTGAATATGCAACCAATGATGATGTCGAGGACGAATAAAGTAGTAATCCATAGTCCAAGGTTCCCTGAACATAACGTAAGATCATCTTAAGAGCAGAAAAATGCGGCTCCCAAGGGTCATGCATAAAAAGACAAACCTACTGAACTGCATAAGAGATATCCGGTCTGGTAAAAGTAAGATATTGTAGAGCACCTGCAAGACTACGATACAAAGTAGGGTCAGAAACAGGATCACCATCAGCTGCAAGTTTGGTGTCTGTTTCAACTGGAGTCCGATAAGGGTTGCAGTTAAGCATATTGGCCCGCTCAAGAACCTCAGTAGCTTACTTCGATTAGGAAAGAAACATCCCCGAAGTATTACGTGTCACATAAATGCCCAAAAAATAATTCAGTGGGCCAAGATTAGTCATGGAGAACTCCGCATGCAGTGAAGCAATATCCTGCTATAGAAGTATGGATGAAGATGCAATCAAAACTATATCATCAACATATAACAATAAATAAGCAGTATTCGATTCCTGTCAATAAATAAATAGCGAGGAGTCACACCGACTATGATGGAGCCCAATACGAGCAGGCTCTAGGAGCTTGTTTAAGCCCATATAAAGATCTCTGCAAAAGACAAACATGATCGGGATGACGGGGATCCCGAAGCCGCGAGGTTGATGCATATAGACAATCTATGATAAAAACCTATGCAAAAATGCATTCTTGACATCAAGCTGGTGAATAGGCCAATGTCAAGAAATAGCAAGACTCAGAACTGTACGTATAGTAGCCGGTTTAACAACCGGGCTAAAGGTCTCATCCACATCAATACCTATAATCTGTGTACTGCCATTGGCCACAAGGCGAGCCATGTAGCGGTTAAGAGTACCATCTGCATTATGTTTGTGTCGAAAGAGCCACATGGAATGAATAATGTTTGCGTCCGGTGGTCGAGGCACAAGAATCCAAGTATTATTTTTAATTATTGCATTATATTCATCTATCATAGCACTGTGCCAATTTGAGTCTTGAAACGAATGGGTGTATGACTTGGAAGAGGAGAAATGGTAGATACATTTAATGTAAAACGTTGGGTAGGGAGGTTAGAACCAACACGATAGCGAGTGACCATGGGGTGAGTTGACTCGGGATTGGGGTTTGGTTGTTGGGTCGGTGGAAGAACACAACCAGGTTGGGTTGAAGTAGTGGGTGGGTGTTAAGCTTGTGAATTGGGCTGTGTGGTGGAAGGTGGGTTGGATGAAGCAAGGGGGTCTGGCTGTTGTGGCGTGGAGGGTGGATTGGATGAAGTGGTTGGGCTTTGCTGAGGTGTTGGGCTTTGTGAAATAGTATGTGTAGATTGGGCAGTGGTGGTGAACGAAGGTGTGTTAGTGGATTTGGCTATCAATTGTTGATGAATTATCTTTGGGGGTGTGTCGAGGAACTTGTAGGAGAGCGAGGAGGTAGGTGTCATGAAGCCATAAGGAAATTGTGTTTCATCAAAGGTCACATGACGGGAGATGATAATTTTATTTGTGTTTAGGTCAAGGTGTCGATACCCGTGATGATTTGTCTGGTACCCGAGAAAGATGGAGGGTGTTGCACGAGGTTCTAGTTTGTTGTTGGTATCTGATGATGTACCCTCCGAACGGGTCGAAGGACTCCCCTTCAAGCCTGTGCGAAGCCCTCTCTTCGGAGGCCCAGGTTAATCTCTTAACACGTTTCATTGGCGTAAAACCATTCATCTATGAAGTGGTTACTATGTGGGAATCCACCAATCGAAGCCTTAAGCCCTTCGGGGTATCTCCTACGAATGAACTACAACGGAGAGCTACCTTGACCTGGTCATACCCACGTCTCCTCTTCCTTTAGGCTTTCCCGCCAAAACAGAGATCGTGGGCTACAAAGCCCTAGCGGTTACCACAAATCATGGGATGCCCCCATGATCTCCGAACAAAGTGCAACCACCCTATAAAGCCTATTTCTCCCCTATAAATAGCATTAGACGGGCCATAACCATGATATGTTAACTGAATCTTATCCGTACTCTCTCAACTTACCTCAAACTCACCATTACACATACTTACTCGCACGCCAGAGGTGGTTCGTAGGGTCCATCCCCTGCGCAATCACTTAACGTAGTGTTTTATTATTTCTTATTTCAGGTTAGAGACAAGCTTGGCACAACCTCAACACCCCATAAATCCTTTGATCATCATCGAAGGCCTGGTCGTGCAATTTATTGTACAATCAGTGGCGCCATCCGTGGGACCGCTACAATTGGTCTCGTTATTTCCAAGCTTATAACCAACCAACTACTTTCACTATTATTCCGGCATGGATCAAGGGAGAGAAGATACTCCCCCACCGGGTTTCTCGACCTTGGCGCCAATACCAATCAATGACTCCATCAACCTTCCCCCAATAACCGCCTCCACGTTCACAACACGTTCTCACCCAGAAACAACACCTAACTATCATGCTTCGACATCAGCCAATCCAGAGCCTATTATTAGCCCTGCCTTTGTCGAAGCCAACCACGAAGTGTTGGAATCTCTCTTAAGGGCTCCCAAAAGGAAAGTTAGGAATGCAGAGATGCGAAGGGAGTTGGAATACTCAAGTGACGAGTATGATGAAGAAATGAAAATGGAGCCTAGGCCTTCGGCTCATGGACCAACACTCTCAACCCTAAGGATTTGGTCACCAGTTGGTCGAAGGCTAGGCCGAAGGTCTGTTGGGTTCGAAGGAGTCCCGGAGAGGGCTCCGACAAGAAGAAAAGGGGTGGTTACGGAAGGCTCCAATGGTAGGAGCCAGCGAAGGGAAGAAGTGGGGGTGAATCTACCTCCGTTGTTAGCAGCTCATCTTGGAAGGACTGAAGCTGGGGTTCCATTGCAGCCTTCTCACACATCAGGCATAGAAGGAAATCCATCTACAATTAATATGGGAGGAAATCTTCCTCCTAATGGTATGTACCCCTCGTTTCAAACTTAGTCTTATCCCCAAAGTTTATATCCTCCAGTAAATGGACAGCCTAATAACCCGAGTCTCCCTCAACCTTATGGGAATATGCCCTTCGGGCATCCTATGGCGTACCCTCCGTATGCCATGGAAAACGGTTATCCGTTCGCCATGAACACACCTTATCAGTCCTACCCAAGCCAAACTCCTATGGGAATGCCCCCAAACAACAATCCTTACAATATTGTCCCCATCTATGTACCACCTTATAATTGTCTATACTCGGACCCTATGGGTTCGGCTATGCCCTTCGTTAGGTGGATAGAAGATTACCCTTTGCCTGATGGGTTGAAAATGCCTTCGCATATTGGGACTTATGATGGGAAGGGGGATCCGGAAAATTTCTTACATTTGTTCGAAGGGGCTATTAAGATGCAAAAGTGGGTTATGCCTGTGGCCTGTCATATGTTTACTTATACCCTGCGGGATTCTGCCCGTATTTGGTGGAATGGGCAAAAGCCTGGTAGCATTGTCAATCTTCATGATCTCATGACTAAGCTTTGATCACACTTCAGTCAGCAAAAGAAGTTTACTAGGACCCATCTGACGGTGCACAACATCAAGCAAAAAGAAAACGAATGCACAAGGGCCTTCGTTACTAGGTACACCGATGAAACTTTACAGATCTTGGGTCTTCATGAAGATCAACGCATTTCGGGTTTCGTACATGGTCTTCGAAATCGGAGTTTGGTGGAATTCTTATCCCTCAACCTCCTGACAACTTACAAGGGGTTAATGGAAAAGACGTATACTTGGATTGAAGCAAAAGAAGTATCTACTAATGGTGCTCCGGTTGACAGAGACAACAACAACAAGTTCTCAAAGCATTCTGTGTAGGAAGGGTCCAAGAACAAGAACAAAGGCAGAGACAGGTTTTCTCCGTATAAAGGTCCTAATCACGGTTTGCTGGAAAGTTTAACTAAGTCTCTGAAAGAAATACTTGCTATGGAAAGGGCTGCTAAGGCCTTCGAAGCACCCCCTCGCATGACAAGCAAGGGTAAAAACAGGGATACAAGCAAGTATTGTCATTTTCATGAAGATTATGGCCATGATACGAACAGTTGCAGGGAGCTAAAGAAACAAATAGAAGAGGCTGTAAAGTCCGGGCAATTGGCGCATCTGGTGAAGGGTATAAAAAAGGGAAAGGAAAAAATGTCCGACACTCAATTGGCTAAAGATACTACTCCTCTCGAAGCCCCAATACTCATGGTTCGTTGGGGCGAATCCGGCTTAAAAAGAAAGGTAACGGAGCAGGGGGTAAGCGAAGTAGGGGAGGTAACATTTCCTCCTATTACAGGCCAAGTCCCTTCGAATAATCCAGTGGTTATCAAAGTTCTAGCCTTCAACCGAGAAGTAAACAGAGCCTACATGGACTGCGGAAGCTCCTGCAAAATCATATATGATCATTGTTTTCTTAAGCTCAAGCCTTCGATCAGATCGCAACGGGTTGATTCGAAGATACCTTTGGTAGGGTTCTCCGGTGAGCATTCTTGGCCTCTAGGAGAAGTGCCATTGGACATTACAATAGGAGAAGGCAAGCTCGCAAGGACAGAAACTCTCACATTTGCTATCGTAAGGTCCGATTCTCCTTACAACCTATTGATAGGAAGGACCGCCATGCAAAAGATGGGTATCGTAGTCTCCACCATACATGCAGCGGTCAAATTCCATACACCTTATGGGATAGGAACCGTGTTCTCCAGTTACAATCAGGGGAAGACCGGAGATATTGGCAAAAAGATCAAGAAAAGTCCTGAAGAGCCTCCGAAGGCCATTCTAAGTTGTACAGATGCCGAAGAATGTATTGTGGTAAATGAGCTCTATCCAGAGCAAACGGTGGTAATCGGAAAACAACTCCCTGCTAACTTTAAAACAGACTTGGAGAAGCTACTCAAAGCCAACAAAGACGTCTTTGCATGGACGTACTCAGATATGACGGGGGTTCCTCGGACTCTTATGATCGATGGCAAGCCCTTCGGTACAGAACACAAGCTTAATGAGTTCAAGCCCATTGAACCAATTAAGCAGAAGCGACGAAGTCTGGCACCGAAAAGGAACGCAACCGCTTGCAAAGAGGTGGATGAACTTGTACGAGCAGGAATTCTCTGGGAAGTGAAATACCAAACCTGGGTAGCCAATCCAGTTATGGTAAATAAGAATGATGGAGGGTGGCGAATGTGTGTTGACTTCACGGACATCAACAAAGCTTGCCCGAAGGACTGCTACCCTCTGCCAGAAATTGATTGGAAGGTCGAATCCCTCTCGGGTTTCCGTTTGAAATGTTTTCTTGATGCCTACAAGGGGTATCACCAAATACAAATGGCAGAGGAAGATGAGGAGAATACAACCTTCTACATAGGAAAGGGTGTCTATCGCTACAAGAAAATGCCATTCGGTCTAAAGAATGCAGGGGCAACTTATCAACAAAGCCTTCCACAAGCAAATAGGAAGGAACTTGGAAGCCTACGTTGATGACATGGTAATAAAAAGTAGGACTGAGGAAGACCTACTCTCCAACATTCAAGAAACCTTCGATCAATTAAGGGCAATCAACATGAAGCTTAACCCAAAGAAATGCTCCTTCGGCGTAGAAGAAGGACAATTCTTGGGGCATCTGATTACAAAGCAAGGGATCAAAGCTAACCCTTCGAAAGTCAAAGCCATCACTGATCTACAAGCTCCAAAGTCATTGAAAAAAGTACAGAGCCTAAATGGGAAGCTCGCAGCACTCAGCAGATTCCTGTCGAAAGGGGCAGATCGTTCTTTACCATTTTTCAAAACACTCAAGGGGTGTACGGATAAAAAGACTTTCCAATGGAGTTGTGATGCAGAGGTCGCTTTCCAAAAGCTGAAGGAATTTATGGAAATCCTTCCAACACTTACAGTCCCAATCAAAGGCGAAGTGTTGTTCATGTACATTGCGGCATCCTTCGAAAGCATCAGTGCTATTCTTTTGGTAGAAAAGGACAAGAAACAAGTCCCGATTTACTTTGTTAGCAGGGTCTTGCAAGGGGCCGAATTGAACTATCTGGAGTTGGAAAAACTGATCTTAGCTTTGGTTTATGCCGCAAGGCGTCTTCGAAGGTACTTCCAAGCTCATCCCATCACAGTATTGACCGACAAGCCAATTAAACAGATATTGGCAAAGCCGGAGAAATCGGGTAGAGTGGCTAAATGGGCCATCGAACTGGGGGAGCATGAAATAGAGTACAAGGGTTGAAACTCCGTCAAAGGCCAGATACTTGCAGACTTTCTTGCTGAAACACCCTCCGGACCTAACCAAGACAAGGAAATCCCAAAAGAAAAGCCCCCAAAGACGAAGGAGGGGTGGAAACTATACACAGATGGAGCCTCAAGCTCCGATGGTTCGGGAGCAGGTCTAATGTTGGTCAGTCCGGAAGGGAAGGAGTATACTTATGCATTACGTTTTGAGTTTGAAGCCACCAACAATGAAGCTGAATACGAGGCTTTGTTAGCCGGTCTTCGACTTGCAAAGGAGATGGAGGTTCGAAACCTCTCCATTTTTGTGGACTCGCAGCTAGTCGCCAACCAAATCAAGGGCTCTTACGAAGCAAGGCAGCCCACCATCAAACAATATTTGGATAAAGCTAAAGAACTTCTTCAGGGGTTCGACTCCTATGAGATGGCATATGTTCGCAGAAATCAAAACAAGAAAGTAGATGCCTTGAGCAAGCTAGCTTCGATGGCATTTGCTCATCTGACGAAGGAAGTCTTGGTAGAAGTATTGGCTGACAGGTCAATAAAAAGAAGCGAAGTATCTGATGTCATACCCGAAGAAGGCCCGAATTGGATGACCACAATAAGGGCATACTTGATCAGTGGTATCCTTCTTGAAGACCCAAAGCTAGCACGAAAGTTCAGGGTCAAGGCCCCCCAATATAGACTTATTGGGGATAATCTCTACAGTTGATCCTTCTTATCTCCATGGCTTCGTTGTGTGGGACTAAAGCAGGATGCGAGCATCATCTATGATGCTCATGAAGAATTTTGTGGAATGTACACAGATCCTCAGGTCATCGCCTCAAAAATAGAGAAGTTGGGGTATTACTGGCCATCAATGCTGGAGGACGCGACTAAAATACCACAAATGTGTGAGGCATGTCCGGTACACTCAAAAGTTCCAAGACCAGCAGAGCATTACGAAAACTCTATCAAATCAGCAAGGCCTTTCGGCCAAGATGATTCGACATAATTGGACCTCTGCCAGTATCTCTTGAAGGGGTACAATTCTTGGTAATAGCCATAGACTACTTCACCAAATGGGTCGAAGCCAAACCTTTGGCATCAATAACAGGAAAGCATGTGGAAAAGTTTGCGTGGGAGCACATAATTTGCCGATTTGGAGTCCCACAAATTATCACCTCCTACAAAGGGAAGCAATTCGCCGAAGGGGTATTCCCATCTTTCTGCGAAGGCCTAAACATAAAGCAAATGTTCACTTGTGTTGACAAGGACATTATCATGGAAATCGAGGTAAGGTTAGGACAACACCAGCATGAGTGGGTAGACGAATTACCCCAAGTCCTGCGGGCATATAGGAATATGTCCTTCGAATAAAACATCACAAGCAAAGCCAAGGCCAACATTCGAAGGGCCCAACGTCTGGTCGGAAGGCTGCGGCAACAAAGGACAAGAAATGTCATGGACATGACTGGAAATGATACTAACTTTCATAAGTTTTACATATAAGACTTACTCTTTTTAAAGCACTTAGCTTGTTTTTCAATTTCATGTAACGCATTCTTCTCACTTGGGAAAGAAGCATTAATGGTAGGTGTCTTAGTGTTCATTTCTTAAAATGATGTAATCCTCCCTACCCACTTAATGATATAACGCATTTCCCTCAAAATCTCTTGTTTCGTTCTATACAACAAAGATTTGATCAGCCAAGTACTTTACAAGTTTCAATATCGAAGGATGAAGCAACTTAAGGATAAAAGACGGAGTGGGTCCCTCTGTCGCAGTCAAACTATACGATTGCTGAAAAATCTTGGTCCAAAATACACACAATAAGGTCATAACCTTAGGTTGTATATTTACGTTTGTATAATAAGCGTAAGAGAAGATAAACATGATATAAAAGCGGGACATAGTCCCCTAACTTGGCATTCACAAGGCTACATATAGTCATAAGCCAACATTAAAGCATCAAAACAAATTGTCTAAAATCTGGGTCGAAGCCCAGAAGCACAAAAGATAAATTGTTCAAATAGCTAGGCACAGGCCTAACAAAGCGTCATAAGAAATTGTTCAACAGGGTACATGCCACCTTTAAAGACCAAATTATTGCCAACATGGAAACCTTCAAACATTCTTTGAGGAATTCGGATCCTCTTGCTGAGATGGAGACGGGAGCTTCACAGATGAGGTTCTTTTGGTGGGAGAGGGAGGCTGTATTTTCCTTGGCTTTTTGGATAGGAGATCTTCAATTGAGGCTGAGGGGTCTCTAGTTGCTTCCGCAAGGAACGGGTACTCTGCTGTTGTGTACGCATTACCAGCTTCATTATATTCATGCTCAGAATTCGGATGGTAATAAGGCACCTCTGACAACACCACTGGTTTCTTGGTTTCGGCGATTTCCTCCAGAGTTGTGCATTTATCGTAGAATATGGTTGCATTCACAAGCTTTCCCACAACAGCTCCCACCTCATCGCTATGGTACAACTCCATAGCAACGTAAGGGACAACCTTCGACACCACCTCAGCCCTATCATTCTTTAAACTCTTGCACTCGAGTTTTAATCCATCCATCTCCTGGCAAAGCTTGACCTCCTTTTCCACTAACCTAACTCTCTCAGCCTCAAGACCAGTACATTTAGACTCAAGTATTGTAACCTGTGTCTCATATCCTGAAATCTTGGCCTCCTCCATCTTAAGCTTACCCTGCGACTCCTTAAGTTGTCCTTCGAGACTGTCCATCTTGGCACGAAGGGCCTCATACCTGGGATGCTTCTCAAAGTCTGCCATAGCCTCATCACACCTGGAATCTAACTCAGCATACTTCTTCTCCCTGTCTTTCTCCCTGGCAACGATAACAGCTACCTCCTCTTTTGCATCCTTCACCATATTAATCAACTCCCTTGTGCGGGTGTTCAAGTGATTGTCCAACATGGCTTGCCTAGTGTAGCTCTTATCATGTAGATCACAAAGCTTTTCAATAGGCATGTCACTCAAAGACTTTCTCCAGGGAGCAGGAGTGACATTCTCAACCATTAGGTGGCAAGTGATAGCATTTGGTAGTTCCTTGGTGTTTGGCAGCCCTACACAAAAAAATATCAATCAGATACGAAGTACATTGGGAAAAGGGGAACTGAAGAAACTTTTGCTTACCGTGGATGTCATCATCATCAGCCATCTCTTCTGGTGAATACATAATTGCTTTACCACGAGACTTCTCTATCTTCTGCTTGGTGGTTCTGAATGTAGGAGTGGGGATGTTCAATTTCCTCTTGGGGGCAGCCTTCGCACTTATTCCTTTCCTGGTTCGTACCCTATCAGCAATGCCGGAAGACCCTACGATCTTCAGCTGGTCACTCTCGGAAGGAGGTTCATCAGAGTCAGCAATATTCTCTATAAACTGGGGGGGCTTCCTCAGCATTCACAGGATTGACAAGAGGAAGCACAGCCAGAGGCTTAATGGGGGAAGCATCAACATCATTGTTGTTCACGGACACAGAGGGGGAACCGACTCCATAACTAACATCTTTAGGATCTTTTGGCATAAAGCTCACTTCTTTGGCACCTCCAGATACCACAAAGTTCCTGAAAGCCATTTCTGCACCAACAAAAGAAAAAGAGATGAATATCAGTAGGTAAGTTATTTATTTTATGTAAATAGGAAATGTACATACTTTTTTCCTTCACAAATAATTTCAGGCTTTGATGGAGACCCTTCCCAATGGTCCACAATGCCAACCATAAACAAGATGGGCTCAGGAAACGTTTGTACGTCCACTGGATGGCGTGCAAGACGTTGGTACATAGGATCACTTCTTATCTCCTAAGGTAGGGGGTCATTGTATCTTTTCTCATCAAACATGTACGCTTCATCTAACAAAGCTGGGTACTCAGAAGGTATGATCGTGCTCTCAACATAAAAAAATTGACCTTTCCAATTTCGAATGTTCGAGAAGGGTTTAGTCAATAGGTGTGGTACATCATGCTCACCCCTCATAGCAATGGTTATCCAATCCCCACCAGGATATAAGTTAACAAAGCCTCTAAGCACAGTCAGTGTAGGCTCAAAACCATATGCTTTGCACATTACGATATAGGTGGTTAACTTGGCTAGACCAAATGGATTCCTAGAGATATGAACTTTGTAATATTGCAGAAACTCGAAAATTAAAGGATGTATAGGTATCTTAAAGTTTGATTGAGTGAATGCATGCACATATAAACTTACATATCCAGAGGGAGCATCAAAAATATTTTGCTTCTTGCTCGGAAGCATGATCTTAAACTCTGTTGGTATGGGGTAATCACAAAGGAAGTTGGATAATGTTTCTTTCGATAAAGTACATGTTTGTTGCTTAATTATTCTTTTGGCAGCCATGCTCATGTCGTTATTAAAAGAGTAAGAAATTAAAGGAAGATGATGGAAAATTACCTCTACGCTCAACGGAAGCACCAAAAACACAGAAGGGTGTTTGTGTATTTTGGGCGGAAGGTAAAATAAGCTAGGGTTTTTTTACTTATATGGGTTTATATACTCATGGGGGTTTTAATCCTGGTTGCACACGTGTATACCCAACTTTGTGGATTTTACGGATTTCAAATGGGTGGTAAAATTTTGAAAAGACGTTTTGCGATTACCGAAAACATAGCCATTATGGCTGTGAAGCAAAGGGGCGGATAATTATGAAGTTGCATTTAATGCGGACTTCAGTTAAAGGTTTATCCTTTTTGTTGTTTGCTTTTGTAACAAGGAGAATTAAATTTAAAAGTAGTATTTGAAAAAAATATAAGAGGGAAATAAATATAAAATAGTAAACTAAATAAAAGATGTGGTTGAAAACACTAGACATGTGGGCCAGTGTCAGAAAAGTTTTTGGATTTGATGAAAACCACCAATTTAGAGTAGAATCCATTTTTGTCTTGAATTCATTCTTAATTCATACAGTAGTATACCAAACTATAGATTTAAGGAATGATTGTATTCCATGAACACAAATACCACAAAACAAACGCACCCTAAAATAAAAAAAAAATAAAAAAAAAAAAAACAAAAAAAATACAAAAAAAGAAAAAAGAAACACAGCCGTCATCTTTTGGGGATATATTCAAGAGAATTTGACAACACAAGACGTATGGAGCGAATTATATATTAGGGCAGTTTATACGGACCCCCCCCCCCCCATAGGGGGGTTTTCAATCATTGCGTGCATTGAATGGTTGTACTGTGTGCATCGTGGTGTTGTACTGTTTGTTTCGCGGTTTGTACGGTTGACCATAAGGGGGTTTGTATAGTATACCCCTTATATATTTTATGGTGGATCCCATTGACATAGAAGAAAAGACACAGCCGAGATGATGTGCATTAACGTGATGCGCGGCTAAACCTTTTTGTAATCTCTTTCGGTAAAAGATATTTGGTTTGATCATTTTTATGGATTTTATTTTGTTTGTCAAATATTAATTCGTATGATTTTAATGCATATCATTTCTTTGATTTTAATATTTTAGTATAATTATTTGATTGAATTATTGCGAGACATATTATTGCGAGTCAACAATTGTGCCGAGCCAAATTAGTTTAGAGGTTAAGACGGTCGTATGGTAAACATAATTTGTACCCATAATTGTTCATTTGAGTAATTATTAAATTAATTGATAGGATTATTGTAAGACATGTTATTTCTAGTCAACGAGTCGTGCCGAGTCCAACTAGTTTAGGTATTAAGACGATTCGTGTGGTGAGTATAACTTGTGCCCAAAATTATCCTTTTCAATTAATACAAACTATGTCTATGTGGTTTGAAAACAAAACATTAGTAATAATCCGTAACTTGATCATACCATTATATCCGGAGCCGGGAGGGATTGCTTTTTACTCAACTGTTTACAAATCTTATTTTTATTTGCTCATTTAATTTTTGTTTGTTTATTTACTTTTTGTCGCTTATTCACTTTCTAGTTTAATCCTTAGCTTAATTAGTATTTAGTTATTAAGATTTCAAAACCAAAACCTTTATTGATCAATGATCACCCCAAAATTTAAATTAAAACCACATACTCTTCGTGGATACGATACCCGCTTGCCCTATCTAGTATATGGTAATTAGGTTTATTTTTTATCGGTACAACGACATCGGTCAAATTTTGGCGGCGCTGCCGGGGAGTGAGTGCACTTTTGGTTTAAGTTTTTGTTAATAGTTAAAAAAAATACAAAAAGATTTTCTTTTTCTCTTGTTTTGTTTGCTTGTTTGTTTTGTTAGTTGTGAGTGTGCAGGTTAGTGTATGCGCACACGTATATCGGGAAGTACATCACCGTTAGTTTACGATCCCGAGATTTATAGGTAATATTGCATGGTCAATTTCATCATTTGTTTAACCTAGAGCTTCTATGGATTCATGCTGGACTTGTGGGAATCCATTTCATTCTTATGAAAATTGTCCGAAGGAGAAAGCAAGTAGGAAGGAGCGAGTACTTGAGACATATGACTATCAATCTCAATATGATGATTATGAGCATAACACATATCATGCTAATTACAATATTGAGATGGAAGATTACACGAGGTATCGAGGGGAATATGGTGGTCAATATTATCATCCTTCATATGAGAGCTCTAGTTTATTCAATCAACCACAGAGACCGACTCAACAATATGATCATCAGGGCCAAGGACAAGGTGATAACCATCTCTCGTATCTTGACCAAAAATTAGATAAGCTCATTTCAATGATAGAATCCAACAGAGAGGCAAATCAAAGTTACGCTAGTATTGCAGCTCTTGAGACACATGTAGATTCGTTGGCGGATCAATTTAATAGGCAAGAAACATATGAATCTCAAGGCGTCACCATGTTTGATTTTGATGATGAAGATGAAGATGAAGAAGATGGATATAATATTGATGTTAATAAGAATTCATTTGATGACCTCATTTTGCCGGTAAAAGATCATCGTGAAGAATTGGTTCCTCCTAAAGTTGGGGAGGGAGTTGTGGAGACTAATACCACACCTTATCTCCCAACTTTAAATGAACCAACACTTTCATTAATTGATGATACAAAATCAAAAGAAGATTAGGACTTGTTTGCTCCTTCGCTATATGAAGATGAGTGTTCAAATTCATTGGAAGAACAACAATATCTCAGTAAGGAAGAAGTTGAAGTCACTCATATCGACCAAAATCCACCACAAGTGCCACGAGAATTAATCAAGAAAGTTGGTGTGAGTGATTCAACTTATACAAAAGGGAAAACACAAGTAAAGGTGTTACTAATTGAAAATCATTATGCTTTTGAGTGGTGTAACAAGAACTCTAGCAGGGCACTCCTTCATATTATTCTTGAGCAAGTTCATAGGAAAGCACGAGTAGGAGTTCGTAAATTGAGAGAACCCCTGCGCAAAGAAGAGAAGAACTTTCATGGAGTGCCAAATTGTGGTAAGTTGATTAAGGATGCAAGCAAGAAGGTCCGCGTGAAACTGGTTCGTAATGCATCTGGCCGAAGGAAAAGGAAAAGACGAGTATGGGTTTCAAAGCATAAACACTTTTTCTGCATAAGGGAAACTAATATTCATAAAGTGTTTGAAAAGAGGGATATGGCATGGACCCGTAAAGTTTCACTGCGTCTAGGTAACTCGTTTGGTAAATGCTCCATCAAACCACTGTGAAACTAATACCAGGTATTGTCGGGCTGACGACGGTAAACTTAGAGCTTCTCGGGAGGCAACCCGTGGGTTGTAGTGTGTTGTGTATGTTCTTTCTAATTTATTTTTCTTTTTATTTTCTTATTTTTTATGTGTGTTAAAAACTTTGTGGGTGTGTTCACTACAAACCCTCACGAGACTAAACTAGTCCACTCGGGCTACCGAGTGGTTTAAAAGGCTTGTTGCATACGCTAAATGCAACCGTGATTCCTACGAAAGTGAGTTAGGTTTTTGTGTTGTGTGAGTTTGTCAAAGTGATTTTTAACCAAAATTTCAACTTTAAGTTTTTGCATTAGGGAAAATGCAATGCTTTAAGTTGGGGAGGGGGTGCCACATGTGTTACATGTTTTTTGTGTGAAATTGTGGTAAAAAATGGGTCAAAATGTGATTTTTGAAAAAAAAAAATTGAAAAAAAAAATCACATTATAAGAGTTTTGTGCTAATTGGATGTGGAAGTTTCTTCAACATATTTTTGTTGGGTGTTTGCAGATTTTGAAGATTAGCTTGTGGATGACTTATTGGAGCAAACTAGAAGACCCAACCATGATTATAAAGTGCACCCGATTCCATTGTATCATTTGGTTATAAAATTGATTTGATGTTTTGCATGTAGTTAGGCATATGTATATTTAGTAGATGATCAAACCATACCCGATTGAATTTCCCTACTTACTTTTGCTTAGAACGAGAAGAAAGTTAAAATAATATAATATGAAATATAATAATGTAATAGTTGGGTTAGGACACTTAAATTGATCTTATCCAGCTTGTCACCCGCGCATGGTGGCCATAGAAAAAAGTTGGAGAACTGTCATAATTATTGGTGGTAGTCATATGCTGGGCTTGCCTATCTGATTCGTCACCCGCGCAAGGTAATATTTTAGTTGTTAGCATGGGTCAAACGCCAATTCTTATGATGGATAGCATTGCACTTAGCTGAGATAATTTTATGTGAAATAACCCAATCCTTGTATTGTTGTTAATGAAATTAGAAAGGTTGGTTTAAGTTAGTGTATTGATTAATTAGACTATGTGGTAGATAACTCCATCATATGATATACCGGTAGGCACGAAGTATAGCTGTTCCCATTTAATTAAATGGACTAAATTAACCGGTTCTCGTGTGCCGATGTGTCTTAGTATGCACCTATAGGATAGATATTCATACATCCGAATGATTGGTCTTTATATCAACCTTAAAAGGAGTGTATTAAGCATTGGGGATGACATGTATAGGAAACGGTTCCGGATGGCTAAAAAGGAGCTTATGTATGTTATGAGCAAAAATGCTTGAAATATGAAGTAAAATTTATGTGCAAAAACTGAGCAAAAATTGAAATATGTAATCTTTTTGATGAAATTTCAATGGTATGATTAAAAATTATGTAATTAACATGCTAAAATATACTCACTCCGTCCCAAAATAAGTGTCCAGTTTGACTTTTCAGAGTCAAACTGGTTCAACTTTTACCTTAAATATATATATTTTTTGTGTTATATAATACTTGATGAAAAATTATACCAATGAAAAATACACTTAAAACCCAATCCATTCATATATTTTGCATCAAGTATTATATAATATCCCCAAAAATAGAGAAGGTCAAAGTTGAACCAGTTTGACTTTGAAAAGTCAAACTGGACACTTATTTTGGGACGGAGGTAGTAGTAGATTTCTTCCTCAGGACAAGTAAGGGTTAAGTTGGGGAGGTTTGATCGGTGTATTTTACATACACCTCATAGCACGTTAATTACGCATTCTTGCATTGTTATTCATGGTTATACATGTACTTTGAGGGTGTTTTGTGATTATGTAGGCTATGCGCATTGTTGTATTGTTATTCGTGGTTATACATATTTTGAAAGTTTTTATATTTTTACACTACCCGTTATTAAGTTTCGCATCTTAAAAATCCTACATTTAATTATCGGAAACAAAATACACTCAATATCCTAATTAAATCCAAAAATCCACCACTAACTCTTTTGCCCTCCTCCTATGTGGCGTCCAAAGGGGGTAGTCCCCTCTACACTTGTCTTCCCTTAAGACAAGTATTCACAATCCTTATCACCTCTCCTTTATAAACTTAAAAACAATACATAGAACACATCACCATCACTTTTCACTCAAAAAAAAAAAAATCTGCTCTCCTTCCTTTGTTTTGCTGCTGCCGTGAATCCACAAGACCAAGGAGATCATTGGAGTGTTATTTCTCTAGTTGTACTAGTGCAAGAATGAAGGTTCAAGGGTGCTAGTTGGTTTCTAATAATTTTCTTCTCCAAAAGCCTAGGTTTTCAAGAGTATTTTCAAAGGTTTCAAGGTGTTTATGGGCTGAAGTTATAGGGTATATTTCAAGGGTAAATTTGGTTATAAAAGTTTTGGGTTTTCCTTTGTTCCTCCTTGTGTTCGGCCAAATCATCAAAACCACAAGGGTTTGTGGTTTTGATCATCTACTTGTTTCTGTACCTCTTTTGTAAGTATTTTCTTTGACTTTAATTTGATTTTTGGTTATATATATGCATGCATATTGATTGTGAATATAATTGGGAATCCATAATTTAAGTTGTGAAAAGTATGATTTTGATTTATGGATATTTGGTGATGATCTAATAGGTTTAGTATAGATTAAGGTTGTCAGGATCGCGATCCTGCTCGTAGGATCGTACGATCCTACGATCCTACACACACAAAACGAGCAGGATCGCTACGGGATCGTAATTCAGGTAGGATCGTTACAGGATCGTGGGATCGCTCGTAGGATCGTAGGATCGTGAACGATCCGATCCTGTTGGTAACCCTTTTTTTCAGGTAGGATCGTTACAGGATCGTGGGATCGCTCGTAGGATCGTAGGATCGTGAAAGATCCGATCCTGTTTTTTTTTTTACTTTTTTTGACTTTTTTTGAGGAATGTTTTTAAAAATGGTTTGTATACATATGTAAAGGAAAAGCCGAAAACGATCCTAGGTAAGATCCGATCCTACGATCCCGATCTTGCAAAGCCGAAAACGATCCTAGGTAGGATCCCGATCCTGACAACCTTGGTATAGATTATAGGTTAATTAGAGAGTGTTGAATGTGAAATATACGCGAAATATTGAAGATTTGCGAGGGTTTTGAAACCCTCCTTTATATCAGATTGTTTAGGCCTGATTTAGTGAGATGAGGGTTGTTGCAAAATGAGATTTGATGGTTTAGGGTGTTAGATATTGTTATAATGAACGCGTGGTAAGAATTTGGACTCCCAACTCTTAAAAACGAATAAGTTATGGCGATTTGAAATTTGGAAAATGTTTCGGCAAAATTCTGCACACGTGGGTTTTGTGCAGAATTTTTGGCCATTTTGCGAGTAGTGTATCTTTGTCATATCATAAGCTAATTTAGATTTACAGGACCCTATGACTAATTACTTTGAGTCTACTATCCAACGAGCTAGGCCTCGTCGATTTTCAGAATCTAAAAGTGGGTCAAATTGTTGTTACGGAAATAGTTGTCAAAACTGAGTTTTTGAGTCAGAATTTCAAATGCAAAGATGTGCTGTGCAGGCGGGTCAAAACTTAATATTTTTGGCAGAAATTTAAACTGGAACTTTCCCATGATATGTGTGACCTGCTGTATTTGTTTTAGATTTTTATAATTTTTTTTAGTGGGTCTGCTGTAGCCAAACTTTTGCAAAGTCCAGCAGACCCTGTTTTAAAACAAGTCACATTGACGAGTCTTTCGTAAAGGGTTAGAAAAGGATGTAATGAATGGGTGAACTACTGTAGCTAATAGGTATATATGAGAGTATTACCATAGAAGAAGAACAATTAGATTGACCGTTTAGCGTTCCTTTTGGTGTACCGATTAACTAGCTAAAAGCGTTAAAATTTCATAAAATGGGTAGCAAGTATTAATGTAAATGGTTAAGGTTATGGATTCCTAACTATAAGATATCATATGTGTATATGTATATATATATATATATATATATATATATATATATATATATATATATATATATATATATATATATATATATATATATTTTGTGCGTCGTTATCTTTATAAGTCATCTAAGTTGTGTCATTCAAATTTTAATAATATATTATTATTCGATAGGTCGCGGTTTATTCTTCGCTACTTCACTTTGATCGTTCACTGTGCTATCGGTGAGTTCATAGCCCCGCCTTTAACTCTTAAACTGTTTATAAACCTATTGGGGGAGATACATGCTAGTTTTACAAACTGAATACAAGTAGTTTTTGGTATGCTTGACCCGATTACATGATTATAGTTATTGAGTAACTTTTGCCATTCAAGTCCCTAATTTCATGAACCGTTAATTCCGTGGGAAACGCTAATATTATGGACATGTATCTCTGGCTTGACAAGCCTGTCCGGGTGAGTCGCGCTCACATTGAAACGGGTAGCATAATATTGAGAAATTGAGGTAAATGGCAAATCTTACCTTTGGAGGGGCATTATTAAATCTAGGTCAAGGTTCGGTTTCATGAGCTCGATACTATAATCTTATTTCCCGACTTGTATTCGTTACATGTCAATTTATGAGTAATGCTTGTATTCAACTTATTATTTATTAAACTCTATGAATTCACTCAACTTTATGTTGACTTTTTAACATGTCTTATCTCAGGTCCATAGATGTTTAATGCTTGAATGGGCGTGCAAGGATATGGATGGATGGATGCGTGTTATTTCACACTTGATGGAACTTTTAATAACTCAAAAACTTATGTTGTGTTTAAATCATGTATCTTTTGGACTCTTGTCCTGGTTAAAACTTTTGGGACCTAACTTCGTTAAACTCTGATTTTATCAAATGTGAACTTTGTTTAAAAACATCTTTTATTGTTTCGATGTTTCCTATGACTTGTACTATGTGACTAATAGATAACACCCCATGTTGTATTCCACTGCATTCCGAAAATAGGGGTGTTATAGATTGGTACCAGAGCATAAGTTATAGTGAACTAGGTCATTTTCTTTTAAAAGCCTAGACTATAACCGTTCATTTTTCAAAAGTCATGAGTTCCATCATCTTGTCCGATATCCATGCGCGCCTACTTCCTAAATTTCCTATTACTCCATTGAGTATATATCTTTATTATATTATACTAAGGATAATTATAGGAGCACTATAATTATTTCTTAACTCGCCCGATAATCCGCGAAAGTATCACTTCTTATATATGTAACCTTTTGTGCACTAAACTTCCTCGGTGTATTTTATGCTATTCATGAGCATTGTGAATTTCCATCCGGAAATTTATACACATTTTCAAGTTATATCAGACATTGTAGGTGATTACGATGGTCTCTCTTATTTATGAGACATTGTGTGCGATTACAATGGTCTCTCTTATTTATCAGACATTGTATGCGATTACAATGGTCTATCTTATTTCTCAGACATTGTATGCGATTACAATGGTCTCTCTTATTTCTCAGACATTGTATGCGATTACAATGGTCTCTCTTATTTCTCAGGCATTGTTTGCGATTACAATGGTCTCTAAACTCTTTCATAACCATAAGTAATATCATTTCATATAACATTGAAACATGTTGCAGTTTATCAATTTCTATTGGTTGTCATACTCCCCGTGAACTCATTTTTCTGAGCATTTCTGCTTACTTTCCGAAACACCACTATTGATACTATGTATATAAAGATTATTCATATACACTTTGTTTACTCTCGACTACTTATCTTTATAAATGTTTTACCGATTCTTACCCTTTATATACTCAGTCTCTAGGGCATCATGTCAAACCCTACTCCTCCCAGTTATGTACCTATTTCACCAAAATTACTAAACTGTTATACATACTTATTTATTTTTATGATCCCCTTAAACTTTCTCAGGCATTGTGGGTGGCACAACGGTCTCATTTATTTTCAAAACATCGTGAGTGATAATTTAAAAACTTTTCATGACCTTACACAGCATTGTTTAACATAAAACCCATCTCAGTCTATCGATTTCCCTTGATTATCTCACTATCCACCTCCGAAAATGAATTTGAATAATTGTCCTAAATTTTTGAACACTACATCACCTCGTAACCCATCACCTAGAAACAAATTAATTAAACTGAACGCGACTTTAACCTATCATATTATAACATTTTTATTCCAAGTGGTGGGATTTATTCAACCCATAATTATCTACTATTTTGCATCAACATGTTGCAACAACTTCTGTTCATTGCACTTGGTATTTCACTATCATTTTGTAAATAATTTTATAAACTATCCTTTCACTATATTTCAAACGGATTTACTATGCTCTTCAGAATTTCCTTACTAATACCTTATAAATTAATAACCAGACTTACTATCAACTCATAAACTGTTTTGGACTAGTTCCGAATATACTATCTTGTTATCACCTTGCAAATCGTTCTGTCAATTACCTTATACCCAATTTGTCACCATACTATAAACTATTTTGTTACATTCTTACGAATTACTCTGCCACGAACGATTTTGAAAGCATAAGAAGCCTGTTCAAACTTGGACTCGAATGATAAAGAAAACTAGTGAAATTGACAAACTACACCGAATTCCAATATAATCGAAAGGAATTAAATAAAGTAGCGTATATATTGCTTCGTAATCCATCGTTTTGAACTCTTCCAGTTGATGGGAGTATAACTTAAAATTTGTTACCTCGGATCGTGCCGTCTTTTGACACTTACCTTTGAAACGTGATTGACTAACGTCTCGTTCTTTTTCTCGTTACTTCTTATGATTTTGAAGAATAGCATTTGGTGTTGTTTTTATTGTGTTTTGTGTCGGCAATACATAAGTAGGATGATTTATAATCATCTTATTAAAATGGATTGGGACGCCTCTTCATTTGAATAAGAAAATTATAAACCGCCGAACCATAAGTTTATAATTCCTTACTTACATGGATTGGGACGCCTCTTTATGTAAGTGACGAATTATAAATGAGTGGGCTTATGTGTATCCGCCATAGCGTGCGTACGAATCATTTTTTGGGCTATGAACTCTTCTCGACTTGTAATTTGTTATGTGGATTTTTTCGAATTTGTATCGACCGCCGCGAGCTTGATAAGCTATTGTAATGTACTGTTATTCGCTTCCAAGAATTGAGGACTTGTTAGAATTCTTCAATCCATTCACTCTTGTTCATTGAACATACTTGATGCTTGGGCTTTTGATCATTCAACTTTCGTTGGAAACCTCAACGATGACTTGTCTATATTGTCATCTCTTCACAATTAAACCATGCAGCGATTAAGACGAATTTAGCGCCGGGACGTCGCTCTCTTAAGGGGTACGTACTGTGACATTTCGTAATTTCATGTTATTAATTTTTCTATTTTAATTACCTAACTATTCTATTTTTAAATAATTAACTTCGTCGGAAGTTATCCGTGTACGTCATGACACGTACAATTAATTCAACCGACACTAGACTATGTCCAGTCTACACTTTTTATGCACTTTTGGTTCCTTACAATCCTATTTTAAAAGTCACTTTTCACATTTTCTATTTTTACGTAACCTTGCACCTTTTATGTTTTACGCGATTTAAATTCACGTTTTTATGTTCTAACCACATTTAAACCCTCCAATAAACTCACCACTCATCTAAAGCAATAAAATAGATTATGAAAACAAGTTTTAATATTTTGAAAGTTTTTATATTTTTACACTACCCAGTATTACGTTTCGCGTCTTAAAAATCCTACGTTTAATTACCGGGAGCAAAATACACTACATAATACACTCAATATCCATATTAAATCCAAAAATCCTTCACTAACTCTTTTGCCCTCCTCCTATGTTGCGTCCAAAGGGGGTAGTCCCCTCTACACTTGTCTTCCCTTAAGACAAGTGTTCACAATCCTTATCACCTCTCCTTTATAAACTTAAAAACAATACATAGAACACATCACCATCACTTTTCACTCAAAAAAAAAAAAATCTGCTCTCCTTCCTTTGTTTTGCTGCTGTCGTGAATCCACAAGACCAAGGAGATCATTGGAGTGTTATTTCTCTAGTTAGTTGGATAAGTTCAAGTGTAGTTGGTTTCTAATCATTTTCTTCTCCAAAAGCCTAGGTTTTCAAGAGTATTTTCAAAGGTTTCAAGGTGTTTATGGGCTGAAGTTATAGGGTATATTTCAAGGGTAAATTTGGTTATAAAAGTTTTGGGTTTTCCTTTGTTCCTCCTTGTGCTCGGCCAAATCATCAAAACCACAAGGGTTTGTGGTTTTGATCATCTACTTGTTTCTGTACCTCTTTTGTAAGTATTTTCTTTGATTTTAATTTGATTTTTGGTTATATATATGCATGCATATTGATTGTGAATATAATTGGGAATCCATAATTTAAGTTGTGAAAAGTATGATTTTGATTTATGGATATTTGGTGATGATCTAATAGGTTTAGTATAGATTATAGGTTAATTAGAGAGTGTTGAATGTGAAATATATGCGAAATATTGAAGATTTGCGAGGGTTTTGAAACCCTCCTTTATATCAGATTGTTTAGGCCTGATTTAGTGAGATGAGGGTTGTTGCAAAATGAGATTTGTTGGTTTAGGGTGTTAGATATTGTTATAATGAACGCGTGGTAAAAATTTGGACTTCCAACACTTAAAAACGAATAAGTTATGGCGATTTGAAATTTGGAAAATGTTTCGGCAAAATTCTGCACACGTGGGTTTTGTGCAGAATTTTTGGCCATTTTGCGAGTAGTGTATCTTTGTCATATCAAAAGCTAATTTAGATTTGCAGGACCCTATGACTAAGTACTTTGAGTCTACTATCCAACGAGCTAGGCCTCGTCGATTTTCAGAATCTAAAAGTGGGTCAAATTGTTGTTACGGAAATAGTTGTCAAACCTGAGTTTCTGAGCCAGAATTTCAAATGCAAAGATGTGCTGTGCAGGCGGGTCAAAACTTAATATTTTTGGCTGAAATTTAAACTGGAACTTTCCCATGATATGTGTGACCTGCTGTATTTTTTTTAGATTTTTATAATTTTTTTTAGTGGGTCTGCTGTAGCCAAACTTTTGCAAAGTCCAGCAGACCCTGTTTTAAAACAAGTCACATTGACGAGTCTTTCGTAAAGGGTTAGAAAAGGATGTAATGAATGGGTGAACTACTGTAGCTAATAGGTACATATATAAGAGTATTACCATAGAAGAAGAACAATTAGATTGACCGTTTAGCGTTCCTTTTGGTGTACCGATTAACTAGCTAAAAGCGTTAAAATTTCAGAAAATGGGTAGCAAGTATTAATGTAAATGGTTAAGGTCAAGGCTGTCAAGATCGCGATCCCACGTGAGATCGTTTTTGTCTTTGCAAGATCGAGATCGTAGGATCGGATCGAGATCCTACGATCCTACCAAAAATTAGTATTATAACATACGAATTATACATCCGATCAATTGAGATAATTATGCACAAACCAATACGAGTTTCACATATTATGTAATATTCAATACTTCATTTCTATGAAAGAAGACAACTTAATACGTAGTAATACTAACAAAAAGGTGATTACATAACAATAAACAGTTAAATGCAAATTAACTGATATCTCATTTTTCTATGCATAAAGTTTCACATTTTACTTTATATAAACCCACGTGACCATTCAACCAATCACAAAAGAGGACTAGAGGAGTCTTTGTCTTTTTCATCTTCATTTTAACGTCTCCCTCTCGCTTTTTTCCTTTACATAATATTACATATTATGTAATATTCAATACTTCATTTCTATGAAAGAAGACAACTTAATACGTAGTAATACTAACAAAAAGGTGATTACATAACAATAAACAGTTAAATGCAAATTAACTGATTTCTCATTTTTCTATGCATAAATTTTCACATTTTACTTTTTATAAACCCACGTGACCATTCAACCAATCACAAAAGAGGACTAGAGGAGTCTTTGTCTTCTTCATCTTCATTTTAACGTCTCCCTCTCGCTTTTTTCCTTTTCAATCCACTGTAATTTTTTCCGGCAAAATCTTTTTATCACATGTACTGTCCCTTTATTTGCTATTCTTCTTCCAAACTTAGGCATCGTTTATTTATTCCACCTCGCCCGCTTCGCCCGATGCCAGGGTTGGATCTGACGGTTGGACCAGTTGGGGAGGCCCAGCACCCGCCTACCACCACATTGGCTCCGCCTTTACACAAAGTAAACTCGTATCGGCACACGATCTTACGATCTTACGCTCGAGTTTACGATCTTACTCACGATCCCACCAAAGATGCGATCCTACAACGATACAGCACGATTTTATTTGGTGTGCACGTAAGATCGTACGATCTTACGTGTAAACTCACGAGTTTGACAACCTTTGTTAAGGTTATGGATTCCTAATTATAAAATATCATACATATATATATATATATATATATATATATATATATATATATATATATCATACATATATATATATATATATATACTAGACTTCAAAGCCCGCCCAATGGGCGGGCATGACTTGTAATTATAATTTGGATGATTTTAGCTATTCTAAAATTATTTTTAAGGACGTTTGGTTTATTTTATTTTTTGATATCATTATTATAAGATGTTAGATGGTGTTAGTTAGTTGTAAATTATTTTTAATATCGTACCGGGCAACTATTTATTGGGCTGTTATAATTTTACTTGTGTTGGATTTACTTAACGGAAACGTGTTTTTTAAGTACGGTGTTTTTTTTATCATTGTTTAAAATGTATTAGTTTATGTTTAGTTGTATTTTTTCTTAATAGTTGTCGAAGCCCGCGCAATATGTATTGGCTTTTGTTAATGTTATCTAGGTTGGACTCCATCTGAATGTATTCGATCAATGTGTTTGGAAATAGCATATACAACTTGGCACACTGATTAAAAAAAACGTCTGACCAATGCCTTTTAACTACAGTAACCCATCTTAATGTGACCCGGCTAACCCGTGTTTTTTTAGTGGGATGACCCGTCTGACCCGTGTCTTTAACTTGACCACCAATGTCTTGGATTAGCATATACAACTTGGCACCTGATACAAAAAACTCGAGCCAGAAACGGAGATTCGTGTGAAAAGTGCAGCTCTTATGGAACTTGTGTACCGTACATGATTCACATCATTTTTGATAATGAACCGGGGAAATTCAACAAATCAACTAAAATACTGTATATACTTAATTAAAGATAAAAAAAAACGTTGGAGATAAAGTTTAATCTCTCAACATAGTTAGTAAACAATATAGAACGAATGTTGGTTAAATATAACTATTAAATTGTCATTGCATTAATTTGATTGAAACCACTTATATATCGACCAATTTTCGACAGCCATTCTAACCTTCTTATTTGATGATTACATAAACAAATCGTTCATTCGTGTGGCAGTTCCAACGCAATTATGCATTACCTGATAAATTGACGTTAACCACTACTAAGCACATATATAAAGTCACTTTGCTAAAACAAATATGCATGTGCAGATCATATGGGCGTGTAATATTGCTTCATGGTTAGTAATGTTCGTAGCATCTGATTAGATACTGCCCTATCAAGTTAGTACTGCCAACGTATGGTCGTGCGTACTGCTCTTGATTCTTGGAGTACTTTTTTTTTTTTTTTTTTTTTTTTTTTTTTTTTTTTTTTTTATGCTCGTCCTTGTTACTTTGTACTGCTATCATCACCTTGAAGATCATATACTAAACTCTAATTCTTCAAATGAACTAATTTGTACAATAAGATTAGAATATAACAATAGTACAATCTATGTATAATCTGACATGACTGGAAGCGTAAGTATACCCTTGGCTGACCCGGAAGCTCATTGTCAAAATATGCAGCAATATGAAACTGCAGGTGGATCAGAATGCAAGTCATACTTTCCCTGCTTCGCAGTGGTCTCATTGAAGACACCAATTGCAAAGTTACAGATTAGATTGACAATGGGATTATAAACTTTGATTGGTATTATTTCTTTCTAAAAAAATCCCAAAGACTACTTGCGCCAAGTCGAGGATACCACGTGCATGAAAGATGTATAAATAAAATTATATATGCATCAATGAAATTAAAATAGATAATTATGTTGTAGTCCCAACCTGCTCCAAGTTCGCCTTCTTCCCGTAGACGTATGTCCAGTGTGTGCGAAGTGTGTGCGGAACTGGTATTCCACCTCATACTTGCCAAGATACATCTCAGGGTCACATTTAAAAAAAAAAAAAAAAAAAAAAAAAAAAAAAGAAAAGAAAGAAGAAGAATTGTATTGAATGCAAGTGCAAAGAAACCATAAAAACTTGACTACATGTCTTTAATTCTTTGTTTTCTTACATTTACACAAGAAAATGGTCTCCTTGTAACCAAATATAAAGAATAACGTTACAAAAGTTAAGCACATGTTCCTTCAGCAATTGTGAACTCAGTAGCCAAAATTACACACTATCAAACAGCAAATACTACTTACTGTGATTATCATTTCTTCATTTGTTAGAGGCGAATCTTCATTTATATCTTCAGATCCACTTGTTTCCTTTACAGACCCCATAAGTTCATTGTTTTCCTTGCTACCTATACGATAATCCACGTGAGTGTCAAAATAATCCACAAAATTATGGCTTATGTTATATAAGCTTAAAAAACACCCCCTGAGTTGACCTTCACACTTTTTTGCCTATATTTTATTTTATAAGTTTTTTATAACTGACTGATGTGTTAATTATGATTAGAAAATCAATAAAAATTACCATTGCAATATAAATCCTACATAAAAGATGCTTAGGAGATTTATACTGATTTAAAAAATACATTTTGTGCGACTTCAACCCGTCTCAACCATTTGACCCATTAGAACCATTTCAGATAGAAACACAACCCACTGTGACCATCCATATGTAAATGGGTCGAAATCATTAAATGGAAATGCGACCCACAAATCGGTATACAAAAGTACAACCTGACTTTTCCACATCTGCTGAAGATCGGGTCTTTTTACTACTTGAAACTTCTTCTGCTGAATTTTACAAAAAGAGATAAATGAGTGAATGCTTAATTTTTGACATATATACGATGAAAATATTACTTTTTTCCTTTAGAATTACCATCATCTCTACATGGCGAGATAGACAGAATAATGGAAATCAAATACTATTAAAGGAGCTTGCATTCACCTGCTGAGATGCACCAGTAAGTGGCCAACTGAACGGTTCCTTCAATATCAACTATCGACTCTTCACTTATGTCGGCAGTATACTTAACCATTTGAGCACTGACACCATCGTTATCGTCAACTGTCAACACACACTGAGCCGTATAACTCCCTTCTCCCCCTTCTCTCACCGTCAAAAATGCCAATTTTATTTTACCAAATTCACTACTCCCATACACTCGTCCTCTAACTAACACTGATTGATTTATACGATCTTCTATTACAGAGCTAACCTTGGTCCATTCACAAACTGTACCCGTCATTGATTGAAGCTCTTTGACAGGAATGTCACCATAGAGCTGATAGGTTGACACTAAAAAAAAAAAAAAAAAAAAAAAAAAAAAAAAAATCTTCAAACGTTGTTATAAGTTAATAGCAAATTCCTTGAAATAGCAGAAAGTTTACGAATATGACTAAGATAATGGTGCCCATTCGCCTGAATATTATGTTAATCATTTGAGTTAACATAGCCTTGGACGTATCTTGGTTGACAGGACTTTTTACTAATCATCAAAAAGTAGGTTATGTACAATTTACCAAAAATAAAAACATACTCGTAATATACAATTTACCAAAGTGGAATATACAATTAGAAATAAGTAATATTTACCTGTTAAGAGAAATATTATAGCACACTCTAATTGCATTCAGCAATGGTTCCATGTGAACTGCATATGTGGAAGTTAGATAAAATTAAGAAAAAAAGACAACCAACAGCAGTAATGCTACAAAGAAAGCAAAGTTTAATCAATGTGAGATCCTGGCCACATATCTCATCACTTTTGCAGGACTGTAGATGACAATTTTAGTCTATAATTATGAATGGGTTGATGTGGCTTGTGTTGACAATTTCAGTCTAATGTTACCTGCGGGTTGACTGCAATAGGAAAAGAGGACATACCGAAAACGGTGTTGGTAGGATTCATAGCAACCTGGTTCTTAGCAGCTTCACCGATCAAACAATCAATCTCAAGAACAAATGGGAATAATCTTCAAACGCTGAATCCTAATGTGGATAATCTTGTTAGAAGGTCAATGTAAACCAACTTGACTCGTTTACTGAAACACTATCAGAGTTACGCATTTTGATCTCTTATTCAACATTTTTGACAGTCCTTGCACCATATTGATATGTTGGAATTTCACAATATTTCAAAACCCTATTGCAATACAAAATGAGAGCATTAATAACTAAATAGCATAAATAAAATATACCCAATATTGAAAACACAATATGTTGGAATCAAATGTTCTCTGTGAACAGGTGTTACTAAATAAACTCATTATCAGGATGATGCTCAGTAGTCAATTCAGCTATCATAAATTATCATCTAACCATATGGATGCTTTTATTCTACAAAATTATGATCGTTTCACTGCTGAAATAGCTTCAAAATTGAGATTGCTCTAATCTCTTGAGACCAGGTTCCGATGGATATGCCGAAGGAAAGTCATCACAAAGTTTTCTTTTACCACAGTAAAATAATATAGGGTATTGTATTGGATTAGGACATTTAAGGAGTTACGAAGATTAAATGGTTACAAAGATGAACTTTTGGTTTATCACATTTCCATGTATTTGTTGATTTCAAAATTCTCAACTGTCTTGTTCCATAGTGTGAGCGTAACCGTGTTGTTACTGAGTTAATGAGATCTTTTTAAAGTTTAAAAACCAAATTATGTTATATGAATGGCTTCTGCATTTCCATGTATTTGTTGATTTCAAAATTCTCAGCTGTCTTGTTCCATAGTGTGAGCGTAACCGTGTTGTTACTAACAAAAGGATACGAAATTTATTTAGATATTCTATAATGTCGTATGAAAATTTCTGTAAAGAAATACGTACTTCACATTTTCATCTCAATGTTGCGCATTGATGTGTGGGCAAAACCGGATCAGCTGTATCCCCTGCGCCTACATATGCAGTGCGTGTTTATGCTAAACCAACAGCAGGGAAAAGTTCAAAGAAATTGGGTAGGAGAATACATGTACTACAGTTATATTATTCAAATTTAGTTAATTAAGCGAAACAATACCCGCACGCGTATCTGGCCTACGATCAACTGCTGAACCTGAGCGTCTTCTCCTGTTTGTATGTCTAGTAGCTGCAACCATAATAGAATGATAAACATGTGTAAATATAAACATACAGTTGCGCAAATATAATAACACCAAAATTTAGTAGTGGCCATTTGTTTTGGGATAATTAACTAATAATGTCATAATAACCTGACAATCTCACTTTGTGCTTTAAACCCTTCGATTGCCATTTGTTTTGGGCTAATTAAAAATAATATAGGGTATTGTACTGGATTAGGACATTTAAGGAGTTACGAAGATTAAATGGTTACAAAGATGAACTTTTGGTTTATCACAAACTGAGTTAATGAGATATTTTTAAAGTTTAAAAACCAAATTATGTTATATGAATGACTTCTACATTTCCATGTATTTGTTGATTTCAAAATTCTCAGCTGTCTTGTTCCATAGTGTGAACGTAACCGTGTTGTTACTAACAAAAGGATACGAAATTTATTTAGCTACTCTATAATGTCGTATGAAAATTTCTGTAAAGATATACGTACTTCACATTTTCATCTCAATGTTGCGCATTGATGTGTGGGCAAAACCGGATCAGCTATATCCCTTGCGCCTACATATGCAGTGCGTGTTTATGCTAAACCAACAGCAGGGAAAAGGTCAAAGAAATTGGGTAGGAGAATACATGTACTACAGTTATATTATTCAAATTAAGTTAATTAAGCGAAACAATACCCGCACGCGTATCTGGCCTACGATCAACTGCTGAACCTGAGCGTCTTCTCCTGTTTAACATGTGTAAATATAAACATACAGTTGCGCAAATATAATAACACCAAAATTTAGTAGTGGCCATTTGTTTTGGGATAATTAACTAATAATGTCATAATAACCTGACCATCTCACTTTGTGCTTTAAACCCTTCGATTGCCATTTGTTTTGGGCTAATTAAGTCAACTGAAATAGTTTATAATCCTGACATAAAATGTTTTGATATTTTATAAACAATTATATATATATATAATGTTTTCCGTACTGGATGGACCTATAGAGTTCAAAGGAACTAGACTCGTAGAGTTCAAAGAAACTGGACCAGTATAATTCAAAGGAACTGGATCTACAAAATTCAAAGGAATTGGACCTGTTGAATTCATAGGAACTGGACCCGTAGAGTTCAAAGGAGCTGGACTCATAGAGTTCAAAGGATCTGGTCCCATAGAGTTCAAAGGAACTCTTGTTTGATCTTCAAAACAATTATCCCACTATAAAACTCAACGAAATAATAACAAAGTAAATCACTTATTGGAAGCCCACTTTTACGTATCCTCTTTTATGACACAAACAAAATTTAACAGTCAAATTCCAAAGTTAATAACATATCAGTACATATTTAATTACCTGCAATGCACTGATGGTTGAATAAGTAAAAGGAAAATAACTTACATATGCAAGCATTTTATGATCTGATCATCAAGGGTTTGACTTACCATAACTCCTAATATGCTGCAATACCTTCTGTAAAATCCAAGTTTGTCTTCCACTTTATTGTTTTGACCTTTCCCACATTCCAAACCACCATTGATAATGTTTGTGATCACTTCATAACCAAAGATACGCCCCACTGACCTGTCTGCAGCTGATGGACTCCACCTTGCGGGAGAGCCAGAACTCAATAAGATTAGAATATAACAATAGTACAATCTGTGTATAATCTGACATGACTGGAAAAGTAAGTATACCCTTGGCTGACCCGAAAGCTCATTGTCAATCCTTTTCAAATTGATTAATATATCGGGGTTTTTGGGATTGCTTATTTAAAAGTGCCGACCTATTCAAAACTTAAGCACACCTAGCCAATTTATCCAAGCACTCAAAACCGATAATCTGCTTAAGAGTATAAGTGTATGAGCACTTATAAAAAAATCTCAAACACCCTCTTAATGTCAGTTTCCTGATTAAATAACCAAATAAACTGCATACATCAAATTTGAAGAAGAATGCACAGGTACCAACAAAACACAAACTGAACTACTAAAGCATCTAAAAACATGAGACCTTGAATCAAAAAACTTAATCACTTACAATCCCCTGAGCTCATCCATGCTTTTTTCATTGCTTCTTCTCCTGCCAAAAAAGAAAAGCCCTTAGATCATTATATTTAGAAAAAAACTCAAGATTAATTTTACAAATAAATCATTTATTGACTTTCATCTTTTCTACCTATAGGACCATTGCCACATTTCTGTTTGATTCATTTATAACTTACTCCGGTCTTGATTTGCTTCTTCTAAGCTTTTTCCTGCTGCTGTCATTCATACATTTAATTGACCACTATATTTGTGGTGATGTACTCCGGTCTTAATAACATACCACAATTGTCCTCTAATATAAGGGAATTACACCGCAAGTTATATTATAACCAATAGTACTGGGTTCACAGGAAATCTTGATCTAATTGCATATACCACTATATATATATACATACATCATCACTATATTTGTGGTATGTTATTAATAGAAAAAACATAATTTAAATGATTATAAAAATTAAAAAAGAAAAACATATTCCATTACATCCAAATATGCACTTTGTTCAATATTTGACAAAGCTGGCAGTACTAACAATATATCCGATAAAGCTAACAGTATTAACTTTTTTAAGCCAGCAGTGTTAATGAAACAAATAAATAACAATAATCCAAATAAGGAGAGGAGTACCCAAGAACCTGTTTGATTATAAGATATAAAACATCATACCTGCAAAGTTCAATCAAGAATTGTATTAAGATAACATACATTAGAGGATTGTATTATAAACATAAAATAATAGATGTAGATACATGAAGGAACAGGATGATTTAAAATACCATATGATGGTTTTTGTGGCAAAGACTACCTGTAGAAGAAAAGACATAATCATCATCTACTGCCTTTAGGGTTTTGTGTGATGAATGAATAAAAGACCGGATATTAATCAAAACAAATAAATATTGTAGAACTATAGTTAAGGAAAAGATATGCTTGATAATTTAAATTGCTCTTTTGTCTAGTATATCTTTTTTGTTTTAGGTGCTTCATCACAATCAATGGATTGGTTCCATTGGTTGAGACGTTTCCATGTTAACCTAAAGATGCATGTTCGAATCTCACTATGGGCATTTTTTAAAATTTCGGAATTAAAAGTCAACATCCGAATTATTTAGTCAAATATTGCTGACATGGCATGCTTAGGTGGAATAAGAGCATGATTACTCATCAATCCAGCGCTTATTCATCAATCTTGCATTTGATGACGTCATACGCATCCTGTTATATATATATATATATATATATATATTTTTTTTTTTTTTTTTTTTTTTGCGTCCTTATCTTTATAAGTCATCTAAGTTGTGTCATTCAAATTTTAATAATATATTATTATTCGATAGGTCGCCGTTTATTCTTCGCTACTTCACTTTGATCGTTCACTGTGCTATCGGTGAGTTCATAGCCCCACCTTTAACTCTTAAACTGTTTATAAACCCATTGGGGGAGATACATGCTAGTTTTACAAAATGAATACAAGTAGTTTTTGGTATGCTTGACCCGATTACATGATTATAGTTATTGAGTAACTTTTCCCATTTAAGTCCCTAATTTCATGAACCGTTAATTCCGTGGGAAACGCTAATATTATGGACATGCATCTTTGGCTTGACAAGCCTGTCCAGGTGAGTCGCGCTCACATTGAAACGGGTAGCATAATATTGAGAAATTGAGGTAAATGGCAAATCTTACCTTTGGAGGGGCATTATTAAATCTAGGTCAAGGTTCGGTTTCATGAGCTCGATACTATAATCTTATTTCCCGACTTGTATTCGTTACATGTCAATTTATGAATAATGCTTGTATTCAACTTATTATTTATTAAACTCTATGAATTCACTCAACTTTATGTTGACTTTTTAACATGTTTTATCTCAGGTCCGTAGATGTTTAATGCTTGGATGGGCGTGCAAGGATACGGATGGATGGACGCGTGTTATTTCACACTTGATGGAACTTTTAATAACTCAAAAACTTATGTTGTGTTTAAATCATGTATGTTTTGGACTCTTGTCCTGGTTAAAACTTTTGGGACCTAACTTCGTTAAACTCTGATTTTATCAAATGTGAACTTTGTTTAAAAACATCTTTAATTGTTTCGATATTTTCTATGACTTGTACTATGGGACTAATAGATAACACCCCATGTTGTATTCCGCTGCGTTCCGAAAATGGGGGTGTTATATTTTAGATCTAAAAAGATCTAAAAAAATAGAATTAAAACCGCGTCTATACCACCCAAGCCCACAGACTTAAACCCACCCACTCATCCCATCTATCTTCTCACAAGAACATAAACCATCAAGAACATCACAATAAGCCACAGGGACGAGTTATCATAACCCCCCTCTAAAAAGATCTAAACCACCATCAAGAACATCATCAACAGTTTTTTTATCTAAACCACCAAAGGTTTAAGTCTGTGGGTAATGGGTTGTATGAGTGAGACAGAGAATAACTCAGAAGATGGGATGGGGGTGGGGAAGGGTTGTGTGAGTGAGAGAGAGAAACACAGAGAAAGTAGCAAAAGTATTGACGCGTTTGTCAGTAAAGATAGAAGGGTGGGTGGGTTAAGTCTGTGGGCTTGGGTGGTTTAAGAAGCGGTTTTAATTTTTGTGAATTTAAAAAAAAAAAAAAAAAAAAAAAAAAAAAAAAAAAGAAGTTGTATGGTTAGTATTGACGCGGTTTTAATTAATTAATTTATTATTATTATTTTTTTTATTTTTAAAGTTATAAAAAAAATTTGTAAAAAAAAAAGTTGTAAAAGTTATAAAAAAATAAAGTAAGTTAAAAAAAAAAATAAAGTAATTTGTTAAAAAAAATAAAAGTAGTAAAAGTTATAAAAAAAATAAAGTAATTTGTTAAAAAAAAAGTTGTACAAGTTATAAAAAAATAAAGTAATTTGTTAAAAAAAATAAAAGTTTTAAAAGTTGTAATATATTTTCAGGTGTTCAATTCTTCCGATCAACTAACTGATTGGGTGCAAAATATAGCTCGAGGGATCGGTTTTGTTATTGTTAAGAACAGAACCAAATCATAGAAGGGGTATTTGTATGCAATCATTTATGGGTGTTCAAAGGGTGGGGTGTATGAACGTGACGGTTTAGAAGATGAAATTAAACGGCAAACCAGTACCTCTAAAACCGATTGTCCATTCAGTTTAGTGGCGAAATATTGAAAAACACAAGATTTTTGGAGGTTGAGGGTGAAGTGTGATAGGCATAATCATGATTTTGCAGTGTCGTTGTATGGTTTCCTATATGCAATGAGATTAAAGGATGATGAGTTCAGTTTGGTGCAATAACTGACAGAGTTTCACGTACCACCACGTCATATACTTTCGTTAGTAAAGGAGCGTAATCCGGATAACGTGTCTAGCATTAGAACTATATATAACGCACAAAATAAGATCCGTGGAGCCCTAATAGGTCATAGAACTCCAATCCAAGTCATTTACTCACATTTGCAGCATTCAGGGTATACATATTACGAGAGGGTAAATGAGCATAATGAGCTTGAGGAACTATTTTTTGTTCACCTCACATCATATGCTCTATGGTGTACATTCCCTGAAATCATGCTAATGGACTCAACATACAATACCACATTGTTTAAATTGCCATTTTTTGAAATTGTCGGATTAACTTCAACAAACAAAACATTTTCAATGGCGTTTTGTTTTTTGGACAAAGAAAAGGGGCCTAATTTTCAATGGGTATTGTAATGTGTGAAGGAGGTGATAGAGGAAAGATATTACCCGCGTGTTATCATCACTGACAGAGATTTAGCGTTAGTTGGGGCATGTAGAGAAGAATTCCCGAACACAAACAAATTACTCTGTCAGTGGCACATTAACCAAAATGTGCTTCAGTATTGCAGAAATAGATGCAATTCGCTAAAGGAGTATGAGTCCATTAAAGGAACATGGGATTGGATGGTTAAAGCTCCGACACGCGACATATTCATGCATTATTATCAACACCTACAACAGTTGTTGGTCGAACATGCAGGTACTTAATTATTGATTCATTGTTTCTTTTATTTAATAAATAAGTAACCGAATGACTTTTTATTAATTCATTGTTCTTTTCAGATATTTCTTTGTATCTGAATAACTAGCTGAATGGTTCTTCAGAAATGTTTATCTCGTTTATTACCGATCAATATCGCAGCTTCGGCCAGTCAACAACATGCAGAGTTGAGGGTCAACAAGCGTTGTTGAAATTATACTTGGGCAGAACAATGTCCAACTTAGACACGTTGTTGAGTTCGATCGATAAGATTCTCGTTGCGCAAGAAACTGCGATAAATGAATCTTTTAACAGAAGCAAAAACGAGAGAATGAATAAATGTAATATACCACTATTTGCAGAATTGTGGTATAAAGTTTCCAAATATGCTTTGGAACTCATGTTCGATGAACTCCAACTGTCGATCAACGCCCAAGATTGTACTCATCAGTTGCGGTCAGTTTATGGGCTACCATGCTTTCACGAACTGCTTTACGATCGTATTCATAGTAAGTATATTAAATTTATGACTATTAAGTTATTTTCCCCATTAATATCAGTAATTTATATAAGTCGCTTTTAATGAATGCAGATATGGCCATTCCACTGGATACGGTTGATATTTTTTGGAGAACCCTATCTGTTCCGTGGCCTAGTATCAATACTAAAGCTGGTCCTTCTTGTGATCCTGACGATGATCCTTCTTGTGAAGAAGACATACAACAATTCAAGAGTGTTTTTGGCAAAATGTCGTCGTTTGTGAAGAAAAGAATGTTAAAGAAGGTGAGAGAGATATACAATCCGGAATCTGTTGATATACGTCAACCTACTGTTCACAAAAGTACTCGTGGACGTCCGAGCGCAAAGGACAAAAAGTCCCAGGCTACAAAATTCTCAGACTTGAATAAAGTACCAATCGTAGATCACCGAAGAAGCACAAATTCAAGATCTACAAAAGTCCCGGACTTGAACAAACAACCTGCGAAACATAGTTCTTACATGGGTCCTAGAGTTGAAAAAAGCCCCAGACACAGGTTATACGTTGGAAATAGGGAGAGCGACTATTTGATTAAGCAGATTCCACAGCTTTTCCGTCGATACATCATAAGTATCTATAATGTGCTAGGTGATGGAAATTGTGGGTTTCGGTGCGTTGCCCATGGTATTGGTCAACCCGAAGATAGGTGGCTCAATGTTCGAATGTGGTTATTGCAAGAGTTGGACGTTAATCGTGACTTTTACATACGTATGTGGTGGCAAAGAGACTATGACAATCTTCGGAGCACAATAAACTAGTTACATGATGGACCTGCTGTAAAACCCGAAAATCTAAAACATGCAAAAATTACCAAAATGCCCCTGAAACTTTAAAATTTAATTAAAGCTTAATTAAAGTTCCGAATCGATCCCAAACTTCTGGAAACGAGCAAGATATGGTACAAAATAATTTTGAAGACTTCGATTAATATTTATACAAGTTGTGAAATGACCAAAATACCCTTGTGTGTACCAAAAATTTAAATGCATAATTATTATTAATTAAATACCTTTTAAATACAATTTAAATTAAGGAAAATAAAGTAAAAATGGTAAAAATTGATTGGGCCATAATTAAGGCCGGTCATTTGGCCCAATGCCCTCTCCAAGGTTTGGCCTATCACTAATTTATCACTCCATAAATTTTATTTCACCTCTAAACCCTAAAAATACAATGAGCCGCCACTCTTAAAATTCCCACACACTACCTCCGATTTTTAGAAATCAAAAACCTATTTTTCTGGAGTTCTTCATGATGCAAGGAAGGTGAGAAAAATAGCCACAAAGTCCTGGAGTCGATCGTGTGTTCATGGTGAATTAATTGGTTCGAAAAACCCTAGCCGAGCAACAATAATTCGAAGCGTGTGAATCCTTTGATCTAAATTATTTCTGGTATTTTTCTAGCTCTCTCTCAATCACATATAACATGGGAAAAATATTGAAATCGAACCATGCTTCATGTATTGATCGAATGAAAAATGAATAGCTTAAAACCCTAATTTTGAATAATCGATCCTAATAAATCCATGCGATTTTTGTGAGATGTTTACTTATTTTTCCTGGGTTCTATATGCCTCATATAACATGAGAAAAATGGTTCCTTGATTTGTTTGAGTCGAATTCATGATTTATGGATTTTAATTAAAACCGGATTTAAGAAAGAAAAAGGGAAAATCGTGGAAAATCATAAGTCCGATCGATCTAGGGTTTTCAAGGGATGAAATCTGGAAATAATAGTGTTTCAATGATGGTAAAATTATTGGATAATGATTGGGATTATTAGGGTTTGATTTTTGATAAATAGTTTGTGTACCGATTGAATAATTAAATGTTAAGGGGCTGTTTTGTAATTATTAAAACTTGTGGGATATTTTTGTAATATTGTATGGACCTAGGAGAATGTGTAAAAATTATAACATGAGGGTCTTATATGTAAATTAGGCAAGAAAAGGATTTAAATTGTAATATTAATGTCGAATTAAAAATAAATAAAAATGAGGGACTAAATATGTAATTTCTGGAAACTTGGTGGTGTTTTGAGTAATAAATTATATTCAGGGGGTTATGTGTAATTTTGGTGATTTAATGGCTTAATATGTAATTGTTAATAATTAAAGATTGAAAATGTAACTTTAAGGGTTAAATATGTAATTTTGATAACTAGAGGGACTTGATGTGTAAATTGTGAATGTTTAAGGGTGTGTTCGTATAACATGTTAAAATAAGTGTTCATTGTGTAAAATTGGTAAATTAAGGGTTAATATGTAATTATAGTAAATTATATAATTCGAATTTGTAATTTAAAAAGTATAAGGACCAAATGTGTAAATTACCGAAACATTGAGGGCTGTTTGTAACATAATTAAATTGAAGGTTAATCTCTGTAATTTGAAGAATAAAAAGGACTTGGTGTGTAATATGAATATTGTAAAGGTTAAATTTGTAAATTATGTAAGTATAAGATTAAGTTGTAAATTAATAAAGTAAAGGGGTGTAATCCGTAAATATTGGAAACGTGAAGACTAAATGTGTAATTCTGGAAATTAAAGTATTCAAATGGTAAATTATGAGATTTCTAATTTAAACCTTGAACTTTGGTAAAGTTACGTTTATAACCCTGAACTATGAAAACTTGTCATATTTAACCCTAAACTTTTGTGACTTGTTTAAATACACCCTAAAACCATATTATGATTCAATAATAACTTAACCTAAATGAGAATATGGAATCTCACTAATTATGGAAACTTACTAAATATGGAGACCTGCTAAAAATGGAAAGCTACTTAAAATGGAAAGGTTTGTAATTCTTTTCTACCCCTCTAGGTGTGAAGAAGGAGATGACATGATCCTTTGCATCTTATTCTTTTGGTTTGTGCTGTGCTTTGGAATAAGGTACAGATATTCTGCCCTTTTAATAAGGTGCCTTCGACCTCTTGATTTCCACTGTAGGCGCTCGTAGGATAACCTTTGCGAAGTTGCGTAGAATTTTCCCATAGGAATATAAGTCATAACCGGTGAGGAATGGGTAGTCTAGGACATCCATGTGAGTAGTAATTGCTTCCGCATCACTCTAAATCTTGCCTTTGCCTTTAGTCATGCCTTATAAGAACGTTTGTCGCAGAAGACGGGGAAGTCTTACTTTCCGTCATTTGAATGATGAACGTTGTATGTTAACCAATTTTCCTTTAGAAGGATTTGATGTTGATATTTGTCCTGTACGGAATTGTTATCTAAGCATGCTGATGCTAATAACTGATATTCCATACATCTCAACTCTGTCAGTTAAATGATGTTCGTATTACTATCGGTGCACACCCTATCATTCCTATGTTATAAGCTAAACAAGATTCCAATCTTTTGAACTGTTCACAATTCTAACCTTCAATTTGATATATTTGACCTTGATATATTCTAATACTCTCCCATCCCACACTTTGATGAACCATGTACCTAAATTTGATATGTGAACTATCCGTATGATTTGACAACCACATTCGCTTTGAGAATCCGTTTCCCTTTGGATGTATTTGACTTTGAGGTCTCCTGATTATGGATTGATGGTTTTTGTAAAGCTATCATGGACTGCAATATTTGAAATGCGACCCTTAACAATCTGCTTCACCATATTTTAATATGATATTCTCAATCATTTGAATCTGTTAAAATTATTGTTGCTATGAAGCACATACTCCGATCTCTTTGATTCCCAATTTTCTCCTAACACCTGTTAGTATCCACTCTTAGAAAGCTCCGGCATTTGAAAGTTTGTTGTACGAATTTCTGGTGCTTCTTATGAACCTTTTGAGATCCGTTTGGGAAGTAAAGTTTGCATTGAACTAATCTGAATTGGCGAAACCACGATACTGAAGAAGTTAAGAGATTGTAGGAACTGATGGGATATGAGTTTGTTCACTTCAGTGATCTCTTGAATGCTCCTGTTGGGTTATGAGGAAGAAAGAGAGAAGTGGGCGGCGGCACACCGACCATCGTGAATGTAACCGTAATCATTATTCCATTTCCGCGTATCAATATTTGATTTGTTCTATTTTTGAAACTCCGTAGCAGACGACCTCATTTGAGTTTGAAAGACGGGAGAAGCAACCACAAGAACATCTGAGAAGGAAGTTGACTAGTTGAGATTAAGTTCCGCGAAGCATTACAATTTGATTTGTGAAGAGAAAGATTTGTGATATGAAGTTTCTCCCTAAGAAGATTTCCTGAAATTGCTTTAGTACCCGTGTGACCACTATGAGTTTTGAATGATGTCAATTGTATTGACTAGAATATTCATGTTTTCGCAAGTATTCGGACAATTGTCATAGTATGATAGTATGTTTGTGCTCAGAGACGAACGAGGAACACGTTGACCATTTTTAGTATGAAGTGAACCGACCCTTTTTTCTAGAAGAATAGATTCACTTGATGATCAGAGATTGTAGCAAACAACACCACCAGGTATCCGATGACGACAGAGTTTCCACAGAAAGGACCAAGACTGAAGACCATTGTCAGAGTTAGAAACCTTGTAGCAGATGTGCAGAAGAGGTCCGTGACAGGCGTTACCAAGAGAGAAGCAGGTGAGAAGAAGACAGACTGAGATGAGACTCGATTATACCTCAAGCAGCACGTGGAGATTTCAGTTGGGCATCAAGACGACCAGACCGTGGAAGATGAGCTTTCAGCACATAAACCAGGAAGTCCACAGCAGTTTGAGTTGGTGAATTTTGAATCATGCTAGAAGACCTGTAGAAGACACGCAACCTTGTTTCTCTAGTCATTTTAGTTGTACTAAGATGAATTGAGAGCTGAAGCAGACTCGCCAATGGAGGAATGCACGGTGATCACGTAAGAGATTCATGCTACCACACTGAAGTGTCAAGAAGAAGTGTCGAAGACTTGAGGAACCAGACTCAAGTTTATGATTTCCTTTTCACCCTATGATCGTATGATTAGACAAGAGAGCGACTACTTGGAATTTGAAAAGATTCGAGATCATGAAATTGAATGGATGAAATTTTGTAGTAAACGTTTGGATTCGGAAGATTTGATTTTTGTAAAGGATGAAGATATTGAAGACGTAATTCATTTCCTCTTAGACCACTCAAGTTTCCGTTACCTTTCGATAAGATCTTGAATGAGCCTTTTCCCTATTAGAAATTCCGTTCGATGTTCATTATGCATGTGTTGGACGTTGGTTCGTTATGAGAAGGATGATGAATTGTGGAAGACCTAACGTCTCGACGACGAGTTTCATTTTGAGATGTACACATTTCGTTACACTATTTGTAAGTTCAAATTCCTCCGATTTAGAATCCGTAATGATGTTTGTTTTGGACCAACCTTAGGAGGTAGAAAGACTGATAGGTGGTTAAGATAAGTAGTTCTGTTCGCGACTTGAGATAAAGTATGACCATCATGATGGTATACTCATATGATGCTGGTATTATGATGGTTCGCGAACGTGACAATACTTACGTCATATGACGTACCCTCATTATGTTCATAGGATATTTCGAGGAGTACTTTAGAAACCTTAGAATTTTGAATTAGAGATGTGAGAAATTTCGCATTTGTAAGATTTAGGTTCGTTCCACCTATACGCTTAATCTGTTTCGCCGTTATACGATTTGATAAGTTTGGATTCTCGGTACGCGGTTGTTGACCTTTGTAATTCCGATAAGAATCTTAAGTTCTGCTATAAGTTTTTTTCCATTTGATATCACCTGCAATTTATTTTCTGTACGATCTCATCTGATTTGTCTAATCGAATGCTATGGACGGCATATCCGTCACAATCTTGCGTATCCTTGTATCCCTTCCGAGAGAATATGATAACCATTCGTCATGTTTGAATATGATCCTTGCAATCTGAATTTCGTATGATATGTCATTTCTGGGAACTGAAGTTACTTTTGGATCGGCAATGAAGAGTCATGAGAAACAAGTCTTTTTACATTTCCGTTCGCTGTCCGTTGTGTCTTCTGTTTTGTTTCATCTCCGTTCGCAAAGATTCTTTGGAAGAACCACCCAGAGCGGGAAGCTACCTGGGAAACCGAGGAATTAATACGAGCTAGTTATCCGCATTCTGATCTAGTACGTTCTTATTTTGTTTTCGATCCTTTCACTTCTGATTCTTTGCAAATTTCGAGGACGAAATTTTTCTGTTAGAGGGGAAGAGTTGTAAAACCCGAAAATCTAAAACATGCAAAAATTACCAAAATGCCCCTGAAACTTTAAAATTTAATTAAAGCTTAATTAAAGTTCCGAATCGATCCCAAACTTCTGGAAACGAGCAAGATATGGTACAAAATAATTTTGAAGACTTCGATTAATATTTATACAAGTTGTGAAATGACCAAAATACCCTTGTGTGTACCAAAAATTTAAATGCATAATTATTATTAATTAAATACCTTTTAAATACAATTTAAATTAAGGAAAATAAAGTAAAAATGGTAAAAATTGATTGGGCCATAATTAAGGCCGGTCATTTGGCCCCATGCCCTCTCCAAGGTTCGGCCTATCACTAATTTATCACTCCATAAATTTTATTTCACCTCTAAACCCTAAAAATACAATGAGCCGCCACTCTTAAAATTCCCACACACTACCTCCGATTTTTAGAAATCAAAAACCTATTTTTCTGGAGTTCTTCATGATGCAAGGAAGGTGAGAAAAATAGCCACAAAGTCCTGGAGTCGATCGTGTGTTCATGGTGAATTAATTGGTTCGAAAAACCCTAGCCGAGCAACAATAATTCGAAGCGTGTGAATCCTTTGATCTAAATTATTTCTGGTATTTTTCTAGCTCTCTCTCAATCACATTTAACATGGGAAAAATATTGAAATCGAACCATGCTTCATGTATTGATCGAATGAAAAATGAATAGCTTAAAACCCTAATTTTGAATAATCGATCCTAATAAATCCATGCGATTTTTGTGAGATGTTTACTTATTTTTTCTGGGTTCTATATGCCTCATATAACATGAGAAAAATGGTGCCTTGATTTGTTTGAGTCGAATTCATGATTTATGGATTTTAATTAAAACCGGATTTAAGAAAGAAAAAGGGAAAATCGTGGAAAATCATAAGTCCGATCGATCTAGGGTTTTCAAGGGATGAAATCTGGAAATAATAGTGTTTCAATGATGGTAAAATTATTGGATAATGATTGGGATTATTAGGGTTTGATTTTTGATAAATAGTTTGTGTACCGATTGAATAATTAAATGTTAAGGGGCTGTTTTGTAATTATTAAAACTTGTGGGATATTTTTGTAATATTGTATGGACCTGGGAGAATGTGTAAAAATTATAACATGAGGGTATTATATGTAAATTAGGCAAGAAAAGGATTTAAATTGTAATATTAATGTCGAATTAAAAATAAATAAAAATGAGGGACTAAATATGTAATTTCTGGAAACTTGGTGGTGTTTTGAGTAATAAATTATATTCAGGGGGTTATGTGTAATTTTGGTGATTTATTGGCTTAATATGTAATTGTTAATAATTAAAGATTGAAAATGTAACTTTAAGGGTTAAATATGTAATTTTGATAACTAGAGGGACTTGATGTGTAAATTGTGAATGTTTAAGGGTGTGTTCGTATAACATGTTAAAATAAGTGTTCATTGTGTAAAATTGGTAAATTAAGGGTTAATATGTAATTATAGTAAATTATATAATTCGAATTTGTAATTTAAAAAGTATAAGGACCAAATGTGTAAATTACCGAAACATTGAGGGCTGTTTGTAACATAATTAAATTGAAGGTTAATCTCTGTAATTTGAAGAATAAAAAGGACTTGGTGTGTAATATGAATATTGTAAAGGTTAAATTTGTAAATTATGTAAGTATAAGATTAAGTTGTAAATTAATAAAGTAAAGGGGTGTAATCCGTAAATATTGGAAACGTGAAGACTAAATGTGTAATTCTGGAAATTAAAGTATTCAAATGGTAAATTATGAGATTTCTAATTTAAACCTTGAACTTTGGTAAAGTTACGTTTATAACCCTGAACTATGAAAACTTGTCATATTTAACCCTAAACTTTTGTGACTTGTTTAAATACACCCTAAAACCATATTATGATTCAATAATAACTTAACCTAAATGAGAATATGGAATCTCACTAATTATGGAAACTTACTAAATATGGAGACCTGCTAAAAATGGAAAGCTACTTAAAATGGAAAGGTTTGTAATTCTTTTCTACCCCTCTAGGTGTGAAGAAGGAGAGGACATGATCCTTTGCATCTTATTCTTTTGGTTTGTGCTTTGCTTTGGAATAAGGTACAGATATTCTGCCCTTTTAATAAGGTGCCTTCGACCTCTTGATTTCTGATTTGAACCTATGATACGAACCTTTGACATGAACTCTTGATATGAACCTTTGACTTCTGAACCTCTTATATGAACCCTGTGATATGAACTTGAGATTTGGACTATGATTATGACATATGAACCTATGCTTTGATATGAACCTTTAACCTTGACCCCAGTTTGATACTACGAGTCAAATATGTTCCCTAGCCATGAAGGTAACATGGCCGTGTCATTGATGCACCAATGGCATGACTAGTGTGTAGCCCTAGTGATTTGGTTACACCGTCCCCATTATGATATGATATGAGCTCACTATGATATGATTTGATATGGCCAATATGATTTGTTTGGGGGGCGAATGGATGCATCCTAGATATGTTCTGATATGATATGTTTTGATATGATATGATATGGTGACTGGGGCTGGGTGCAATCCACTCCTTTCACAAAATATGGGAGCTAGCTACTCCATTTGAAGAATGAGGACACCCCTCATATTATCTGATTATCTGAGAGGTCTCCCCTCTATATGATTATGAAGATATGATATGATATGTGATATGTTATGATATGGGCTCGTGGTGGATGACTGTCCTAAACCTTACTCTTTATTTCCTATATCTCATTCATTATGATATGTCTGTTCATTTCCATTTGATTTTGGTTTCCGTTTATTATATATCTGTTCACTGGGCTTTTTAAGCTCAGCCGCATTTCTTTTCCTGCGGCAGGTTTTAGTAGGAAGCCAGGAGCTTGGGTTTGCTTTGGGATGAGAGATTAGCTTTTGAAGACGATACCTTAGTTTTAGTATTCATTTATGTATGACTACGTAGATTTGGTATATTTTCCTTTGTAATATTGTAAACCATTTGTATTATGTAAGTCGTATGTTATGCTTGCCTTTGATATGTCACCATTTCGTGACACTTCTACCCTTGCCGGGTTGGGGTGTTACACCTGCACCGGGAGACTACTGGATGATTATGCCAAACATGGGGTTGGTTATTGCTTCAGTGACTAACCGGCCTGTTGTATTTATATCCGAGCGACAAAGTCATACGTGTTTTCCGCTTTTTTCCGGTCCAGATCCAATCCAAGGAACTAGCCCCCTTGTGATTGCCCGTGTGGGGAGTGAGGATTGTGGTCACTTCATTCATCTGACGCTAGACGAAAACTCACCAGTTTCGACTATTCACCAGCAATGGAGGGCGTATAGAGCTGCCGATGCATCCGGCTGGGAAACTTTATATTACGATCGACTACACCTGTATACTGAGATTAGACAAACACAAACATAGTAAATGATTACTGATTTATGTTGTAAATAATTATACAGACAAAACATTGTAAATGATTACTGATTTATGTTGTAAATAATTATACCGACAAAACATTTTGAATGATTACTGATTTATGTTGTAAATAATTGTTTGTATTATTTAAATTAACAATACATTACTGATTTATGTTGTAAATAACTGTTTGTATTATTTAAATTAATTCTTTGGCCAGGTGGAACAAAATAATCATTTCTTGTGTCGCTGTCGGAGAGGATTGATTATAGAGAGGAAATCCCGTATAGACACTAGTTATGGTCAACTGTATTATGCATGTCCTTTTTCAGTGGTAAATAATCATACGTTTGCTTAGTTATGTAAATCATTTGTTTGTTAATAATACATTTCTTATTATTTTCTTAACATGTAACAGCCAGGAACAGATGACTTTGGGTGTGGGTACTTTATGTGGAAGCATGCTTTTCAAAAAAAGTACTTTAGTCAAGCCTCTTCTTCAACGCAGTGCTCAAACTGCGTAGCTAAAAATAATAAAATTGACAAGCAAACTAATAAGATTGACAAGCTTGAAACAAGAAACAAGAAACAAGATGTTAGTGTCTCAAAACAAGAAGTTGATGACAAGAATAAAGACGCTCGAGGCATCACTGAAATTGGCAAGGAATCCTGAGGATCACGCATGTCAGTCGGGTGCAATGCTCCATGAGCTTTTAGATGACATAAATAATCTTCACATGTAGTAGGTGTTGTTGTTTTTAAATAATGTGTTAATGTTCTTGTTTAATTGAATAATAACAGTTTTTTTGTAGTTGTTTAATATGTTAACGTTAATGTGTTATTGTTGTTGTTTAAATAAATAGAAACACATTAGACGAATACATTGTAGTTGTTTAATGTGTTAACGTTAACGTGCTATTGTTGTTGTTTAATTAAATAGAAACACGTAAGACGAATACAAATTAGATAACATAAAAAACATAACAAATAAACATTACACAAATACTTACTTTAACCAAAAAAAAATAAAAATAAAAATGGTACAAGGTACAAAAGTACAAAAGTACACCTACCCTACTAGAGGGGTGTACTTTGTATTTATAGGGGGGTTTAGATAACTCGTCCCAATATATATATATATATATATATATATATATATATATATATATATATATATATATATATATATATATATATATATATATATAAACAGTCGTCATCTTTTGGGGATATATTCAAGAGACTCGGACAACACAAGACATAGGGAGCGAATTATATATTTTATGGTGGATCCCATTGACATAGAAGAAAAGACACAGCCGAGATGATGTGCATTAAGGTGATGCGCGGCTAAACTTTTTTTGTAATATCTTCCGGTAAAAGATATTTGGTTTGATCATTTTTATGGATTTTATTTTGTTTGTCAAATATTAATTCGTATGATTTTAATGCATATCATTTATTTGATTTTAATATTTTAGTATAATTATTTGATTGAATTATTGCGAGACATATTATTGCGAGTCAACGATTGTGCCGATCCTAATTAGTTTAGGGGTTAAGACGGTCGTATGGTAAACATAATTTGTACCCATAATTGTTCATTTGAATAACTATTAAATTAATTGATAGGATTATTGTAAGACATGTTATTTCTAGTCAACGAGTCGTGCCGAGTCCAACTAGTTTAGGTATTAAGACGATTCGTGTGGTGAGTATAACTTGTGCCCAAAATTGTCCTTTTTAGTTAATACAAACTATGTCTATGTGGTTTGAAAACAAACATTAGTAATAATCCGTAACTTGATCATACAATTATATCCGGAGCCGGGAGGGATTGCTTTTTAGTCAACTGTTTACGAATCTTATTTTTATTTGCTCATTTAATTTTTATTTGTTTATTTACTTTTTGTCGCTTATTCACTTTCTAGTTTAATCCTTAGCTTAATTAGTATTTAGTTATTAAGATTTCAAAACCAAAACCTTTATTGATCAGTGATCACCCCAAAATTTAAATTAAAACCACATACTCCTCGTGGATACGATACCCGCTTGCCATATCTAGTATAAGGTAATTATGTTTATTTTTGATCGGTACAACGACATCGGTCAACATGCATGATAAAGCACATGAGACTTAGTCTTATTACAAGAAATATAATTATTGGAAACTAGAGAACGCAACACGTCACTTCCTGGATGTCCAAGTCGTTGATGCCACGTGTTTTGACCGACAAGAAAGGCTTGAGGTGAAGTCGGGGTGGTGACATGATAGAGATCCCCGGTGGTATCACATCTGAGGAGGATTTGGCGGGTCCAGTAGTCCTTCACAGAAAAACCGAACTCGTCAAACTCAATTGTACATTTATTATCACGTACAAATTGACGAACATATATCAAATTTTTAACAATATTAGGGGTAATGAGTATTATTTAAGTGAAGTGTTCTGTGAGGGGTGGTCAAAGTGCTATCGCCCGTGTTGGTGACGGGAATAGATTTTCCATCACCAACAAAGACGGATGGATAAATGCAAGAATTAAAAACAATACTAAGATTATTAGCAGAGGAGTTAAGATGAGATGACGCACCAGTGTCCATGTTCCAATTAGAATTGGCCGGTTCTTGAAGTGTGATGGTGTTGAAAGCTTGAGGGAGGAGCGTTTCCTGAGTACCTGAACCATACACTGCCTGAGCTAGGAGTGCTTGTTGTTGTGGAGAAATATTAGACATAACATGTTGCGAACCACCAAGACCTGATTTCTGTTGCGTACTGGAAGGCCCAAAGCCAGGCGGTGCAGGCTTGTGGCCTAATAAGGAGGTCGGCTGGGCTTGGCTTAGTTGTGCTATTAATTGTTGTTGGGCCTGCTAGATTGCTAAAAAATTTGGAGTACCAATAGTATTAGTATGGAACGTACCAAGCCCAATATCTTTAGCTTGGCCACATGACACATTATTTGAACCAATAGCCTGCCTCGAATTAGAAGATGTTCCATAACCAGTAGCATGTCTCTCGTAGTATCATGTATATAGCGACAAGAATTACCCCACCTATAAGAACCACAAGAAATATTACGACAAACCTGAGGGGCGTTCGTGCGTGTGTCTCGAGTGTTACAAGAATCTTTCCCCTAGCATTATTAGTCTCGGAAATAAGTACTTGAGGTGCCGAGGAGGATGTGTTAGTAGAAACATGAGTGGGTCGAGAGTTAAGCCTCATCTCTTCAGTGCTCGCCATGGAACACATGGTGTCAAGATCGGGAAAAGGGTCTTTGTGGGCAATGACGCTAGCGAGGTTTGCATATTTTTCATTCAATCCATTGATTGCATAGGTTACAACATCATCATCGGACATAGGAGAGCCAAGATCGCTTAGTAGAGTGACGATCGATTCTATTTTTCTAAAATTTGCATCGGCACTAAGATCACCCATGTGAATGACACGTAACTCGCCTTTTAAAGCGACGGTACGTGTACGTTTGTTGTCAAGAAAGATTTTCTCAACGAGTTCCCAAGCCACTTTAGCCGTGGGAGGGTTGGCTTTGATTAGACATCCTTGTAGGGCGGGAGCTAGAGTTAAAAGTATCCACGACTTCACTATTGAATCGGCAGTGAGCCATTCTTCCGTGGGTGGAGCGGATGTAGAGGTTGTAGCAGCACCTTCGATGTGCTTTAGGACACCGAAGTTGTTGTAATGAATCTTGAAAAAATAGCACCAAGATGGGTAATTTAACTCAGTAATGTCAAGTTTGACGGGAATCACGTTGTTAATGTTGTTCACGGCATATAGTTTTTCTACAAGGGTTAGGGTGGGAGGTGGTGTAGGGATATCTCCGTTTGTCATTATGACGACCGAAAAGATGGAAGGGGAGGGTCGATGTTTTCTGTTAAGGTTTTTAGGATCTTGTTTGAGTCGATACCATGTAGAACCGTATCATTGATTGATTAATAATGAGTACAAGGAATGTATATATAACATACAAGTGGACCGATATGTAACACCCCGTAAATTATGAGTTAACAGCGGAAGACTAATCGGGGTATTACGGGGAGGATCATAGTCATAATCATAGAAAACGGCTCAAAAGAGGCGTTTTGAAAGTTATTGCCATTCAAATAATATTTGAGATACAAAAGTGAAATATCAGAGTTGTGAAATCCTATAAAAGGGTGTAGTAGTTTGAAATGAATGACATGATTTATTTTACACCACAAAAACCATCAGTTAGTGCCCACTCCGTGTCTTGTCTGCTCCGTTAATTACCTGAGATAAACATGCTTAAAAGTGTCAACACAAAGGTTGGTGAGTTCACAGAGTTTATAAGTAAATAGTTGATTTCAATAGTTTCGAGTGTGATGTGATAATTGTAATAAATACCAATATTGATGAAATAAGCAGTGAGTTACGTTGGGTGAAATACATAAGTAAATTGTATGTAAATCAGTTAAACACAAGTGTAGGATTGCATGTGAATTACAATCATAATTTGAAATAGTGATATTGCAGTTGTATATATATATATATATATATATATATATATATATACATATATATATATATATATATATATATATATATATACATATATATATATATATATATATATATACATATATATATATATATATATATATATATATACATATATATATATATATATATTGCCCTAAGTCTCATGACACGCAAACGTTAACAGAGTACCGGGATTCGGTAGGGAACACACCAAATTAATGGAGTGAGTTATGGCCCTCGGGGTAATAGGGGATTTGGAAATTCCTATTTCATTTAAATATAATGCATTGCGACTAATCCGACTAGCAACTAAGGCTTTCCGTCAAGTATTAGTGGAATAGGCAGTCAGCCTCCAACAGATCTGTTCACTATATTCGCGTTCACTCGCAAGTGATTAATGGCTCATGATGGGGAGGGGCTTCTGGCAATAAAGTAACTTAGGCAATATCAATCAGGTGTAGCATACATAAAATACTTGTGTTCTATTTTGTAGCATGTATTTTCCTAGGAGATAGGTGATCCGTCCCGAAACACACTTATAATTTAAACAAATGCAGTCTCAGAACAGGATGCTCGTGTGTAGTGTGTGAAACCAGGCAAGTGATTACCTGGGTCGTTTCCCAACGAGGTGTGAATGGAAAACTGTGCAAAGCTAGGATTAAAGTGATTGATGATTCAGATATTTTTGGATTTTGCTTTTTTATACTAATGAACAATTTAAAGACAAATATGCACAATAAAATTAAACGCGAATAAATAAATTACAAACGCGTAACGAAAAAGCTAAAATGGGACAAAAACTAAAATTTATAAAATTTAAATCCTAGAAATGTAAAATAACTTAAAACTTATTTAAAAACTTAAATTATATTTTTCTACACTTTTTATTTAATTATTATTAATTATTTATTATTTAATAACTTATTTAACTATTTAAATTTAAAAAAAAAATATACTAAATGAACTAAGAAAATTCTAAAACTTTTTCTAAAAATATTACTAAGTAAATAGAAACTAAGAAAATTTATAAAAATGAAAATTACTTAATTAAAATTTAAAAAGATAAATTCTATTAAATAGAAGCTATCACTTTATTTCTATTTTTGATTTTCTTATGACCTAAAAATATTTTTATATTTTTCCTAGATTTAAAATGATAAAGAAAATTATGAAAATTGGAATTATATTTTTCTGATTATTATTCTAATTATTATGATTTAATTACTATTATAAACTACTTAAAATGATTAAAAATATTAAAACTATTCAGAAAATTATGAAAATTTACAGATAATTCTAAAATAATATTAGAAAGATAAGAAAAATAAAATGAAAAGTTTGCTAAGCCTGATAAGCAGATTTGGGCTAATAAGCAATAAGCTAATAAGCCAAAAATAAGCTAAAAAGCACTAAATTTGACCAAATGATCAGGACTTACTTAAACAACTATAAAAAGCATGAAACAACTTAAAATACACAATAAGCACAAGGATTTAACAATTTAAGCACTTGGCTGCTTGTGGAATTCAAGACAGACAATTCATAAAAGTGCTAAGTTGAAAGGCAATTTAAGCAATCCAATAAGCAGATAAGTGGGATTATTATGGGGGCAAACTCAAGGCTATACTGCTGGGTATCTAAAAATCATAAAAGCCCCATCATACAACACCCAATTGATGTCCAATTGATGCTTAGATCAGCAACTCAGACAACTGAGTCTGCTGATTTTGTCTGTTCTGTGCAGGGATGCACAGAATTGGTGCAAGGTTTCTAGTATTTTGTGAATGCACTAAGTAGACCAAATGGGACTCAAAACTACCAAGGAAGTGGTCTGAACAAGCTTGAAGCTTGTATGAGTTTATTTGAGCTTTTGACAGTCCAATATGATCACAAAGGGTTCAAAATGGCTAAACCTAGTTAAATGGCTGATCAAAGGTTGGAAAAAGCTTCTTAGGACTTAGATAAGCTTATGAAAACTTAGCTTAATGACCAATCTACAGTAACATTGAGCTTGGCTTGTGAAACAGTCAAAACCAAACACCCCTTTAGGATGTGTCTGTTTTGATTTTACAAAGGAAATTCCAAATTTTAAACTAAGAGTATGATTATTACTGAATACCTAGCTTATATAAACCCTAATGAGCAACTTTTATCAGAAAATTAAGCAATCTAACAAGCTTATACTAATTTGACTATTTTTGGTCTATTCTATGATTTTTAAGCAAAGTGGAAAACAAATTAGATAACTACTGATTTTAATGATCAACTATGATCACAAACTAACAATAAGCACAAAACAACAACAATAAGCTACTTATAAGCAGATATACAGTACTATGGAAATTATGGAAAAATCCAAGAAAAGCTCACAACTGATTTTGCTATGGAAATGAGAACAAGGAACCAAGGACCAATCTAGCTTGTCAGAAACAAGCTAGATAACCCAGAAAAGCTTCCTGAACTAGCTTATCCACCCAGAAACAACTTATTGCTCCTTAGTTTGACTTTTCTTGACTTTCTTCAATTCTTGAATTTGGAACATGTTTACACTAAAATAGACTTACAATAAGCTATAAGAAGCTTATATAAGCTATTAAAAACAGCTAAGAAGCTATTTTATATACTACTTATTAAGATTGATTTCTCAGAACATATGAAAATCAGAAAAATTGGAATAAACATTAACTAATGACAATAATTAAAGAAACAACAATAAATACACTAAAGATACTTGTATTGATTGATTGAGATTCAAAATTACAATTTAAACTACTGGGAATGGAAATACGATTATACTAAGATTACACTATTTTTCCACACACTTTATTTTAGCTACATTACATACTATATATACATAAATTAAAGTGGGATAATCCTCAGTCGACATCATGATCAAATCCCCACCCTTGAATTGCTCCAATTAAATCTCCATTGTCCACTTGTAATTTTGGCGGGAAATCAGGAAATTGGTGATAATCACTGATTTAGCTAGTGGGAGAGTGGGAGAGAAGCAATTAATGCTTTTGGCATGTTAGGTGGCGTGTAGGAGGAGGGGGGATGAGGTGGTGAGTGGTATTGGTGAGGTGGGGGGGGTGACTGGGTGGTTTTGGCGGGTATGGTGGTATAAGGAAGACGGGTTTGACTTGTTTGACTGAGTGGTTAACTCAGACAAACAAGTTGGGCTTATTTGTTTTGGGCTTGGACAAAGGGTAGGCTGGGTTGGGTTTATTGGTTGGGTATTATTTTTGGGTAAATGGGATAAGGGTTGGATTGGATTTAGTGTTTAGGTGTTGGGTTTATTAAACAAAGCATGGTCCGGATTTAGTAGAATTTAAACATAGGGACCAAACTTGTAATTTCTGAATTGTTGAGGGCTGAGTTGCTATCTTTCCAAAATATCTTCAAAGGATTAAACCTGCCACAAAATAATTACACAAGGACTAAAGTTGTATATTTTTAACATTTTAAAACTTTAAGGACCTTTTATGTAATTTTGGATTTTAGAGGGGTTTGTTTTGTAATTTCCCAAAAGTTATCAAAAGTGTTCCAATTTGTAAGTTCATGCATAGTACAAGGGTATTTTGTGAAATTTCAAGTTTTATAATATCCAGGGACCATTTTTGCCAATTTTGATACTTGAGGGGTAAAAGTTGCCAAGTTGTGTAAACTTTTTTCCAGGGATCACTTGTGAACATTTTTGGTTTCCCAAGGACTTAAGTTGACTTTTTATTTATTTAAAACCTTCAGGGACTAGTTTTGACAACTTTTGAAACTTCGGGGACTAAAACTGCCAATTATGCAAACTTAGCTCGTTTTTGACTGTTTTTAATCATTTTGCACAAGAAACACATAAAAACACAATCAAATGATATTTTCTGTATTTTGAAGCATATTTGCATATTTTTAAAACGTTTTGGCAGTCCAAATGTGACAGAAATGATGAGTATTTAGACACTCATCAATCCCCCACACTAAACTATTGCTAGTCCCTAGCAATATTTTATGAAGATTTAATGGATTTGAAAGACTCTTTACCAAAAGCCATTACTTCTGGAGTAGCCAATTGTTTCAGTTCAAGTAAGAACTTTGGCACAATGATAACCAAATGATTTTGAGCAAACCATCAGCTGTCAACGGTTTTGATTTGTCTTTACCAGAAGCCGTTTGCTTCTGGACTAGCCAACTCTTAGATAAATTATCAATATTATATTTGGTGAGCTGATTACCAATCATGGATTTTCACTGCCTTAACCACAAGCCATAACCTTGCGGGCTAGCCAACTCTTCACTTATGAAGATATGGTGAGTCGAATACCATACAATTTTGGGCAAATTGCAAGCCATCAACTGATTTGAGACATCTTTACCAAGAGCCGTTTGCTCTCGGATTAGCCAATCCTTATGTGGGTTAGACATGGCGGACTGATAACCATTTATTGCGTTCTAAGTGAGAAAAAAATTTTAAAATTTTGGCTAAAATGGGGGTGCTAGATGATACATTTGATAAAATTCGCAAGAATTTCCCCCCCACACTTAGAACTGAATATTGCCCTCAATATTCAAAGAACCGGCTGTTAAACCAATACTTAGAACGTGAAAGGGAAATACTAATAGCCTTTTATTTCATATAGTTATTTATTTTATTTTTATTTAATTTGCATTTAAGCCGTTAAGGCATGCAAATTCCCTCTTTTTTTTTTTTTTTTTTTTTTTTTTTTTTTTTTTTTTTTTTTTTTTTTTTGACTGTACATATTTACAATATGTGGGGAATCTCCCCCACACTAGGGTGAGACATGGGTGAAAACCCATATTTTGCTACTGTTTTTGATCACCGAGTCGCTAGCTTGACTCGACCCCGAACTGAGTTGATTCCTCCCGAACAGTCAGGTTTATCACGCAAGCTAACCGCTTGTGAACGGTTAACTGTAACAAAGGGATCCTGAACAGCCTGGAAGAAAAAGCAATTTAAAAGTTTATAGGGAAGTAAGAGACCAGGAAATCCGGCATTTAAACCAATGTTAGATGGACAATGCCGGGGTCAAAAGTAATATCCTCACTCCCGAATGAGTGAAAGATAGGAGAAATCACCGGGTAGGTGAAGGGAAGAAGAGAGATCTGAACAGCAATTAAGATAAGAACTTCCTCCTCAAGAATTGCAAGTGGAGGAGGCAAGTCCTTAAACTTGATCTCAGGAATTTTATCAGTTTTTTCAACTGACTTGGTTTCCTCATTATGAAGTTGTTTTGGTGGAAGAGGGGAAATTGAATCTTCGTTTAACAAATTTTCCAGAAAAAGAATGTCCCCCTCAGGATCAAGATAGTTATCATCAACCTCATGCGGAGGTGAACTATCTAGAGCAAGAAAAGCATCGACTTCATCCCAAAAGGGATCACTTCCCTCAACCGAAGTGAGAGAAGGGGAAGAGTCGGCTATGATATGTTGAGAAGATGTGGTGGGTTCCCCACTCACAGAATTATGAAAATAACCAAGATTTTCTTGAGAGTACTCCTTTGAAGTAATGTCAATGACATCGATTCGGTTAACCGAAGCAGAATTATAATTAGAGGAGTACTTCGATGTTTGATCATGGTTAAAAGTAACAGCTTCCTTATCCACACGCAAGGTGATTTCATGCTTAAATACATCAATAAGAGCATGGCCCGTTTTTAGGAACCCTCTTCCAAGAATCAGAGGAACTTTTTGGTCTGCATCGAAGTCAACAACCACAAAGTCAGCTGGAAAATGGAACTTTCCTATTTTCACAAATACATCTTCGGCAATGCCGCAAGGATGAGTTATGGTTCGATCTGCAAGCTCAAGAGTCATGCAGGTAGGAGTAAGAGCCGGAAGAGAGAGTTTCTTCCATACTGAATGAGGCATCAGGTTGATGCTTGCACCTAGATCTGCTAAGGCATAACATTCAACCATTCCTGGAAAGATACAAGGTAGTAGAAATTTTCCAGGATCTCCAAGCTTCTCCGGAAGCTTTTTCAAGATAACCGCTGAGCAGTTCTCATTTACTGGAGTTTTAGCCATTTCAATCAGTTTTTCCTTGTTGCTTAACAAGTGTTTGATTGCCGCTGCAAATTTGGGCATCAGAATAGTAGCATCCGCAAAGCTTATGTCAAAGTGTAATTCTTTAAAGATTTGATAGAATTTATCATTTTGTTGACTAGCCTTCTCACGGAGCTTTTGCTCATTTAAGCGCGATGGGTAAGGAATGTGAGGTTTGGATTTAGGAGCAATGACTTCAGGAGTCTCAAAGACAACTCCTGGTTTGGATTTCTTTTTAGGGCTAACCGGAGGATGGACATGTGCTGTACTTTGTGGGATTGGAATTTGCACTTTGTCCGTTGTATCCTCCGTCTCTTTTTCCATTTCAAATAACGGAGGAGGAATAGGGCCAGCTGGCCCCTTATAAGAAGCACCACTCCGAGTGGTGATAGCTTTGACGAAAGTGGTATCTTCATCATCATCACTGTCATCAAGTACACTGACAGGAACAGCATTGAGCATTTCGGAATAATATCTGGCTGACCTTTGCTCACTAAGTTTGGTTGACAAACTTTTAACCGTAAATCGTGAAAGAGTAGGATCGATTCTAGACGGCTGAGGAGCAATTGTGGGTGTAGATTTTTGGATGACAGAAGGTTAGATGACCGAAGGTTGGACGTATTTAGCACTTCCATTGTTAGTGGGAAGTACCGGGTCCTTTATCACCTTGAATCCAACATGAGATTTACCACTATGTGTACTGACAGCTTTGAGTTCACCCCTAGGGTTGGTAACAGTGTTACTTGGGAGACCTCCCGAGGTAGAAGGTATATCAGTTAAAGACTTTTTGATCTGATTTAATTGAGCAACCAATAACTGGTTTGTCTCACGTTGTGTCTTATTTGTTTCCTCTTGAGTTTTCATGAATTGCATAAGCAACTCATCTGAGGACGTCTGATTTCGGTTTAAACCTTGGTTTTGATTAAAATTTGGACCACGGTTTTGGTTAAAATTACCCTGATTCTGACCTCGGTTTTGATTGAAATTTTGGGAATTGTTGAAATTTTGTCCCTGATTTTGAACAAAGCGATTTTGATTATTATGATTTGGCACGGGTGGAAAACCAGGTGGGACCATAGCATTCTGTGCTCGGTACTGAGTCTCAGCATGCGGACGGTATTGATTTTGATTTACTGCAGCTACGGGAGCTGGGTAAACAAAAGCATCGGTTGCTTGACAATCATAATACGCATGTGGGCCACCACAAGTTTCACACACTTTGTTTATTGCTTTGATTTGTTCCGGTTTATGAATTTCACTTTTTAATTCTTTCATTTCTTTCATCATACAACGCATTGAATCCGTTAAAAAGGCTAACTCTGATGAGTTACCGGATGAAGAAGAAGCAGTAGGAGTGACAGGAACATTCACTTTGTTTCTTGAAATAGGAACTTTTGATTTATTTTCACAAATTTCAACCACCTCTCTGGGTTTACGATTCAAGATATTGCCACCGGAGGCTGCATTAAGTGCATCTTGATCGTTTTGGGTCAACCCATTATAAAACGTATTTATCTGTTGTAACACATTGAAATCGTGATGTGGGCATTTTCTTAGGAGATCTTTAAATCTGTCCCATGCCTCTCCGAAATTTTCATCGAAACCTTGACGAAAACCAGCAATTTCATTTTTTAGATTAGTCGTCTTTGATGGAGGGAAGAAATAATTTACAAATTTCTTAACGAGATCTTCCCAGGTTTCAATGGATCGAGGGGGTTCTTTATCCAGCCAAATTCGGGCTGCCCCCTCAAGTGAGAATGGAAATAGCATCAATTTGATCACTGTTTGCGGCACATTTTTGTAATTGATTGTAGAAGTCAGTTTGTTGAACCAACGAATGTGTGCATAAGGATCCTCTCGTTCAAACCCGTGAAATTGGTTTGTGGACACGAGCTGAATCAGATGTGTTTTCAGTTCAAAATGATCAGAATCGATGGCTGGTAAAACAATGGCATCTCCATAACCCTCGGTGGGTGCCTGGAGCATTTCAGCCATAGTGCGTTCGTCTGCCATATTATCAGTGGGAACAGTACGAATCTCGGGTTCGACTATTTGGGCAGCACGTCTACGATTACGTCTTCTCGGAATTTCAACGAGTTCACGTAAAGGGCTTGATGACGTGGAAGAACGAGTGCGCATGCACTAAGTAAAATATTCCAATTAAAACAAGACAGAAGCAAAACACAAGTGAACTTAAACCAATAATCAGCAAGCGTACGGTAGCTCTCTAAAAGATAAACGCACAGAGTGGCGGAGAAGCAAAGGTGGGCAATTAAGCTCCTTAAAAACCCGCTTCTTTCAGTCCGACAATTTAATGTCAGACTATCCTAGAACCTCCGTTAGAGTTTGTTTATCAATCAAAGGTGAGCCGATATTCGCAAGTGATACAAAGGCAAGTTTTAAATCTTAGGTTTGGGAACTTATTATGGTCGTACCCCCAGTTAGGTAGTACTCTGTCTTGATTTTCGATGGTAATTTTTTATTGTTATTTATTATTGACAAAGAAAACGGAAATTATTTTTTTGTGTTTTTATTTTTTTGTATGATAATAATAATAATAATATATATAGAAAAGAAAAGAAAAATATTTTTGGTATTTTATATTGTTTTTGGGAAATAGGAACTTCTTGGGAGAAGGATCTCGAATCACTAATCGCTAAAACTTACACAACTGTCGCAGCACACCTCCCCGGCAGCGGCGCCAAAATTTGATCCGTCCCGAAACACACTTATAATTTAAACAAATGCAGTCTCAGAACAGGATGCTCGTGTGTAGTGTGTGAAACCAGGCAAGTGATTACCTGGGTCGTTTCCCAACGAGGTGTGAATGGAAAACTGTGCAAAGCTAGGATTAAAGTGATTGATGATTCAGATATTTTTGGATTTTGCTTTTTTATACTAATGAACAATTTAAAGACAAATATGCACAATAAAATTAAACGCGAATAAATAAATTACAAACGCGTAACGAAAAAGCTAAAATGGGACAAAAACTAAAATTTATAAAATTTAAATCCTAGAAATGTAAAATAACTTAAAACTTATTTAAAAACTTAAATTATATTTTTCTACACTTTTTATTTAATTATTATTAATTATTTATTATTTAATAACTTATTTAACTATTTAAATTAAAAAAAAATACTAAATGAACTAAGAAAATTCTAAAACTTTTTCTAAAAATATTACTAAGTAAATAGAAACTAAGAAAATTTATAAAAATGAAAATTACTTAATTAAAATTTAAAAAGATAAATTCTATTAAATAGAAGCTATCACTTTATTTCTATTTTTGATTTTCTTATGACCTAAAAATATTTTTATATTTTTTCTAGATTACAAATGATAAAAGAAAATTATGAAAATTGGAATTATATTTTTCTGATTATTATTCTAATTATTATGATTTAATTACTATTATAAACTACTTAAAATGATTAAAAATATTAAAACTATTCAGAAAATTATGAAAATTTACAGATAATTCTAAAATAATATTAGAAAGATAAGAAAAATAAAATGAAAAGTTTGCTAAGCCTGATAAGCAGATTTGGGCTAATAAGCAATAAGCTAATAAGCCAAAAATAAGCTAAAAAGCACTAAATTTGACCAAATGATCAGGACTTACTTAAACAACTATAAAAAGCATGAAACAACTTAAAATACACAATAAGCACAAGGATTTAACAATTTAAGCACTTGGCTGCTTGTGGAATTCAAGACAGACAATTCAGAAAAGTGCTAAGTTGAAAGGCAATTTAAGCAATCCAATAAGCAGATAAGTGGGATTATTATGGGGGCAAACTCAAGGCTATACTGCTGGGTATCTAAAAATCATAAAAGCCCCATCATACAACACCCAATTGATGTCCAATTGATGCTTAGATCAGCAAATCAGACAACTGAGTCTGCTGATTTTGTCTGTTCTGTGCAGGGATGCACAGAATTGGTGCAAGGTTTCTAGTATTTTGTGAATGCACTAAGTAGACCAAATGGGACTCAAAACTACCAAGGAAGTGGTCTGAACAAGCTTGAAGCTTGTATGAGTTTATTTGAGCTTTTGACAGTCCAATATGATCACAAAGGGTTCAAAATGGCTAAACCTAGTTAAATGGCTGATCAAAGGTTGGAAAAAGCTTCTTAGGACTTAGATAAGCTTATGCAAACTTAGCTTAATGACCAATCTACAGTAACATTGAGCTTGGCTTGTGAAACAGTCAAAACCAAACACCCCTTTAGGATGTGTCTGTTTTGATTTTACAAAGGAAATTCCAAATTTTAAACTAAGAGTATGATTATTACTGAATACCTAGCTTATATAAACCCTAATGAGCAACTTTTATCAGAAAATTAAGCAATCTAACAAGCTTATACTAATTTGACTATTTTTGGTCTATTCTATGATTTTTAAGCAAAGTGGAAAACAAATTAGATAACTACTGATTTTAATGATCAACTATGATCACAAACTAACAATAAGCACAAAACAACAACAATAAGCTACTTATAAGCAGATATACAGTACTATGGAAATTATGGAAAAATCCAAGAAAAGCTCACAACTGATTTTGCTATGGAAATGAGAACAAGGAACCAAGGACCAATCTAGCTTGTCAGAAACAAGCTAGATAACCCAGAAAAGCTTCCTGAACTAGCTTATCCACCCAGAAACAACTTATTGCTCCTTAGTTTGACTTTTCTTGACTTTCTTCAATTCTTGAATTTGGAACATGTTTACACTAAAATAGACTTACAATAAGCTATAAGAAGCTTATATAAGCTATTAAAAACAGCTGAGAAGCTATTTTATATACTACTTATTAAAATTGATTTCTCAGAACATATGAAAATCAGAAAAATTGGAATAAACATTAACTAATGATAATAATTAAAGAAACAACAATAAATACACTAAAGATACTTGTATTAATTGATTGAGATTCAAAATTACAATTTAAACTACTGGGAATGGAAATACGATTATACTAAGATTACACTATTTTTCCACACACTTTATTTTAGCTACATTACATACTATATATACATAAATTAAAGTGGGATAATCCTCAGTCGACATCCTGATCAAATCCCCACCCTTCAATTGCTCCAATTAAATCTCCATTGTCCACTTGTAATTTTGGCGGGAAATCAGGAAATTGGTGATAATCACTGATTTAGCTAGTGGGAGAGTAGGAGAGAAGCAATTAATGCTTTTGGCATGTTAGGTGGCATGTAGGAGGAGGGGGGATGAGGTGGTGAGTGGTATTGGTGAGGTGGGGGGTGACTGGGTGGTTTTGGCGGGTATGGTGGTATAAGGAAGACGGGTTTGACTTGTTTGACTGAGTGGTTAACTCAGACAAACAAGTTGGGCTTATTTGTTTTGGGCTTGGACAAAGGGTAGGCTGGGTTGGGTTTATTGGTTGGGTTGGGTAAATGGGATAAGGGTTGGATTGGATTTAGTGTTTAGGTGTTGGGTTTATTAAACAAAGCATGGTCCGGATTTAGTAGAATTTAAACATAGGGACCAAACTTGTAATTTCTGAATTGTTGAGGGCTGAGTTGGTATCTTTCCAAAATATCTTCAAAGGATTAAACCTGCCACAAAATAATTACACAAGGACTAAAGTTGTATATTTTTAACATTTTAAAACTTTAAGGACCTTTTATGTAATTTTGGATTTTAGAGGGGTTTGTTTTGTAATTTCCCAAAAGTTATCAAAAGTGTTCCAATTTTTAATTTCATGCATAGTACAAGGGTATTTTGTGAAATTTCAAGTTTTATAATATCCAGGGACCATTTTTGCCAATTTTGATACTTGAGGGGTAAAAGTTGCCAAGTTGTGTAAACTTTTATCCAGGGATCACTTGTGAACATTTTTGGTTTCCCAAGGACTTAAGTTGACTTTTTATTTATTAAAAACCTTCAGGGACTAGTTTTGACAACTTTTGAAACTTCGGGGACTAAAACTGCCAATTATGCAAACTTAGCTCGTTTTTGACTGTTTTTAATCATTTTGCACAAGAAACACATAAAAACACAATCAAATGATATTTTCTGTATTTTGAAGCATATTTGCATATTTTTAAACGTTTTGGCAGTCCAAATGTGACAGAAATGATGAGTATTTAGACACTCATCAATAGGAAAACATATAAAAGTGGTGTATGAATTCATGGTAATTCGTAAAAGTTTATATTACTTGTGTAAGTGAAAACAAGAACTATGTTTCAATAAGCCAATAGAGTGGGTCATCATTTGAGTACAATGTTCAAGGTAAACGAGTAAATTTGTAAGTAGAACGAGCATGTATCTCCCCAAAAGAGTTCAAAATAAGTGAAAGAAGGGGCTATGACTCACCTTGTGTGTAACTGGCAAGGTGAAATGTGAAATCAAGTGAATTACGGGTACGGCTCCAACACACGACCTGATTAATGGTAAAGTCTGAGAATTTGACTTAATATGAATAGTGATTGTGAAAATGAGTAACGGATAACGATTTGAATGGTGATGTGAGTGTGAGTGATATGCTTAAAATGCTTAAAGTTCAAACATAATATTATATATAATATGATAACGCCTAAATCTAACATGATTTTGATAGCGTTATTGGTAGTTTTATATATGTTTTGTGGTTATATTTATATGCTTTTGTTACTAAATCATACCAAAGTGTGTTTGCAAAGCATTTGTAGCCAAAGACAGGAAAATGGATGGAAAAGATGCAAAAAATGAGGAAAAAGGAAGTATTTGAGATTGCATGTGAATCTTGTGTCAAGTTCTGCTCCGTAAGGTACTTCAATGAGTTAAAGTCCGAGTAGTCGAGTTAATAAGCTTAAGGATGAAGGGAAAGATCAAAGAATCAAGAGCTACAACCAAGAAACAAGTCGTACGCAAAGGTCCAAGAAATAGGTTCATCAGCCATAGCCATCCGATCGGTCGCCGCCCGCAACCGATTCGGATGGAGTGAATTTGGATTTACCGAGAAGACCAACCGATCGGTAGACCATTCTATCCGATCGGTTGGAAGTCGCTGTTTGACCCAAGACTTCTTTATTAAGGATTGTGACTTTATAAATCCGGTTCTAGGTCCTTCTTTTCAGTATTCTAACCATTCAATACTACTTGGGGAGCAAGAGAAGCATTTATGCACTTAGACCCTTGGTTAGAGCAATTTATGGAACCATTTGTTGAGTATTTATATACCAATCAATCTAGAGTGCTAGAGAGGTGTTAGAGAAAGAACCATTCACAGAAAATACTCAAGAAATTCGTCCATAAGTCCAGGAGAAGGGAGAAAGTCGAATATACCATTTTCATTGCTTGTGGAATCATTGTCTTTCACTTGTAATCTTATTTCCAAATCATTGTAAGACTTTCAATCATGGTTTCTAATGTTCAAAGTATTGAGTTTACATTTATGTTTGCTATGAGTCGCTAGTGCCTTTGTGCACTTGCTTAGATGATGTGTATTATTCATTGATTGGCATATGATTGTGATAACATGTTTTAATTCAATTTCAAGTCAATTCTAAGAACCAATTGTGATAAAGTTTCATAGTGACATTTGGGTAATCAAGTTTAACTAGTGCTAGTAATCTTAAGGGTTGAAAGAACTATTGTTTTTCCCACTAGTTATAATCATTTGTCTATGAATGATTGTTGTCTTCCACTATTCTTGATTAAACAAAGAAACTTAATTGTGATTGTAATGAAAATGCTTTTGTCTATCAAAACGGATTGATGGTAAACCACTTTAAAGGTCGAGATATTAATAGTTTGCTTTCAATTGTGACCTTTTGTCTATAATCGGTTACCTTTTGTATTGACCATTTCCTAAGCTTGTTTGATTAGACAAAAGATTGTTTTTGTGTTTGAGGAACACCAACTCATGAACCTTGAATTGATCTTGAATTGATTGGTTAAACTTAATGCTTGTTTTTATAAATGAAAATCTTGACGAAGGTTTAATTTGTAGAAACAATAGATTAGTGTCAAAACTAATTATCACAACCAACATGTTTTCCAAAGTTATCACAATCATATTAGTCAATTGTAGTATACTAGTCTAAGCAAGTGTAGTTTTTAATCATTTGAATTTTCATTATATCATTACTACTTGTTTGAGATAGTTGCTTTTAACTTACAATTCGATTCACTACACAAATCCCTGCGAACGATCCCGACTTACCATCAAAATCTTGCTACAACGGACGAGTATACTTGCTCGTATGTGTTGTTATTAGATTCGGTAATTCACCCCCATATAAATTTAAAACTTGCACCGAACCGGGCACATCAAGTTTTTGGCACCGCTGCCGGGGATTTTGATTGTTTTTTCTGTAAGTTTTAGTCCAATTCTCATTTAGTTAGTTTTCGTAAAAAAAAAAAAAAAAAAAAGTTTTACCGAGCTGCCCATCCGATCGGTTGTTCATCCATCCGATCGGTTTTTCCAAAATTTTCATTTACCGAAAGAACCATCCGATCGGCGGACACTTCCATCCGATCGGATCCTTCAAATCAAATTTACCGAGAGATCTATCCAATCGGTAGACTGTTCTATCCGATCGGTTGGACGATTCTGATCTTTTCAAATTGTTTTCATTCTTTGCTCGTTTGTTTAGACATTGCCTCGATTCATTGGGGAATTGTATGAACACTCGATCAACTGGAGTAGAACCAATTCCACCACTTTTCAATCCCGAAAGTTTGATTCGAACAAGATCTAGAAGAAGAAGAAGAACACCCTTTGTTCCACTAGCCAATCGTGTACCAAGAATACCAAACCCAACTTTTGATAACCTTTTTGAAGCCAAAGTCGTTTATAACCCATTCACTGATCAACCTTTTCCTATGGCTGACGATAGACCCATGTGGGAAGCAAACCGAGCCGTAGCACCCACTCCTGGAGCTGCTATTGTTGCTGTCAACTTAGGTGACAATTTCACCGTGAAAGGTCACCATCTTTCTATGATCAAAGACCGTCAATTCGATGGCTGTTCGAGGGCCGATCCTCACAAACACGTTGCCGAATTCATTGAAATTTGTGGCATGTTCCAATACGGTGATACAAATGTAGATGCCATTAAACTCAAACTTTTTCCGTCATCACTTGCTGGAGATGCAAAAGTGTGGTATAACGAATTAACACCAGGAATCATCACTACTTGGGAGGAGATGAGGCAAGCTTTTGTAAGCCGATTCTTTCTACCTGCAATGTTTGATCGACTCATGGGAGAAATTCGTGCTTTCACACAAAATCCTAACGAATCACTCGTCGAAGCCTGGCTTCGTATGAAGGATTTACTTCGAAGTTGTCATGGACATGGTTTAGGACGAGGAACCATTATCCAAATCTTTTACCATGGACTTGATGAAACATCTCAAGGAATTCTTGATGCTGGAGGAATATTTCTTTATAAGACCCCTAACCAGGCATACCAATTGCTTGAAGACCGAGTTCTTCTCAAACTCGACTGGTCAAAGGATGCCAAGACAAAACCCTTAAGAAAAACCGTTGCCTTTGCCGAAAGTTCTGATTCATCTAAACTCATGGAGAAAATGGAAACCTTGGTTTCCAAAATCGATTCGCAATATAAAGATCTTAGAGGAGAGATGAAAGAAATGCGAGATGGTTGTAACAACTGTGGAGGTAACCACCCATCATCAGAATGCGATGATCAACCTATGGACCAACCAAAAGAAGGAGAAGCTAATTACATCCAAGGAGGATACCGAGGAGGAGGATATCGTGGAAATTATTACGGACGAAACTCTGCTAGTTGGCAAGATCGCCGACAAAGGGATAACAACCATGAGTCCCAACCAAAAGTAGAGAACCAAACCTCACAAAATTCCGACAAGAAACCTGAAGAAACAGATTTTGAAAAAATGATGAGAGAATTTGTCACTGCTCAAAAATCAACCAACGAGTTCGTCAAGAATCAATTTTTCAATCTCAAGACCAAAGTTGAGCAAGGTCAGAAAAATCATCAAGCATCTATCCAAGATCTTGAAAACAAATTCGGGAGACTCTCTGATCAAATTTCTTCCCGACCATCAGGTTCGTTGCCTAGTAACACCCAAACCAACCCAAAACCACTATCATCGAATGATAAGACTTATCGTCCACCACAAACCAGAAATGAGCATATCAATGCTGTATTCACAAGAAGTGGCCTGTCTTATGATCCACCACCCAACCCAAACAACACCACAACTATCAATTTCGATAGTGAGGATGAAGATGAAGAATCCAAGAAGGAAAATACACCAAAAACACCACCCAAACCCAAACCCAAACCACCAGTTAAGGCTTACACTCCAAAAATTCCATATCCTCAGAGCCTTAAGAAAGAAAGAATGGAGGAGCGTTATAAGAAGTTTGTTGAAATAATCAAAGAAGTTAGACTCAATGTACCTCTCATTGATGTTTTAGCCAGAATGCCCAATTACGGGAAATTTTTGAAAGAACTTCTTAACAACAAGAACAAGTTGGAACAAATATCCGCTACCTTTCTCAATGAAGAATGTTCAGCTATTGTTCAAAACAAAATTCCACAAAAACTCGGAGATCCCGGAAGTTTTCTGATTCCATGCATATTAGGAAACAACATCACATGTGATGCTTTAGCCGACTTAGGTGCGAGTATTAATTTGATGCCCTATTCGCTGTATACGAAACTTTCAATCAATACCTTGAAACCCACAAGGATGAGTATCCGATTAGCTAATCATACTTACCAATATCCTGTTGGTATTGCTGAGAATATGCTTGTCCAAGTAGGTAAATTCATTTTTCCCGTGGATTTTGTGATTTTAGAAATGGAGGAAGATAGTAGAGTACCCCTTATTTTAGGAAGACATTTTCTAAACACCGCTGATGCGATCATCAAAGTAAAAGGAAAAGAACTCAATCTTGGAGTTGGAGAGGATAGAATCACCTTTTTAATCGATAAAGCAATGAAATATCCACATTCCAGTGATGACACTTGCTTTAACATTGATGTAATCGATGAAGTCACTGAGGAAGAATTGGATGCATTACTTGAAGATTCTGATCCATTCATGACTATTTCAGAGAAGATTAGTGAAACAACTTTTGATAAAGAATTCGCTGATTTTATGGAAGTAAAGATTGATGAAGAAGAAGAAGAAGAAGAAGAAGAAGAAGAAGAAGGAGAGATAATAGAAGAAGATTTTGAGGAAATCAGTTTTAATGATCAAATGAGGATCAAAACATCACTTCAAGAACCACCGATTGATCTTGAGTTGAAACCACTTCCAGAAAATCTTGAGTATGCTTACTTGGAAGACAATTCGCTACTTCCAGTAGTCATATCTTCGTTGCTCAATGATTATGAGAAAGAATGTCTGATTTTAGTTCTTAAGAAGCATAAAGAAGCTTTTGCGTGGAAAACTTCTGACATCCCAGGAATCAGTCTTGATTTTTGCAAACACAAAATCAATTTCGAAGAAGATGCCAAACCAGTTGTAGAAAGACAACGTCGACTCAACCCCAACATGAAAGAAGTTGTTAAAAAAGAAATCATCAAACTTCTTGATGCAGGTATCATTTACCCCATCGAGGATAGTCCTTGGGTGAGTCCTGTTCACTGTGTTCCGAAAAAAGGAGGAATGACTATTGTGACCAACGAACGAAACGAATTAGTTCCTACTAGAACTGTCACCGGATGGCGAGTATGTATTGATTACAGAAAATTAAATAAAGCCACCAGAAAAGATCATTTTCCTTTGCCTTTCATGGATCAAATGCTTGAGAGATTAGCAGGAAATAAATACTTTTGTTTTCTCGATGGTTTTTCAGGATATTTTCAAATTCCTATTGATCCAGCTGATCAAGAAAAGACCACATTCACATGTCCCTTTGGAACTTACGCTTATCGGCGTATGCCTTTTGGATTATGTAATGCTCCCGCGACTTTTCAAAGATGTATGATTGCCATATTCCAAGATATGCTTGAAACGTCTATGGAAGTTTTCATGGATGACTTTTCAGTTTTCGGAAGCTCATTCGAAGCTTGCCTTTCTAACCTCGATAAAATGCTTGAAAGATGTAAAGATGCACATCTTGTTCTCCATTGGGAGAAGTGTCATTTCATGGTAACTGAAGGAATTGTGTTAGGACACAAAATTTCCAGCGCAGGAATGGAGGTTGACAAAGCAAAGATCGATGTCATTACCAAATTACCACCCCAACTAACGTTAAAGCCGTTAGAAGTTTCCTAGGACATGCAGGTTTTTACCGTCGTTTCATTAAGGATTTTTCCAAAATATCTCGTCCAATGACGAAACTTCTTGAAAAAGATGCTGTTTTCGATTTTAATGCAGACTGTATGAAAGCATTTGAAGCATTGAAAACACAACTGACTAGTGCACCCATTATGGTTTCCCCTGATTGGTCACTACCATTCGAGCTTATGTGCGATGCAAGCGATTTTGCTGTTGGAGCTGTATTAGGACAACGAGAAGAGAAACATTTTCATCCTATATATTTTGCCAGCAAAACACTCAACAATGCTCAACAGAATTACACAGTTACAGAGAAAGAATTGTTAGCCGTTGTTTTCGCTTTCGATAAATTCAGATCATACCTTGTACTTTCGAAAACAATCGTGTTCACCGATCATTCAGCGTTAAAATATCTGTTTAAGAAGCAAGATGCCAAACCGCGTCTCATCCGATGGATTTTACTACTCCAGGAATTCGATATCGAAATCAAAGATAAGAAAGGAGCAGAAAATCTAGCCGCTGATCATCTATCTCGTTTAGAAAATCCAAATCTGGAAGAGTTAAAAGAAGATGAGATTGACGATTATTTTCCGGATGAAACACTCATGACTGTTGATACAGATGATGAGAACGAAATTCCATGGTTTGCCAATTATGCAAATTATCTCGTTGGAGGAATTCTAAAGAAAGGATTAACTCATGCCCAACGAAGTAAATTCTTTTCGGATCTTAAACATTATTATTGGGAAGAACCTTATCTTTTCAAAATGTGTCCCGATGGGATGATTAGAAGATGTGTTTATGGTTCTGAAACAAGAAGAATTCTCGATGAATGTCATCATGGCCCAACTGGGGGACATTATGGTCCTTCTACCACCGCTAAAAAAGTATTTAATGCTGGATTCTATTGGCCGACTATTTTTAAAGAAGCCCATACTCTTGTTAAGAATTGTGATGCTTGCCAAAAATCCGGTAGTCTTTCTCGAAGAGATGAAATGCCTCAGAAGAGCATTCAAGTCTGTGAATTATTCGATATTTGGGGAATTGATTTCATGGGACCGTTTCCTAAATCACACAAATACGAATACATTCTCGTTGCTATTGATTATGTTTCCAAATGGGCTGAAGCGGAAGCTCTACCCACAAATGATGCACGAGTAGTTGTTAATTTTCTCAAAAAGCTTTTCGCTCGTTATGGAATTCCTAAAGCTTTGATAAGTGATCGTGGAACCCATTTCTGTAATAAACAAATGGAGAAAATTATGAAGCGATACGGAGTTCATCATCGTTTCGCTACAGCTTATCACCCACAGACCAGTGGTCAAGTCGAAAATACCAACAGAGCCTTAAAAAGGATACTCGAAAAAACGGTTAAAGACAATCCCGCCGTTTGGTCGAGAAAACTAGATGATGCTCTGTGGGCATTTCGCACAGCTTACAAAACACCAATTGGTACAACACCATACAGATTGTTGTATGGAAAAACTTGTCATTTGCCGTTGGAAATCGAACATCGCGCTTACTGGGCATTAAGAAACTGTAACCCAGACCTCAAAGTAGCTGGAGAAAAGAGATTTTTGCAATTGCATGAACTCGATGAGCTTAGACTACAAGCTTATGAGAACTCCAAACTTTACAAAGCAAGAACAAAAGTTTATCATGACAGAAAGCTAAGAATCAGAAAAGAATTCAAAGCTGGAGACAAAGTTATGCTTTTTAACATGAAGTATAAGTTCAAAGCTCCCAAGCTGAAACCGAAATGGTTCAGACCGTATACAGTGAAACATGGATTTCCATCCGGATATGTTGAATTGCATGACAAACATGGTGGAAGTTTCATTGTTAATGGGCACCGAATTAAGTTATACTATGACAAGGAGCAGATGAATGAAGTTTCTATTCAAGAGATTCCGCCTGAATCAGAATATGAAGCTATAACCTTTATGTCACCCTTCCCGGCCGATTTCAAGAAAAACACTCCGTGGGCCGAAGATTCTAGTTATATCTATGATGTTCTACCAAGACCGTGGGAGAAAGTTAAGCTGGAATACATAGATGAAACTGGAGAAGGAATAGTGATTGGAAATGTGTTGTACGTTCCAAAATTTCAAAAGAAGAAGTCAGCACCAACATGAAGAGAGAGAAGTTCGAGTCCGGCTGATGACTCGTTAATAAAACAAGCGCTTCTCGGGAGGCAACCCGTGTGTTTGCTATGTTTATTTTTCATTTTTATTTTCTAGTGATTAAACCCCAAAGTTTTTCTAAATTGCTTAGTTGAACTTAAGTGTGGGGGTGTATCACTGTCTTTTGAATAAAGCGAAGATATATTTCGTATGTGTGTCTCTTTTGTTTTTAGATTACTGCAGATAATGATTTCGAAGCTTGGACGCTAGGATCAAGACTCCTCTTGAAAAGAAAATACGGTTTATTCTCTTATTTCCCTATTTCATTCTTTGTCGTTTATCACATTGAGGACAATGCTTAACTTAAGTGTGGGGGGGGGGGGGTGAATAGGAAAATAAGAATAGATTGTAGTTTTGAGTTGAATTTTAAATTTTGTTTGCCCTTGTAATTTAGTCTTTTGTCATTTTAAAGATCATATTCTAGAATAACTGGATTTATCCACTGGTGAAATCTATAATTTTGAAAATTCGAGATGTGTCCCGATTAATATTGCAATCCATTCTGGGATCGATAACATTAGCTAGCACAGATTATAGCCCTTTCCACTAAAGTGTGAGGATTTGAGCCTGTTCTATATACAACATACATCTTTTATGCTTAGATCTTTTGCTATGAGTGTGCCGGTGATTTTATTTATTCTAGAACTTGTACTTGTAAATCATTACGAGACCGTTGTGAGATCACATTTCGTTTGTGATATAAGTGTATATGCGTGATAAGAGGCAATCTTAGGTTTTATCCCAAATGGCCTTCCATTTTCATATAATGCTATATTAGCTAGCTACATTGGCTAGTTAACCACTCATATGGACCCATTTGTTAGCATTTGTCTTTAATGCTAGATACCCATAGTTACACCCGCCGAGCCTATCTTTTCTTTTGATACAATCCAGAAAAATTCAAAAAGATTTTACACCTTTTTAGCCTAGCCTTATCCATAGTCAAGTCTTGGTTGGTTGCTAGCTATTTGGCAAGATGGATGTTAAGTGGAAATCATGAAAGTTCAAAGAAAGCGTAAACTCCGAAAGTTGTTATCCAAGAAAAGTCAATGCAACTATAAGATGACAAGTCAAAAAAAAAAAAAAAAAAAAAAAAAAAAAGAAAAAAAGAAAAAAAAAGGAGAAAAAGAAGAAAAGTCATTGCAACTATAAGATGACAAGAATAAGCCAATGGGCTAAGTGAATCAAGTATGAATAAAGGAAGTATGGAGTTTTTCACAAAATGGCATGATATTGGTTTGTAATAGCTAGTAACATTTGGTTCGTAGACTTTGACTAATTTTGTTCTTATGTTCAACCAATTGCATAAACATATCCCATGCCTTATCCTACCCTTTTTGACTTTGTGAAATTATTAAGTGTATGGACATGTAGTGACCATCCGATTTCTTGAGGAATTGACTAACGTTGTTAGCGATCTAGGGCGTATTTTGGCGACCATCCGTTATGCAAGTAACGTCGTTAGCGAACCAAGGTACAATCTAGTGACCATCCATTATTTGGTAATGCAAGAATTCGTTGTTAGGGAGCTATTATGTTTTGCATGAGATAGTGGCGCATCAGTCTTTTATACCCCTTTAAGCCTTAAACCCGAATAAAAGCCCTCTTTGATATGTATACTTGGCGCTCACACCATTTCGGTGTAGTTTTGTTTCTTGTACAAGCCTATGGTAATATTTAGATCATGACTGAGCAAATGAGTGTCATTCCTCTTATATACTCCACCAATCATACAAATGAGTGTTTGAGTGAATTATATTTCATTTTCCTTTCGTGAGGTGTTTAGTAATGTGTATTTAGATCATGACTGAGCAAATGAGTGTCATTCCTCTTAATAGGCAGTCAGCCTCCAACAGATCTGTTCACTATATTCGCGTTCACTCGCAAGTGATTAATGGCTCATGATGGGGAGGGGCTTTTGGCAATAAAGTAACTTAGGCAATATCAATCAGGTGTAGCATACATAAAATACTTGTTTTCTATTTTGTAGCATGTATTTTCCTAGGAGATAGGAAAACATATAAAAGTGGTGTATGAATTCATGGTAATTCGTAAAAGTTTATATTACTTGTGTAAGTGAAAACAAGAACTATGTTTCAATAAGCCAATAGAGTGGGTCATCATTTGAGTACAATGTTCAAGGTAAACAAGTAAATTTGTAAGTAGAACGAGCATGTATCTCCCCAAAAGAGTTCAAAATAAGTGAAAGAAGGGGCTATGACTCACCTTGTGTGTAACTGGCAAGGTGAAATGTGAAATCAAGTGAATTACGGGTACGGCTCCAACACACGACCTGATTAATGGTAAAGTCTGAGAATTTGACTTAATATGAATAGTGATTGTGAAAATGAGTAACGGATAATGATTTGAATGGTGATGTGAGTGTGAGTGATATGCTTAAAATGCTTAAAGTTCAAACATAATATTATACATAATATGATAACGCCTAAATCTAACATGTTTTTGATAGCGTTATTGGTAGTTTTATATATGTTTTGTGGTTATATTTATATGCTTTTGTTACTAAATCATACCAAAGTGTGTTTGCAAAGCATTTGTAGCCAAAGACAGGAAAATGGATGGAAAAGATGCAAAAAATGAGGAAAAAGGAAGTATTTGAGATTGCATGTGAATCTTGTGTCAAGTTCTGCTCCGTAAGGTACTTCAATGAGTTAAAGTCCGAGTAGTCGAGTTAATAAGCTTAAGGATGAAGGGAAAGATCAAAGAATCAAGAGCTACAACCGAGAAACAAGTCGTACGCAAAAGTCCAAGAAATAGGTTCATCAGCCATAGCCATCCGATCGGTCGCCGCCCGCAACCGATTCGGATGGAGTGAATTTGGATTTACCGAGAAGACCAACCGATCGGTAGACCATTCTATCCGATCGGTTGGAAGTCGCTGTTTGACCCAAGACTTCTTTATTAAGGATTGTGACTTTATAAATCCGGTTCTAGGTCCTTCTTTTTAGTATTCTAACCATTCAATACTACTTGGGGAGCAAGAGAAGCATTTATGCACTTAGACCCTTGGTTAGAGCAATTTATGGAACCATTTGTTGAGTATTTATATACCAATCAATCTAGAGTGCTAGAGAGGTGTTAGAGAAAGAACCATTCACAGAAAATACTCAAGAAATTCATCCATAAGTCCAGGAGAAGGGAGAAAGTCGAATATACCATTTTCATTGCTTATGGAATCATTGTCTTTCACTTGTAATCTTATTTCCAAATCATTGTAAGACTTTCAATCATGGTTTCTAATGTTCAAAGTATTGAGTTTACATTTATGTTTGCTATGAGTGGCTAGTGCCTTTGTGCACTTGCTTTATAACAACCCGCAAATTTTCCATGGTCCTTACCCGTTATTTGTATCGGGTCATTGTAGTCCTAGAATGCAGCACGTCGCGGCTTGGCACAATAGATTGTTTAAAAACGTGAATTTAATTAATTTTGATACCTCGGGACAAGAATATGCGTATTTATTATCAAATTTAATGGAAAAACGTCTCTAAGATGAATGGTGTTTAATATTTTTCGGGAATAGAACAAGTAGCCTCGAGAAAGAATAATAAAAGTTATCCCGTTAGTCCTTGCCCGACTCCTCAAGTGAAATAAAGATGCAATACAAGGACCCATGTGTGCAATATCCGGTTTTATTAAAACATAAAAACCCTAACCCTATATTTCTATTTCATTTCATCTCCTTCATCATCACTAATCTCTCTCCCTCTCTTCATCACAGCCGCCGCCGGCCACCCACAAACCACCACCACCACCACCTCCATAGCTGTCCCACCACCATCAAAACACTCACAATCACTCCCTCTCTCTGTTACTGTGACTCACGCGCCCAAACGACACCCTCACCACCTCGTTATCATCACGCCGCCGCCAATACCCTCACCATCATCACGTTTTATCACCTCACACGAGTAGATCTATAAGAGAAAAGGTAAGAAACGAGACAAAACTCGTGGGTTGACTCGGATACGAGTCAACTCGTGGTTAAACTTGTGATTTTTTTGATTAAAACTAATGGGTTTTATGTTTTGATAAATAAAAATGAATATAACAAAGTTTGGTATCGAGTTGTGTGTCGTGTGAGTCGAGTCGAGTCCCACCGTGAGTTTAAGCTTACTGTATTCTTGATGTTTATTGTTGTTGTTCTTGTTTTGTGATTGGTTTGAGATTTGGACTTGGATTGTGGTCGCCGGTTTTGAAGCCGAGTAGATAGGATTAGGATTAGATGGGTTTTGATTGAGTTCTTGATGTTGAAGTGGTTATTGCTATTGTTGGTTGTTGTATGTCGAGCAGAGGGTGGGGGCTGCCGTGAAGACAAGCCGAGACCACTAGGGTCTCGACCGAGTTGTTGTTGTGATTATTATTGATTAGTTGTTGCTGGATAATTGTTGTTGTTGCGTTATTAGGGTCAGCCGAGGGAGAGGCCGAGACCGACGAAGTCTCGGTATGGTTTTGTTATTTTGGTTGTTGAGATATGGGAATCGATTGTGTGACGATTATTAGTTGACGGAGATTAGGTTAGACGTGTGTCGTAGACGACCACGAGTGGTTGAAGTGGATTGCGGTGATGATATTTAAATTGTTGTATATGTATTGATTTGATATGGATTGATAAAATAAGTCGAGAGGTCATGACTCGGACTTGTGACTCGAAACAAATAATAACTCAAAATAAATATAAAAATAAGCTCGAAGCATATGTATAAATATATACATATGCAACAACAAGAATAACATGCGGGTTTTCATATAAGGAAATAAATAATAAACAAGTATTACACTTGTTGGTTTATTAAAACAAAACTAAAGTTTTTATAATAAAGAGTTATTAAATGTTTCGAAGGCACGCAAGACAAGAGGTATTATTAGAGTAGTATTGAGGATATTATAGGATTAATGTCGAGTTGACGAAGCGGATAAGTATTCGACCATTCGTTCAAGTAACATATTAAGTCTTAAGGTTTTATCATTTAATTTTCAGGTTGTCGTAGAGATTATTTTGGAGTATTGCTTCAAATTGTCGTGTTGCTATATGAAGTTTACTTTGAGTCGTTTACGTCTTGGTCGTTTTGCTTGGGTGTGTTCACTTGAGTCATGTCGTGTCACCACTACACACCCGTCGATACCAAACGCTAGTAGCTAATATGAGAAATAGATTTTGGAATTTAAAATGGAATCTACTCGGGGTAGTTAACTTTTGGAACTTTTACATTTGGAGACTATGTTAAGGCGAATTTACATTATTAGGTTGTGCCGAGTCCGTGAGTGCCGATACTTGAAATTGCTGAGTACCTTGCTTCTGTAGATTTGTGCTGTTGCGTTAGGCTACCTTTGTGCTGTTGTGCTGATATACTCACTGACATTGTTGTAATATTTCATTGCTAGACTGAGGTGAGTTCTCGTAGCCCCACTTTTTTTAACGTGTTTTTACTTTGGGGTGGAAATGGTACTCAATGTTTTTAAATGTTTTCATGCTGTGATCTACTGTTTTCATGATTTTGGACAATATGTGAGTTTGAATGCAATATGTGCCCTTTTGTGTGAATCAAATTGTGCGGACACTATCTAGGTGATTATCATTGTGTAAATTTATTTTGTTGTTTATCACTTAAGACATTAAGTTTGTGTAACAACTTCTGACTTAATTTCATGACAGTTCTTGTTTGATGAGTTGTGAAATCAAGTTAGATCCAAGTTGTTACATAGCTTAATGTTTTGGATGATAGAACTAAATTTGTGCGGCTTCTATATTGCGTGGGCATTATGTGTGTTGATGCGATTACATGCTGTGACGTGTTTTGTCTTGTGCAACCGTATTTAGCAACCTTGTGCAACCGTATTTAGCAACCTTGGTGTATAACTTTGGGGAAGTGACACCCAGTATATAACTTTGGGGAAGTGACACCCAGTATATAACTTTGGGGAAGTGACACCCAGTATATAACTTTGGGGAAGTGACACCCAGTATATAACTTTGGGAAAGTGACGCCCAGTATATCTTTTGGGAAATGGCACCCAGACTAAGTGTGAATCAAGTATGTGTGTTTTCAGGATTGTGATAGTTTGGGATCGTTATTATGTGCTCATATTTGTATATCATGCTCACTATTGTTCTACGCTATTATTCACAGCTCAGTGGTCTTACTTTTAAACCTACGAGCTCACCAACATTATGTTGACGTTTTCTAGTACCATTTTCAGGCGTTATTGAAGCTGCTTAGAAGGTTGAGTATTGACTGGCTTAGCAAGACTTAAGACAAGACCCTCCCGGGTTATATCTCGTGGAGTTGCATTTGAAATTCCTTAGTGACGTTGCTTACCTTTGAGACTTATGTCTATTTTGGATCCTTGTACGTATCCCGGTTGTGGGAGTTTGCGACTATTATCTGTCTTATGTTATACATTTAGTATTTCTCTATTGTGACACCTTGTGTTCTTGACTATGAGGTCATACCCCGTGAATGCCATTCCGCTGCGCCATTTTTGGGGTGTGACAGATTGGTATCAGAGACCAAGGTTATAGAGAATTAGGTGGTTTAACCTAGACTATAACCTAAGAATCCTCATATAGTTTGCATTATAGGAATTTCGTGTGCGATTATGTGTATAGTATGACACGAAGTGATGATGATAAGTAAATGCAGCATGATGCTATCTTAAAAACGCCTGGCCAACGTTTTTTACGATAACATGATGCGGCATGGACTTATCAAATTCATGGACTGTTAAATAGGAAGTTGAGTGTAGTAGTACGACACGTATACCGACCTATCCTACCTATCTCCTATCTAACGTCTATCAATGTCCTACCTTGTAGAATCATGCCTCCAAGAAGGTCGGCTCGAATTAACCGAGGTGTTCCACCACTGAGGGGTGGAAGGACTGGTGGACGAGGAGGTAGGGCAGGAGGTCGCGACACGAGAAGCGACGATACCGGCAATGAGACTCCTGATGTTGCTACTATTATCGCCCAACAACTACGGGAACTGTTACCGACCATCGTCACCCAGGTTGGTGACCATATCAGCAACCAAGGGAACAACGTGAGTGGGAATAATCAAGCGGACAACGACGGTGGAAGTGATCATGTCAATGATGGGAACCATAACAACGGTAACAAGGGGTTGTACTTACAAGGAATTTACCGCGTGCAAACCGTTGGACTTTGATGGCAATGGAGGTGCGATAGCTTATACTCGATGGGTCGAGAAGATGGAGTCAGTGATTGACATAAGTGAGTGTGCGAGTCATCAGAAGGTGAAGTATGCTGTTTGTTCTTTGATTGGAAAGGCATTGACTTGGTGGAATACGCAAATTCAGGCTAAGGGCAGAGAAGCTGCTATAGGGATGAGTTGGGATGAATTCAAGGCATTGTTGAAAGAAGAGTATTGCCCAGATAATGAGATGCAGAAACTGGAACATGAGTTCTACCATCACACCATGGTGGGAACTGGACATGCGGCTTATACGGATCGGTTCCATGAGCTCGCTAGATTAGTACCTCATATGGTCACACCTGAATCTAAGAGAATTGAAAGGTACATCTATGGGTTGGTCCCTGAAATTCGGGGAATGGTGAAAGCAACTGAGCCTGCTACTATCCAGAGTGCGATACTGAAATCTGCGTCCTTAACGGATGAGATAATCAGGAATGAGACATCGTCTAAGAGTGGTGAAAAGAGGAAAGCTATAAGTGAGTCGGGTAACCAAGATGGAGCAAATGATAACAACAAGAAAGCTAAGTGGGGAAAAGGATTTGTGGCAACTAGTACAGTCAAGAAGGAGTATCGGGGTCCTTACCCTATGTGTGCCAAATGTAACTACCACCACTTGGAGACTAAACCCTGCCTAGTGTGTTTCAACTGCAATCAGACTGGTCACATTGCAAGGGATTGTCGAGCAGCAGCCATGCAGGCGACTCCGATTAATGTCATTTACCCAAGGACATGTTATGAGTGTGGGAGCTTGGATCATCTCCGAAACATGTGTCCTAAGTTTAATAGGGCACGGGGACAAGTGCAGAATAACCAGAATCAGGCCTTATTGACTAATGGAAATACTGGAAACAATGGCAACCCAGCTCGTGGGCGGGTATTTGTGATGAACGCTGAAGAAGGATGCCAGAACCAGAACCTCGTGACGGGTATGTTCTCCTTAAACGGATATTACTGTTTGACTCCGACGTCGACTATAGATTTGTCTCCACTTAATTCATGCCTCTGTTAAAGGCGAAACCTAGTGTCCTAACTCTCAGTTACGAGATTTATATAGTGTATGACCAAAAAGGCAGAAATCGATAAGTTGGTTCAAACCTTCACCACCTGATAGTAAGATCTTGGAGTGCGAAAATGCCACCCGTTCATTTTTGAGCAACCCCAAAACTTTAACTAAAATTTCTTTTTCTTTAAAAATAAAAATCAAAATAAAATAAAGTAAGTTTTTTAACAACTTTTAACTTAATTTCATGTCAGTTCTTGTTTGATGAGATGTAAGATTAAGTTTAAAGTTGCTACTTAACTTAAAAATTTTAAAAGATTTTGCTCAAAAATGGACGAGGCATTTCATGAAGCCTAATCACTCGATAGTTACTGTAAAACCGCCTATTTCAGTGCGCCTAGTAGGACGAGCAGAAACCCAGAGATACCTCGCGTGCTTAAGACTTTCGTGAAGTACTTCGTAAAGACCTGACATGATTCACCTCTCATTGACGAATTGAGCTTCTTATAAACTCAACTCCTGGAGCGGTACAAATTTCATTATACGTGATATTTCTCGAGGAAAGATTTCGAACACAAATATTATTAGTTGAGAGTGCACGAGACTGATAACTCTAAAACTGCGTTGAGAACGATATACAGGAAACTCGAGTTACAGGATAAATCTTTTAGTCTGATTAATGCCTCTGTAGTATTCAATGATAAGAAATCCAATTAGAGCGACATACATGAGGAGCGCCTTACCTATTATATCGAATCGTGAAAGACAGTCCACGTCGCGATTATGGTTGACACTATAGGACGTATTAGGAACACAGTTAGATTGGAGTACGACCTACCATTCCTAGACCGATGGTCAGGGTGAGCATACCATCCGACATTAGGAGGCCTACTTAGGACAAGCACTATTGATTTTGGAGGAAACATGAATGCACCTCATTCTTACTTGAATCTTCTCTTTGGATATCTATTAGTTGTTTATTTGAAAGCGATCCAAAAATTGAGCCAATCCTTAAAAAATGTTGAGTTTCTTTTCTTACAACTTGGTACTTAACTTAATCTCATGACAGTTCTTGTTTGATGAGTTGTGAAGTTAAGTTAAGTTCAAGTTGTTCTGTAGTTTAAGGACAGGTCCAACTTGATTTTAGCATAATCTCATGACAGTTCTTGTTTGATGAGTTGTGAGATTAAGCTGAAATCAAGTTGTTACTGAGCTTAAACTTGTGGTTTAGCTTAATCGCATGACAGTTCTTGTTTGATGAGTTGTGGGGTTAAGCTAGATTACAGTTGAGGCTCAACTTAAACTACCGAAAAGATGCCTAAGGTTTTTGACGGCTTCACTCGAGGACGGGAAAGCTTGCCTTATTGTGTGATATTTATGTGGTTTCATTTTTGTGTGATTTCTAGAGGTTAGGAAGTATTGATAGTACCAATTGGGGAGTAGCACCCGGTACTATTTGGATTGACACCCACACCCTTACCTTCTGTGTGCAACCAAATCAAAGGGTGAATACTATCCGAGCAAGCTCAGACCTTTAGTCAATTGAATTTTGAGGACAAAATTCTCTTAACGGGGATAGACTATAACAACCCGCAAATTTTCCATGGTCCTTACCCGTTATTTGTATCGGGTCATTGTAGTCCTAGAATGCAGCACGTCGCGGCTTGGCACAATAGATTGTTTAAAAACGTGAATTTAATTAATTTTGATACCTCGGGACAAGAATATGCGTATTTATTATCAAATTTAATGGAAAAACGTCTCTAAGATGAATGGTGTTTAATATTTTTCGGGAATAAAACAAGTAGCCTCGAGAAAGAATAATAAAAGTTATCCCGTTAGTCCTTGCCCGACTCCTCAAGTGAAATAAAGATGCAATACAAGGACCCATGTGTGCAATATCCGGTTTTATTAAAACATAAAAACCCTAACCCTATATTTCTATTTCATTTCATCTCCTTCATCATCACTAATCTCTCTCCCTCTCTTCATCACAGCCGCCGCCGGCCACCCACAAACCACCACCACCACCACCTCCATAGCTGTCCCACCACCATCAAAACACTCACAATCACTCCCTCTCTCTGTTACTGTGACTCACGCGCCCAAACGACACCCTCACCACCTCGTTATCATCACGCCGCCGCCAATACCCTCACCATCATCACGTTTTATCACCTCACACGAGTAGATCTATAAGAGAAAAGGTAAGAAACGAGACAAAACTCGTGGGTTGACTCGGATACGAGTCAACTCGTGGTTAAACTTGTGATTTTTTTTTTGATTAAAACTAATGGGTTTTATGTTTTGATAAATAAAAATGAATATAACAAAGTTTGGTATCGAGTTGTGTGTCGTGTGAGTCGAGTCGAGTCCCACCGTGAGTTTAAGCTTACTGTATTCTTGATGTTTATTGTTGTTGTTCTTGTTTTGTGATTGGTTTGAGATTTGGACTTGGATTGTGGTCGCCGGTTTTGAAGCCGAGTAGATAGGATTAGGATTAGATGGGTTTTGATTGAGTTCTTGATGTTGAAGTGGTTATTGCTATTGTTGGTTGTTGTATGTCGAGCAGAGGGTGGGGGCTGCCGTGAAGACAAGCCGAGACCACTAGGGTCTCGACCGAGTTGTTGTTGTGATTAGTTGTTGCTGGATAATTGTTGTTGTTGCGTTATTAGGGTCAGCCGAGGGAGAGGCCGAGACCGACGAAGTCTCGGTATGGTTTTGTTATTTTGGTTGTTGAGATATGGGAATCGATTGTGTGACGATTATTAGTTGACGGAGATTAGGTTAGACGTGTGTCGTAGACGACCACGAGTGGTTGAAGTGGATTGCGGTGATGATATTTAAATTGTTGTATATGTATTGATTTGATATGGATTGATAAAATAAGTCGAGAGGTCATGACTCGGACTTGTGACTCGAAACAAATAATAACTCAAAATAAATATAAAAATAAGCTCGAAGCATATGTATAAATATATACATATGCAACAACAAGAATAACATGCGGGTTTTCATATAAGGAAATAAATAATAAACAAGTATTACACTTGTTGGTTTATTAAAACAAAACTAAAGTTTTTATAATAAAGAGTTATTAAATGTTTCGAAGGCACGCAAGACAAGAGGTATTATTAGAGTAGTATTGAGGATATTATAGGATTAATGTCGAGTTGACGAAGCGGATAAGTATTCGACCATTCGTTCAAGTAACATATTAAGTCTTAAGGTTTTATCATTTAATTTTCAGGTTGTCGTAGAGATTATTTTGGAGTATTGCTTCAAATTGTCGTGTTGCTATATGAAGTTTACTTTGAGTCGTTTACGTCTTGGTCGTTTTGCTTGGCGTGTGTTCACTTGAGTCATGTCGTGTCACCACTACACACCCGTCGATACCAAACGCTAGTAGCTAATATGAGAAATAGATTTTGGAATTTAAAATGGAATCTACTCGGGGTAGTTAACTTTTGGAACTTTTACATTTGGAGACTATGTTAAGGCGAATTTACATTATTAGGTTGTGCCGAGTCCGTGAGTGCCGATACTTGAAATTGCTGAGTACCTTGCTTCTGTAGATTTGTGCTGTTGCGTTAGGCTACCTTTGTGCTGTTGTGCTGATATACTCACTGACATTGTTGTAATATTTCATTGCTAGACTGAGGTGAGTTCTCGTAGCCCCACTTTTTTTAACGTGTTTTTACTTTGGGGTGGAAATGGTACTCAATGTTTTTAAATTTTTTCATGCTGTGATCTACTGTTTTCATGATTTTGGACAATATGTGAGTTTGAATGCAATATGTGCCCTTTTGTGTGAATCAAATTGTGCGGACACTATCTAGGTGATTATCATTGTGTAAATTTATTTTGTTGTTTATCACTTAAGACATTAAGTTTGTGTAACAACTTCTGACTTAATTTCATGACAGTTCTTGTTTGATGAGTTGTGAAATCAAGTTAGATCCAAGTTGTTACATAGCTTAATGTTTTGGATGATAGAACTAAATTTGTGCGGCTTCTATATTGCGTGGGCATTATGTGTGTTGATGCGATTACATGCTGTGACGTGTTTTGTCTTGTGCAACCGTATTTAGCAACCTTGTGCAACCGTATTTAGCAACCTTGGTGTATAACTTTGGGGAAGTGACACCCAGTATATAACTTTGGGGAAGTGACACCCAGTATATAACTTTGGGGAAGTGACACCCAGTATATAACTTTGGGGAAGTGACACCCAGTATATAACTTTGGGAAAGTGACGCCCAGTATATCTTTTGGGAAATGGCACCCAGACTAAGTGTGAATCAAGTATGTGTGTTTTCAGGATTGTGATAGTTTGGGATCGTTATTATGTGCTCATATTTGTATATCATGCTCACTATTGTTCTACGCTATTATTCACAGCTCAGTGGTCTTACTTTTAAACCTACGAGCTCACCAACATTATGTTGACGTTTTCTAGTACCATTTTCAGGCGTTATTGAAGCTGCTTAGAAGGTTGAGTATTGACTGGCTTAGCAAGACTTAAGACAAGACCCTCCCGGGTTATATCTCGTGGAGTTGCATTTGAAATTCCTTAGTGACGTTGCTTACCTTTGAGACTTATGTCTATTTTGGATCCTTGTACGTATCCCGGTTGTGGGAGTTTGCGACTATTATCTGTCTTATGTTATACATTTAGTATTTCTCTATTGTGACACCTTGTGTTCTTGACTATGAGGTCATACCCCGTGAATGCCATTCCGCTGCGCCATTTTTGGGGTGTGACATGCTTAGATGATGTGTATTATTCATTGATTGGCATATGATTGTGATAACATGTTTTAATTCAATTTCAAGTCAATTCTAAGAACCAATTGTGATAAAGTTTCATAGTGACATTTGGGTAATCAAGTTTAACTAGTGCTAGTAATCTTAAGGGTTGAAAGAACTATTGTTATTCCACTAGTTATAATCATTTGTCTATGAATGATTGTTGTCTTCCACTATTCTTGATTAAACAAAGAAACTTAATTGTGATTGTAATGAAAATGCTTTTGTCTATCAAAACGGATTGATGGTAAACCACTTTAAAGGTCGAGAGATTAATAGTTTGCTTTCAATTGTGACCTTTTGTCTATAATCGGTTACCTTTTGTATTGACCATTTCCTAAGCTTGTTTGATTAGACAAAAGATTGTTTTTATGTTTGAGGAACACCAACTCATGAACCTTGAATTGATCTTGAATTGATTGGTTAAACTTAATGCTTGTTTTTATAAATCAAAATCTTGACGAAGGTTTAATTTGTAGAAACAATAGATTAGTGTCAAAACTAATTATCACAACCAACATGTTTTCCAAAGTTATCACAATCATATTAGTCAATTGTAGTACACTAGTCTAAGCAAGTGTAGTTTTTAATCATTTGAATTTTCATTATATCATTACTACTTGTTTGAGATAGTTGCTTTTAACTTACAATTCGATTCACTACACAAATCCCTGTGAACGATCCCGACTTACCATCAAAATCTTGCTACAACGGACGAGTATACTTGCTCGTATGTGTTGTTATTAGATTCGGTAATTCACCCCCTTATAAATTTAAAACTTGCACCGAACCGGGCACATCATAATATTATTTTATTTTTATGTCATTTAATTCATAAATATCGTTTCCTCGAAAGTGATGAAACGAAACGTTAAGTTAAATCGTTAAAATTCGTTATATATAAATATAACGTAACGTGTTTAAATATATCGAACGAAATGTTAAAAATGCACGTAATTGTGTTGAAAAGTGTAAAATATGAAATAGCACTGAAAATAATATAAAGTTACAGTTTGGTCCTTGTACTTATACCAATTTTACACTTTTTACCCTAACGGAGTTAGTTTTGCACCGTTAGTCCTTGTTTACATTTTTAGTCCAAAAAGGTTCCAAAATGACTTGTTAAGCTTCAAGTTTACTGTTTTAGCATTTTCTACCCTCAGGTTACTGTATTTACAGTTTTGAACATAGTTTTGTGAAGTTGGCAGTTTTAATCCGTAAAGTGGAAATATTTTGCAAACTTAGTCCAAATTTCACAAAAATAAGGTGAAGTGATTTCTGAAAGTTTTAACAAATTTTAAAAGCTTATTCAAGTCCAATCCAGCTGCTTATTTGCTAAAGAGCTTATTTTTCAGCTTAATGGGCTTTACGAGTTGAAATTAAAGGCCCATTAAGATTTTTAGATCCGAGGGGTTTTAGAACATATTGGGCTTATCATTGGGCTGGTTTAATGGTCTAAAAAAAATGTCCCAACAGCTTATACACCCAGCTTATCGCATGTGCTTATAAATAGCTTATTGGGCTTTAAAGCCCAAGTCGATAAATTGAGTGAGTTTTACTTCAGTCCGAGTAGCATTCACTTGGATGTTCAAAAAGGGCTTTTAAGTGATTAAATCATGAGCTTATTTCTTTAGCTCATTTGTTGAGTATATGAATAATTAGGTTGTGCAATAAAAACTATAAGTTGTATGTTCAAATTCGATTTTATATGGCCAATTCTATTCGACATAAGTGAGTTGCAAAAATATAAAAATGACTTATTAACGTGTTATAAAATATACGATCCAGCATATGTTTAAAATGAGTTTCGAAATGTCATGATATGAACTTGTGGGTGTCGAATGATTTTGCATCTTGATTTTTAACTATCCCTTGATATCGAAGGTCATATGTGTAACGAAAAATGAATACAAAAAATGTGAAAAATGTATAATAAGTAATTATACGTTCGAATAAATTTTGAACAATGCATGAAATAATAAAAACCATAAAGTTGAATGGAAAGGAGTCGAAAGGACTTACTACACCTTAAAAGGTGGGGAGAACTCGTTTAAATGGACTAGAAATATATGGTTTATGCACGAACTTGATATAACTCTCACCAAGGAATCGAGATTAGCACTTGTTCGTTTGGAAAAATAGTTCGGGTGACTAGAAAAGTGGTTCTTATGCCTCAATTGAACTTCACAGGAGAAGAATACTTAGAGAATATTGTTTGAGTGTGAATGGGAGAAATATGTGAATGAGTTATATGTACAAATGCATGCATGTATATATGTGTCGACATATATAAATTTTAGGGGCAAGTTGAGATGACAAGGGGACATTATTTGATTGTGGCAGGGGGATAAGATCTTAGGGAATAAAAACTAGATAGGAAATGAGTATGTATCAAGGGGGCTGTGTTTGTGTTTCGGTTAGATGTCAAGTAGTGTATATATGTGTGTCGACATATATACAAAAGGTTCAAAACAACATTTTAACGTGTCATATTGAGTGAGAAGGTGAGAAACAAGTTTGGGATCTTATATTCGATCATAGAAAAATAATAAACTAGGTGGAAACAAGTTAAAATCGACTTGGATAAATATGGATGAAAATTAAGTGAACTTGTACTAGTGTTGAAGGAGATTTACTTTGCCTCTCGTTTATGAATTCTTGTGATCCTCGAGTTCGTACTCATGTCGGATTTATTTCATTGGGATGATGGGTAATAGGCGTAGATATCTATAGTGTGTTATTAAGAGGGATGTTTACGAACAGTTTGTCTCGTCACAAGGCTTTGCTTTTGAATGCAGATTGTTTTAGGAAATTTGCAAATAGAATTAAACGTTGAAAAAACCTTTGTGTCTATTTTACTATACGTTTTTCTTTAATTAACAAAGTATTTCTTTACATTACTTAACCATGGAACATGGTTAGGTTAACTTTGTAGTTAAGCTAATCGTGTAAAGGGAACAACAAAACCTTTTATACATAAGTGTGCGCGGGAACAAGTTGGTCTTGATTATTTAGAGTAGCAGACACGCATGCACTTGTAACATAAATGAAGTTGCTTAAAGGATAAATTAAAGAGTAGATTCTAATTAAATGTTTACATCATGGTTTGAATGCTGAGAAGGTTACGATGGAATTCTGGCCACCAATACCAAATGAATTTGAAATGGCTGCTAACAAGAGAAGTTAGAGTAAGTAACTAATCACATTATGGGTACCAAATGCGGGAGATCGAGTTGGTAACAAATTCATCAACATTGATTTCATGTTGTTGCTTGATGTCTTGATTACGTCACAGAAAATAACTTTCTTTTTTTGACTTAATAAGACCCGACCCGACTTGTTTTAACAAGTAGTAGTTATTTGCACGTTGGTGCGCGTTATACCGTTTAATTTAAAAAAAAAATAAAATAAAAAAAATACCGATGCCCCATTTGATTACTTTTCCTGGCTCTGCCACGGGCTAGATACATGAAGCCTAACTAATTGCATTCCAGCTAATAGACTAGTTTTTACATCTAACACTAATCCAATTCAAGGATAATTGTTGAATCTCCTTGAAAACCTAGATGTTAGATTGAGATTTACCATTTACTCTGCCTTTTAGATTATTCGCATGTGAGCAGTCTTGGCAACACATTCTTGGATCATTGTTTTGATAAGAATTATATACATAATAATGCTAATTTCTTAAATGTTGGGCATAACATGCTATATAAGTTATATTATAACTAGCAGGGTACCCGCGCGTTGCGGCGGCGGGTACCCTCAAAAAATATTTTCCGGTGAATCATGTATTTTAGTTTATTATATTCTTTTTGACAATAAATTACGGATATCAAGAATTTCATGTGACGTATTTCAACTCCTTAACTAAGGAATTTATTTCGTCTTTTTGGGTATTTTCTAAGGCCATTCGTATAACATGAGCCCGTTTGTCCCATGCCCGTTTAGCCCGTGCCCGCTTGGCCCGTGCTCGTTTGGCCTGTGCCCGTTCGGGCTCGAGCTCATTCGCCCCGTTGCCCGTTTGGGCTTGAATATTTGTATAATATGCTTTATTATTTGTATTAGTAACATTTAATGCATGAATTGTGTTTAAGTTGGTTGTATAATATGCTTAACAATTTGTATTTCTAATGTAAGGGGTGTTTTAATGACCGCATTAATTTTATTTATTGACCAGTTAATTAATTGACTACATTAAATATCTTGACCATATTAATAGTGCTTTGTATTGTATTTAATGTTAGTAAGTGTGTTTTAATTAGTTGTACTTTTAGGTTAAGAACTTGTAATGCTGAATTTTAAGTATTTCTATTTAAAGATTGTATTTAATGTTAGAAAATGTGTTTTAATTAGTTGTACTTTTAGCTTAAAAACTTGTAATGCTGAATTTTAAGTGTTTGTATTTAAAGAAGGCATTAATGCTTTATAAAGGAGTAAGATTTTTGTAAAATATAAAATATAGGGTATAAAGTATATGGGTATTTATTAAATTGGGTTAATGGCATCTAATAGCAACGTATTTTTCCATTTCTTCAAATATCAGATACGAACACAAAAAAATACCATTATACCCATCCAACTCTTTGCACCGTGTAACAACCGCGAATTTCCAGGTCCTTGCGCAACCTTAAGCTCGATATGATCTATTTATTTAGTTTATGTGTTCACTATTATGTGTGTTTGCGAGCTAGACCACACACGCGAGTCGGCACAAATAAACCTAATAACACGTAAAATATTGATTTTAGCGAGATAACACGAATATGGACGTATTTATAATCAATTTGATTGGAAAAATTGTTTTAAAATCAATGGAACACATTAAAATCATTCGGGAAAATGTCTCGGTACTCAAATCTATCCCGGTTACGTGTTATAGGAAGTTTGGCCAAATGCCACTTCCCACCCCGCGCCCAAGTTACACAATCAGTCCCTAAGGGATATTATGTATTTATTCTTGGTCCTTTGACTATAAAAGCCTAAGTTATACCCTCATTTAGGGTTATTTCCTTCTTTTTCACTCACCAGCCGCACCCTATCTCTCTCTCTTCACCCTCTTTTCTCCGGCCAAAAAATCCGGCGACCTCCACAAGACCACACCACCGCTCCTTTTATTACACCACCACCACCAAACCTCAACTCTTGCAACCCTTACCCCGTTTCTAAACAACACGCGCTCAAAACTTTCATTCCAACATCACCACGCGCCATCACATAATTTTTTCGACCAAGATTCGTTGATATCCGAGTGTATTAAAGGTGGGTAACACCGAGTCACCCATGGTTGTGGCTCGGTGTGCAACAACTCGACTGTGTCGAGTTATATTTATAGTTTTTGGTTCGATTTGAGGGTTAAAACAAATGGGTTTTACATTTTTATTAACTAAAAATCAGTAATAAACGTTTGGTATCTTTTATTGTTGTGTGGTTGTGTTCTTCTTTTGTTGTTACCGTATCATCATGATACTACCATGTGTTTTGCTGTTAAAAATGTGAATACATTCAAATCGGTAATATGCATCTTATCAGATTTATGATTTTGTTAAAAATGTTAATACTCTTTAATTTTGTTAAAAAAAGTGTTTTATTTAGTTGTACAATATGAATATCCATTGAAAGCTTGATTAGATTGTACATTGTGGTTAAATGGTTGTATATTTTGGTGAAGGGGTAAATTAAATTGTGTATTAATTGACCACTTTAATAGCATTAATGTGGTGTTTGTTGTACAATATGCTTATTTTCTTGTAAGTCTCAAAATTATGTGCATTAAAGTGTTGTAAATCATGCTTTATTTCTTGTAAGTCTGAATTTTAAGACTAAGAGGAGAGAGATTCATCCCTACATTATATGTAGTATAGACTAATGTGAAGTTAAGTTAGAGTTTGAGATTTGTACTACACAAATTTCTTCAATAACTAAACATTAAACATGGTTGTTATGGGAATTAATTGTTGGCCTGGCTCGACACTTGGGGCATTTCTATTCCCATTATTCATGTCTAGACCAAATTTAATTAACACACATGCATACGCCTATAACATGCATGAAGTTTTTTTTTGGTGCAAAGGTAAATTTATATTAATATCAACAACACCCAATATGTACATCATAAACATCTACTGATAAGGGACATTCCCCAGATCAGCAATAAGAAGAAAGTACACCCAATCTAACTCTGCAACCTTTATCAGACAATGCTACAACTATATATCTAACAAATGCTCTGTTGATATAAAACAGAGAAACAAGCCCCTACATCAGTACCTTTTAGAATTATCTTTATGCACCATTCACCATCTAGCTACATTTCCCCTCCCCTCCTTTCCATGACCACTCAACTAACATCCACAGTGACCATAGATTGGAGAGGAAAGGCATCACTAGGAACCCATAACCCATCCATGGGGGGGGGGGGGGGGGCTCTTCCAAGCAACTTACATTTCCCTCTCAAAGGAAGGCTTCAATTGCTTAGAAACACACACCCTCCATGATGCCAACCATTACCTCCTTTGGCAGTGTATTGGATGGACCAAGCAGGTTCATCTTTCACTCCTCGCTATTCCATCCATCATACACTGCCCACCTAAACCATATACCCTTCATACTGGGATGCTCTACATTATGGTACATTCTTATGAATTAGACCTCTCATTGATCCATCAATCCTACACAGTTCCCTCCCAAGGCCAAACTGAATAGAATTGAGTCTCAAATGAGTACAGTCACACCATTAGAACTCCAAGGTACTAGATACAACCCCACTGTTATGGTTTGAAAATCATATACTTTGATTTCTAGCATAGGAAATCAAAACTGTGGAAACTGAGACACTTTCACTTAATACTAAACACCCCTAATAGACAACCCTTATTCCTCATTTACTGTTAACCAAGAGACCAAACACCCTTTTATTTCCAGCTAAACCAGAATAACAATCCTCTATGTATATAAGCTTCAGACACCATATCACCACTTTTCTTTATACTATCTCTATGTCAGAAACAAGATAATCACATTCTTTTATACTTGAAATTCACATCCCACTGTTTAGCAATCCTGATGATAGAATTTGATTTCCTCACTTGCAGGCTCATAAGTTGTAATTTGATCCCATCAATGATTACTTTGAATAAGCAATCTGCATCCATCTTATCATCAGTAAATATCCTCCCATTTCTTTCTTTCCAAATGTGATACACCACTGCTCCCAGACTTATTCTCCTTAATACACTTCCAAAAGAATTGTTGCATTTCATATTTCCAAATTCTTTCACAATATCTTTCCAGTGAGTATTCTGTACTTTTAGCCTTAGCTTCTGCAATAGCTTCCTCCAAATCTTATCAGTGTATTCACAACTAAAAAAGAGATGATCATGTGATTCTTTGCATTTCAAACATAAAGGGCAAGATATTTGTTGGTTATTCCACTTTTCCATTCTGTCCTGAGTAAGCAGTCTTCCCATCACTGCAATCCAAAGAACAAAAGCATGTTTTGGTAAACATTGACTAAACCAAATCACTTTCCACCACCCAACTTTTTCTCTTTTCTCCCTCATGTCTTCCCATGCATTTTTAATGGAGAAATTCACATCTTTTCCATCATTAGTTCTCCACTTGCATTCATCTTTTATATCAACTCTGAGATTGCGAACACTCATATTGAATACACTAGGGAACATGTCTTCCCAATAATCAGGCCATTTCCACTTATTCTCCTCAATCATGTCAGCCACAGTGTTGTCATTTTTGAACCTGCCATCATATACATCTCTGTAACTAACAAATTGCCTCAAGTTCCCCATGCCATTCCAAGTGTCATGCCATACAGAAGTGTTTTTCCCATCTCCAATATGATGAATAATATGTTGCCTTATTTTGACTCTCAGACCTAATAAAGCTTTCCATGTACAGCTATCTTGACTTTTCTCTTCCACTTCCCAAATACTTTTTCCTTTCAGCTTTACACAGTTCACCCACTTAACCCATAAACTCTCCTTTTTAGTAACTATATTCCAAATTTGCTTCATTAACAGAACTTCATTCCATTGACTGATAGACTTTAAGCCCAATCCACCTTCACTTTTAGGAAAACACAGATTATCCCAAGTAACTTTTGCCTTTCCCCTACCACTTAGACTCTGATTCCATAAAAAACTTTTAAATACCCTTTCAATATCCTTGGCCACAGTTTTTGGTAGAAGAAAAACAGCAGCCCAATAGGTGTGCATAGATGCTAGAACAGAGGCAATGAGTTGCAACCTTCCAGCATATGATAATGTATTATTCTTCCAGTCTAACACTTTCCCTTTCACTTTATCAATCAGAGGCTTACAATCATTAACACTTAACTTTTTAGCAACTAATGGCACCCCCAAGTATTTGACTGGCAACTTCCCCACTTGAAATGGTAAAATGTTATTCTTTTCTCCACATTCAACATTACTAAAAAATACAGTGCTTTTCCCAATATTTGGCTTCAGCCCAGAAATGTTGCTAAACTCCTCTAAAGCCTCCTTGATCATTGTGACAGAATGAATATCTCCATGGCTTAAAACCAAAAGATCATCAGCAAAGGACAAATGGGTAATTTTCAACTCCTTGCAGCCTTTGTGAAATTTGAAATTTCTATCCTTTTCTACTTTTTTGGCCATGATCAAAGAAAAAACCTCCATAATCAGGGTGAATAAGTATGGGGATATAGGGTCCCCTTGTCTTAAACCCCTTTCACTTTTGAAGAAACCCACTCTATCTCCATTCAAACTGATAGAAAAAGTAGCAGATCTTACACAACTCATAATCCAGTTCACCATTTTTGAGTGAAAACCAAAGCTGATCAAAGTACTTTGAAGGAAGTCCCAGTCCACTGTATCATATGCTTTGGCTATGTCAATCTTGAGAGCACATCTTTTAGGACCATTTTTCCTATTATAACCTTTTAACAACTCCTGAGTAATGAGAAGATTATCTTGAATAAGTCTTCCAGGAATGAAGGCACTTTGATTAAGGTTAACAATCTTGTGAAGCCCATCCTTTATTCTATTACTAAGAATCTTACTAATAACTTTATATATGACATTACAACAAGATATGGGTCTGAACTCTGATACTTTTGATGGAAGATGAGTTTTGGGAACAAGAGTAATCACTGTTGCATTGATTTCCTTAAGCAGTTTCCCAGAAATGAAGAATTCTTTAATAGCAGCACAAACATCATCCCCAATTATATCCCATGACTTCTTAAAGAACATAGCAGAGTATCCATCAGGACCAGGAGCTTTGATATAACTAATCTCAAAAACTGCATCCTTTACTTCTCTATCAGTCACTTCTCTAATCATGTCTAATGCTTCAGATTCAGTAAGCTTTGATGAAAACAGATCCTCCATATTTTCCATCTCTTCCACATTACCTTTTTAACCAAGAAATTTTTTAAAGTGTTCAACAAACTTCTCTGCAACCTCTTCACCTTCAAATCTGTTCCCTTGCTCATCACATATACTCATCACTCTATTAGTATTTTTCCTACCTTTCACCACTTTATGAAAATAACTGCTATTCTTATCACCTTTACTTATCCAATCAATCTTAGCCATTTGAAACAGTAATTTCTCCTCATCTTCTACAACTTCTATGTATTTTTCTAATAGATTAGTTTTATTTGCTTTAATCACAGGGTCATAAGGAGACTTATCAACTTCAATTTGGGCAATTTTAAGATCCTCTTTAAGTTGCTTAACATGTTCAAACAAATTCCCATTCTTCCAACTAAGCTTCTTTAAATGCTGCTTCATATTCTTAAGCTTCTTAATGAGTATATACATAGCAACACCCTTAACCTCAATATTCCATTCCTTCTTCACTATTTGTATGAACTCGGGCTTATCAGCCACATAATTGGCAAATTTAAAAGGTTTATTCTGTTTTTTCGTACCATCAGGTATAGTGAGGACTGCAACACTATGATCAGAAGTCACATAAGGTAGAAAATTAACATAAGCCTGAGGAAATTTAACTATGAAAGCATCATTGGCCATTCCCCTGTCCAGTTTTTTCATAATACTAGTAGCAGGATTTTTGGTAGACTTAAGCCAAGTAAAAACTAACCCTGTACTACATATATCTACAACTTCTATAGAATTGACACACTCCTTAAACTCATTCATATCATTAGTCAAAGCAGACCCCCCAGCAGAGTGTTCATGCACATTTAAGGTAACATTGAAATCACCAATTAAAACCCAAGGTTGGTCAGCAACAATAGCCTTAATACTCTCCAAATCCTTCCACAACAGCCTCCTTTCTCTACCAGTATTCTTAGCATATACAAAACTACAAAACATTTTAAATGTTTACATCACGGTTTGAATGCGGTGAAGGCTACAACAGAATTCTGACCACCAATACCAAATGAATTTGAAATGGCCGCAAACAAGAAATTTTGGAGTAAATGAGCTAAACAATATATGGGTATCAAATGAGGGAGAGCTGGAAACAAACTCACCAACATTGATTTCATGTTGTTGCTTTTGATTTGCAACAGTGTTGAAATCCAAGTAAGGTTCTGGGTCCTACAGTTGCATTGGAAACATGAGTTTGTAGAAGATGATAAGTGAGGAAGCAGAAAAGAACACGTACGAATGTAGGTATCACGTACAATTTGATTAATGATGGGATGCAACCATCCAGTTTCAATCGCTTTTATTGTAGCAATGGCTTCCAGGCCTCCAGCTGCACCCATACAATGCCCTATCATAGACTGATACATAATAAATTAAGAAGATAATGTCAATATTTGGATGTTTGAGGAGATAATTGTGGACTATTTACAATCATGGTGGATTTCACCTTGGTGGCGTTCATTTTGATCCCTTCAGTTTTCTTGAACACCTTCTAGAGAGCATTTACCTCAGCTTGATTTTGCGTGTGCATTGATGTAATTTACCTTTCAACAAGATCTAGTTGCATAAGTTAATCTAAGAATGATGTCGTAATACATATTAACATATATACTTGAGCAAAAAATAAATGATAAGATAGGGAAAGTACTTCCTCTACCGACACGCCAGCATCCACAAGGCTGCTTTGGATGCATAACGATAGGCCAAGCCCGTTAGATCATGGATTAATTATATGATAAGCATCGAAATTTGTAGCACCTCCCAAGTATTCCCTAAGTATTGGTGCATCCCTTTTCATTGCATGTTCTAAACTCTCCATCACCTTCACACACACACACAAACACATAAAAAAAAGATTTGAATTTCACGTAGAAGATCAGTTACAAAAATGTATACCCAATTGGAACAAAACTACAATAATAAGACATACCAAAACACCAGCACCTTCGCCCATAATGAAACCATCTCTATCTTTGTCCCATGGCCTTGAAGCAGTCTCAGGATCATCATTTCTTTCAGACAATGCTCTAGAAGCAGCATAAACTCCCATTACAAGGGGAGTAATACAAGCTTCAGATCCACCAGCAATCATCAAATCAGCCTTTCCATCACGGATATGATTTGCAGCAGCTAATAAGCAAGAATTGGATGTTGCACAAGATGCAGAAATAGAGTAGTTTGGTCCCATAAAGACAAGATCCATAGCAAGTAAGGAAGATGCCATACTTGTTATCGAAAAAGGTATACAGAATGGCGAGATTTTACTATAACCTCGCATGATTAAAGACTCCACGCCATCAGAAAATACCATAATACCTCCCTGTGAAGAGCCAACAAGCACACCAGCTCGCTCCTTATCGATCTGCACATCTTAACATGACATACATACCATACTATATTATGGTGTGCTGAGAATCACTTCGGTATATTCATAAAGTGGTAAAAAGGTTGCAATAAAGTATCATCCAATGAATAACATATAATTAAGCATGAAGTAATTGATTATTTGATTTTTTTATTTGAAGGACAATTCTAACTCACTGGTAATGCATTTTCATGCTTATATTATATCTCTATTATGGTTAATTTTTAACAATTGTATAATCCAGATTTAGCAAATGCATTTTGGTTTATTTTATTTTATATTCGTGTAGATAAACAAAATAAGAATCTGCAGCAAAGTGCGATATCAAGAGTATACTCATTAAACAAAAAATTTGACCAAGCATCTACCGAAATATTTAGAGGCATGACAAACAACAAAATATTACGGACCTTGGTGCTTTGGGTACCACCAAGAGCAGCATCTTCTAAAGCTTTTTTCCCCGCAACTATGCAATACCGTAGAAAACCATCCAGTCTTTGTTCAGTTTTGGCATCAATATACCCATTTGAATCAAATCCATGAATCTGACCAGCGAATTGAGTAGTAAGTTTTGAAGCATCAAATCGATCTATGGGACTGATTCCGCTCTCTCCAGCTAATAGTCTTTCGTAATATATATCAACTTCATTTCCAAACACAGATACAAGACCCATGCCAGTAACAACTATTCGCTTTTTTGTTGGTCCCAAAGTGAGTCGAAATGAAATTGCAAATTATAACTTAAATAACTAATGTTTCGTCTAAACTTTGTAACATTACATAGTATCGAATATATATACTAAACGAAAGGGTATGTCTCAAACGTTGTAACTGTTCGCCAAACATTGTATCTATTCGGTTTTGTATAACCGATTCATTGGCTAACATAACTAACTTTAACTAACTTAACTGCTTTGCGGTTGTAAACTTTCTAACTAACGTCTTTGGTCCTTCGTGTTTCTTCGAGAAGCAATATCGAGATTATATTGTTCACATTCTCCTCCTAAATCTTGATCGTTGCTTCGTCCTAAGTCTTGAACTCCGAGCATTTGTCGCATAGTCACGAACTTTAATCTTGGTAAAGCTTTTGTTAAAATGTCTGCTCTTTGTAATTCTCCACTGACGTGTTCTACATTGATGTGTCCATTCTCTACGCATTCACGAATGAAATGATAGCGAATGTCGATGTGCTTGCTCCTTCCATGAAAAACTGGGTTCTTTACAAGTGCTATTGCTGAGATGTTATCGACCTTCAGTGTTATCCTTTTCTCTTCCCATCCAGTTAATTCACTAAGTAGTCGTTTTAACCATAAGGCTTGACATGCTGCTCCAGTAGCCGCCATGAATTCTGATTCACATGATGAGAGCGCCACTGTTGGTTGCTTCTGAGTACACCAGGTAATAGGTGATTCTCCAAAATAAAATACTATCCCAGTAGTTCCTTTTCCTTGATCGGTGTTGATTCCATAACTACTGTCACTGTAACCTGTAATCTTGCAGCCGCCTTCTTTCTTGTATATTATTCTATGTTCCTTTGTTCCTTTGAGGTATCGGATTACTTGTTTTACTGCCTTCAGGTGATGATCCTTCGGGTCTTTCATAAATCTGCTGAGTAGTCTGACTGAGTAACTAAGATCTGGTCTTGTGTGTAGTAAGTACCTGAGACTTCCAATTAAGCTTCGGTAGTAAGTTTCGTCAACTGAGTTTCCATCTTCCGCCTTGACCAACTTAGTGCCGGGATCCATTGGTATCTTTGTATCATTATTTTTTGTCATACTTGTTTCTTTCAAGATCTTGTTAATATATCCTGTTTGCTTGATTGTAATCTCTCCTCCTGTCTGTGTAACTTCTATCCCAAGGTAATAAGCTAGCAATCCTAAGTCGCTTATTTCAAATTTTTCTTCCATTTGGGATTTGAACAAGTCTATTTCCTTCTTTGGAGTGCCCGTAATTATCAAATCATCTACATATACTCCAACTATGAGTGTAGTAGCCTTGCTTCTTTTTGTGTAAACTGCTTGTTCGAGATTACAATTCTTAAAATCTAATGACTTCAAGGTTTGATCAAGCTTCACATTCCAAGCTCTTGGTGCTTGCCTTAAGCCGTACAAAGCTTTAGTTAGCTTGTAGACTTTTCCTAAGTTTCCTTGTTGAATGAAACCTTCAGGTTGTGTAACATAGACTTCTTCCTTCAAATCTCTGTGTAAAAATGCTGATTTTACATCTAAGTGGTGTACTTGGCATCCATGATAGGCTGCTAGTGCTAATATCAAACAAACTGTCTCTATCCTAGCAACTGGTGCAAACACTTCATCGAAGTCTATTCCTTGTTCTTGTACATAACCTTTTGCTACTAATCTTGCCTTATATTTGATGATCTTTCCTTTTGCATCCCTCTTGGTCTTATAAACCCATTTGAGTCCTATTTCCTTCTGGTTTTCAGGAAAACTAGTAAGAGTCCATGTGTTATTCTTGTTGATTGAATCCAATTCAATCTCCATGGCCTCAATCCATTTCTTATCCGTTGATGCTTCCTTATAATTACGTGGTTCTTCTTCCGTAAATAACAAGCTTTCAGTTTCAATTTCACATGCGTTCCTATATACTTCTGATATATTTTTGAAACCTCGTACTGGTCTATCATCAAATCTATGATCTGAGTTCCCAAGTGAACTAGTAGTAGCTTCTTCTTCTTCCTCTTCTGAGTTTGGGTTGTAAGTGTATGCAGGTGGTGTGATTGGTGAGTCTGGATCTGGTATAGGATCCGGTTCATGATATGTGTTATCATTGTTTTCTGTGTTGACTGGTGTAGAAATTTCGTTGTCAACTCCGTCTACCACAAAACTAGTCCTAAATGAGTCTTGTGTACTTGTATCCTCTTCATTGTTATCCCAATCCCACGGTTTCGTTTCCATAAACTTTACATCCCTGCTAACATGTTTCCTTTTTCCTATTGGATCATATAACCTACATGCTTTTGATCCTTCCTCTACTCCTAAGTAAATCATTGGTATGCTTCTGTCGTCCAGCTTCTTCAAGTGAGGTATCGTTATCTTGGCATAAGCTGTGCATCCGAATATTCTTAGGTTTTCAAGATTCGGTTTTCTGTTGTAGAGTGCCTCATATGGTGTTTTATCTTTCAGGGCTCTTGTAGGTACCCTGTTGAGTATGTAAATGGCGTGTTTAACTGCTTCCGCCCAAAAAGTTAAAGGTAACTTCATTGCTTTCATCATACTCCTCGTAGTTGATAACACTGTCCTATTTCTTCTCTCCACTACTCCATTTTGTTGTGGTGAGTATGTTGCTGTCAACTGTCTTGCTATTCCATTCTCCTTACAGTATTTAGTGAATTCATTAGACGTAAATTCACCTCCTCTATCAGTTCTTAGCATTCTTAACTTCATTCTCATTTCCATCTCAATCTGTTGTCTAAATTCCTTGAAAGTGTTAAATGCCTGATCTTTCGACGTTAGGAAGTAGGCCCACATGAAACGTGTACAATCGTCCACTAACAAGAAAATGAGTTTCTTTCCAGAGTGTGTGGCTGGACTTATGGGACCACAGAGATCTCCATATACTAAGTCCAATGGGTTCTTTGATCTGAATTTGGCTTGATTTGGAAATGGTGTTCTACTATGTTTTCCTAATAAACATGCATCACAAATCTGTCCTGCATGGTTTATTCTTGGTACTCCTTCTACTAGACCCTTTCTTGTCATCTTGTTGATGTCGTCAAAGTTTAGATGACCTAATCTAGCGTGCCATAACCATGCTTGGTTATCTACATTTGCTAAGAGACATATAGGTGCTTCTATTTGTAATCTAATACTGTAAAGTCGATTCTTAGATCTTTCTACCTTCATCAACAACTTCTCATTCTTATCATACAAAGTCAGTTTATTTCCATCCATGATGATCTTACAACCTATTTCCGTAAGTTGTCCTAGACTAATGTTGCTCTTGAGGTTTGGAATGTAGTAAACATCCGAAACTATTTTCTGTTCTTGGTTCCTACATCCTAACAGTATGGAACCTTTACCCTTAATCTCCACGTACGATCCATCTCCAAAACGAACGCGTCCAGATATGCTTTCGTCAATATCCTTGAAATGACCCTTGGTTCCCGTCATATGGTTACTTGCACCATTATCTAAATACCATATGCTTGCATCTACTGTAGCATATTTTCCGGGTTGAATTTGTCCTTCGTTCAACAAAACTTTTTCGTTTTTAGTTTTGTGTGTTGTCATTAATAGTGATGGTTCATCGTCTTCTAAGATAAGGTTTGAATGTTCCTGAGTTGTCGATGGTTTTCTGCACTCTCTCTTCATATGTCCGAGTTTCCCACAATTGAAACATTTTACCTTCCTTTTATCCCACTCACGTTTATTCCTATTTGACTTTTCATTGTGAGTTGAGTTGCCTTCATTCGAGCTATCTCTATTTTTACTATTCTGCCAGTTTCCTCGTGAGAAGTTTGATCTACCTCCGTGTTTGGTAAATCGTCTTTTATTTCTAGAGTGTTCACCTTGTATGAATAATAAGTTCTCCTGGCTTTCCACTTGTCCTCCCTTTCGGAGTTTTATCCTTTCCTCGAATGCCTTAAGTTTTCCTGTGATCTCATCTAAAGTGATGTCGTCGAGATCATTTGTCTGTTCTATGGATGCTACTATTTGAATGAACTTATTTGGTGTGGAATCTAATAATTTTCGTACTAAAAGTGATTCATCCAAAGTTTTCCCTAATTCTTTAGCCTTCGTGGCGTAGCCGTTTAGTTTAGCCGCAAATGCATCCACCGTGTCATCTTCCTTCATCTGAAGGGTTTGAAATCCAATCATCAATGATTGTAACCGTGCTTGTTGCACTCTTTCTTCTCCAACGTGTCTCTTCTTCAATGATTCCCATAAATCCTTTGCCGTTTTACAACTTGCTACTTGTAAAATAACATCTTCGGTCAACGCTTGATATAGGAAGGCTATTGTTGCCTTATCCTTTTTATCATCTACTTGCGTGTTTTCCTTAGGTTCTATCGCTTCCCATAAACCATGTGCCTCTAGTATAACCTTAATTTGTATAGCCCAAACTGTGTAGTTTGTGGTTTTGAGTTTTGGGCATTGGTATTGAGCAACAGGTGTTACGGGTTTTGTTGATGTGTTAGTTGTTTCAACACCGGCCATCTTAAAAGTGTTTATAATCTTCACTTTCTAATCGTATGGGAATTTCTAACTTAGTATGGTATTTCTTACTATCACGGGAATAGAAATAGTTTTCCGGGAATCCTAACAATACGGGATCAATATATAGTTCTCGGGATTTCCTAATAGTACAAAATAAACTTCTATACTATTCTTAATATAATAGAAATTCAAAAGTTGAATTTGTGACCTCGTTGTTTTGTTAAACACAAAACGTATTCCCACTTGTGTGTCGGTACGTTTTATACCAATCACGTCTTTTCTTTCCCTCGTTCACCAACGTTGTTGTTCTTTCGTTGTTTATCTCTTGCCACCACAAACAATTCGAAAGAAAACTCTTGTTCTTCTTTGATGTTTCTTTTCTTTGATAAACCAAACAAAACGTTCCTCCTCTTATTATACCACACTCCCACGTTGTCTTTCTTTTCCTTTTGTGTCGACTTGGAATAAATGTATCCTTGACTTCTTTTGATCTCGGCTTCCTTTCCAAAACACCCAAAGTGTTTTCGGTAAAACAACAAAGTTGTTGTTTGTTGTTTTTCTTCGAGTTCCAAGTTCTCCCACAAAGTTTTCTCACAATACCTCTCGGTATTTTAACAAAGCAAATTGTTTTTGTTAGTCGTTGTTGTTGTTGCTTGTTTCTTCTTCAAACGCGTACCACAATAATTTTCTTGTCTTCTTTATTCCACACCGTGTCTTAACAACAATTCTTCAAACACCCTTCGGTATTTTTCCAAAAACAAGTGATCAATTTGTTTCCTTCGTTATTGTTGTTCCTTGTATTGCTAGCGTTTTCTTCTCCAAACAATCCTTGATTGTTTCCTTTCTTGGTATACCTTCTAATCTACAAGCAACTCTCCCCTTTTGTGTCTTTCGTTTTCTTTCAACCGGTTTGATATACACAAAGTTTTCTATCTTTACTTGACGTCGTACTCCTTTTCTTCTTATTGCTTTAAATAGCAACAAGGTTTTTCCTCTTCTTTGTTGTCGTGCAAACTCAGTCACCAACAAAGGCTTTTCAAACAATTGTTTCCTTCTTAAAACTTCTTGTTGTCGCGTACTATGATCACAACAAAAATCAGTCCACCAAATTTCGTTTGGTGCCAAACGTTTGCAACTTCTACACAAGACAAGTCGTATACTACTTTTCTTGCGCCCTTAGTTATCCATGCAACGTGTTTCAGTCGCGTCCTTTCTCACAGAAAAAAAATTCTGCATGTTCCTTCTTTGGTTTTGTTGTTCTCGTATGGATTTTGTGATGTTCTAACGAGTCGTGTAAACAAGGCTCTGATGCCAATGTTGGTCCCAAAGTGAGTCGAAATGAAATTGCAAATTATAACTTGAATAACTAATGTTTCGTCTAAACTTTGTAACATTACATAGTATCGAATATATATACTAAACGAAAGGGTATGTGCCAAACGTTGTAACTGTTCGCCAAACATTGTATATATTCGGTTTTGTATTACCGATTCATTGACTAACATAACTAACTTTAACTAACTTAACCGCTTTGCTGTTGTAAACTTTCTAACTAACGTCTTTGGTCCTTCGTGTTTCTTCGAGAAGCAATATCGAGATTATATTGTTCACATTTTTTGCATCTTTCTCCCTATTTGGAGCACTGGTGGTGGGGTGGGAAGCAAATATTTGGCAATAATGCATGATGGTGATTTGAAAATTATGCGTCTGGTGATGACGCTTGGAAGTCTTAACTTGAGATGAACTTGAGCTTCCATTTTCGTAAAACTAATGATCTGGTCGATACATAAAAGTGACTACTAATTTATAGAATGGTCTCATTTATATGCATTGGCAGACCTTCACTGAGGGAAGAGGATGGTCATGGGTTCATGGCCCCCATATTTTGCTCTGTATAAACTTAAAAGGAACTATAGAAGTAATTGAAGGTTTATTGTACACATCATGGGTCAAGATTGGGTGTTCGTGGGGGCCTAAAGCACCTGTTTTTAAATGGCAATGATCATTAGGCCAGGGACCTGCTCAAACTATGGGAACATATCATGTGATCACTAATTTTCCATCAGGATTTTAATTCTTTTTCTAGTGATACATTTACATACGCGGGCTGGTGTCATTTAATGGTTTCCCAGCGTTTTGTTTCGTCTTTGGTGTTTTTTGTAAAGATTATTATAGCAACAACGACAGATGGTATAGTACTTCTCTTAATCAAAAGTCAACATCTTCTTTTTTGTTGGTTGAACAGTAGGTGTAGCAAACTTTCTCCTAATTGGTGTTTATGGCTTTCTTGTCCTATGAAGGCATGTTTTCATGAGCTCATGTAATTCGTAATTTCCTTGCCTGCTGTCTAGCTCCTTGTTAGAAAGCAGGTGACTTTGTGTGGATTATAAATATCTTTTTTTATAATAGAAAAAAGTACTTATTGATGAACAACTTTTCCAGGTTAATTATAAGATTTTTCGGTAGCGTTTAAAATGTGCAACTTTTTTTTAGAGTATTGGATAGCGGTTGGGATTGAAGATGGAGTGTGTAGATGACAAAGTTATCTTGCAAGCCACATTATCGACAAGCAGATATATATAAGGTTTTATTGAAGCGATGGTGGTTAATGGTAAGTGGTGCTATTTGACGGTATAAAGAATACAATAGCAATAGATAAAGCATTGTAGATGCTTTAATAGTTGTTGTTTGTGGGAACGTATGTATAATAGTTACCTTTAAAAAAATAGCATTGTAGATGCTAATATGCTATATATCAGAGTATTTTGAAGTTATTTCTCTAAATTTTTAATAAATACTATAATCTAAATACCTTTTTTGATCATGAATCGCTACTAAATTCGTCTCAAGCACATGTGGACACCATGAACCATCTCACGTTGCTTGTGCTTCTTTCAAGCTTTTTTAGATTGAAGAATTGAAGATGTGAGAAATGGTAACCAAAAGGCTGGAAGAGAAGTTAATGAAATGATTCAAGGACAACTAGTTAACCACATGTTCCTTATGCAACTGGTCATATACAATCTTGGAGTTATGTTTTTCATTTGTGGGGATTTTTTTTTTTTTGTCTCAGCATTGTCGTGGGTGTTCATTGTTAAACATTATTATATTGATTTAGTTTGGTAAATCAAGTGAAAAAATCCATGTTCAAGCCTCTTCATTCAAGATGTTTTGAGGCCGTCTTGTTCTCATATGTTTGGTTGATGGGGAATCGTCGAAATTGCAAGGTGTTCATGGATAAGTCTCAATCTAGCATCCAAGTTTTCAAGGAGATTCAACAAATATCTTACAATTGGATTTGTGGTAGATGCACAAAATTGTCTGTTAACCGGAATGATCAATGGGATTAATTATCTTATAATTGTTTGTATAGAATCTATTAGTTAGGCTTTTGTATCTAGCTACTTGCTAGTTTTTTTCTTTTTTGTTAATAAAATTCGCTGTTAAAATAAAAAACATGTTCGTGAATGCACCTTCGGCATTTACATGCATGTTATGTCGTATAGTGACTATCAAATAATGAAACAAAATGTAATCACATTTATGCTTTTGTTAGATGTCATTTCGCTTCTTAATGTTGGAAATGTTAAGATCAAATTTAACCTTGTAATCTAGTTTAGAACATTCTGTCATCCTATTATAGATATTTAGTACTTGTAATAGTTTGCAGCCATGTATATAAGCAATAAGGCTACATAAACTCATGGTTTGGGCCACAAGCCAACAAACCTTAGTTAGTTATGTCGATTTGACAGTTGGTAGTTACAAAACAGTTATATGACAATTATGGATGAAGGGACATGTCTGTTGGTTATCATTGAACCATCACAACCTTACATCATACCTGTTCATGTAGTATATATAGGACATATGTAATTTCAGTTATACAACAATAATAACAGTTAGTGTTTTATGTTTACTTTCCCTCCACATTTATACTTTACTCGTTTCATTGCATAACCAATCTGCACACATACCCATTTTCTCAGTCTCAATCATTTGATAATCACAATGGTTAACAAAAATACTCAAATATAAAACAAATGGTTAAAACCACTTGGAAGGACTGTTGGCCATTATAACATGTGGTATCAGAGCAAACCTGGGAGATATTTGAGCAACATACTACAAAGAGAATTCATTCAGAGACAAGTAAAGAGAGAAAGTGAATCAAGATTTGTAAAATGCATCAAGCAAATTTCAAATGATTGCAAAGAGATGCTAAGAAAGAAGTTGGAAGAAATTGAAGTGTATAATCATGCACTTCCACAATCACAAAGCAATTCAGAAAGACACAAGAGATATATTTGTTTTAAATGTGGAGTCAGAGGACATATTGCAGTAAATTGTCCAAGTAAAGGGAAAAACACAGAAGTTGCAGACTCGGAAAACACTTCTAAAACACCACAAACTCAAATCTCATACCCTGAGAACATCCATCTATCAACTGACTTTATGATAGAAGGCACAGATGAAGAAGAATGGGACAAGATTTGGTACATAAGCAAGAAAATTGACAGGCATGTTTGCACAAACATAAACCTGTTTGCAAAATTGAAGGAGAAATTCATTGTTGAAAAGTTAGAGGATCTGCACAAGTTATTATTCATTCATGGAATTGGTGAAGTGCACATAAGGATAGGTTCAGAAATAATGTGAATACCTGGTGTACTCTATACACCAGATGTAACTTTGAACATCCTTTCTGGAAGCCAATTAGAAGCACAGGGTCTTGAATTGACATTCAAAGGGAACAGATGTAAACCTGTACCTATGTTCAAAGATCCATCAGACTGCTTTTTTTATCAGAACAAAATGAACAAGAGACAGAACAAGTACATGGAGGATTACTTCAAATTACTTGATGAGAGTTCTCAGTACAAGGAAGAAAAGAATGTGAAGAATGATGCTTTGACACAGAATTATGAAGAAACAGGACACAATACTTATTCACATTCAAACAAGGCACCAACAGTTGGAAACTCATCACAAGAAGAAGATTTTATCTATGTGAAAGGTGTATATTATCCAACAAAAATCACTTCTTTTAATGAATATGTTGCATTCCTTGATTTATTAAAAAATGATTACATTATAAGTCAAGAGTGGGACATTTTTAGAGAAAGATTCAATAAAGCTTTTAAATGGTTCTATGCTGTATATCTCAAAAGAGATTTACCTGGCCCCATACCCCCCCCCCCCAAGAATAAATGGAATAGAGATCCATCTAATGGATCTTTATAAACTTGTTGAAACCTTAGGTGGATACCTAAGTGTATTTTTTGCAAAAAGGTTTGGTTATATTGCAGAGATATTTGGCCTATCAAATGAATATGGTGAAGAGATCAAGAGATGCTACAATCAATACTTGGATGTTTTCAAATGCTACTATAGCACAGCCAGGGTGTCACAAATTGAAACAGAAGGACTTGTTTCAAGAGGCAAAATGAACTGCTTTGGACATCAAAAGGATCCAGTGAAGAAACCCAATGGAATGGACAGTCAAGGAGAAATGAAGATTGAGCATTTTGGAATCAAATTAGAAGATCTCAATAACAAGTATCAAGCAAACCTGATGGAAACTCAAAATCAATTTGAGACAGGAAGCACAAGCAAGAAGATCAAGAAAGAGGAAGGGGACACAGACAATAACACCACTGATGATTTCACTATCATCATTTGATTACATCTGTGAGAGCAAGAGCAGATGGAAACAAAGACATTTGATCTTAAGGGGGAGATTGTTGGAAATATTAAGATCAAATTTAACTTTGTAATCTAGTTTAGAACATTCTGTCATCTTATTATAGATATTTAGTACTTGTAATAGTTTGGAGCCATGTATATAAGCAATAAGGCTGCTTAAACTCATGGTTTGGGCCACAGGCCAACAAACCTTAGTTAGTTATTAGTTAGTTATGTCGATTTGACAGTTGGTAGTTACAAAACAGTTATATGACAGTTATGGATGAAGGGACATGTCTGTTGGTTATCATTGAACCATCAAAACCTTACATCATACCTGTTCATGTAGTATATATAGGACATATGTAATTTCAGTTAGATAACAATAATAACAGTTAGTGTTTTATGTTTACTTTCCCTCCACATTTATACTTTAGTCGTTTCATCGCATAACCAAACTGCACAAATATCCATTTTCTCAGTCTCAATCATTTGATAATCACAATGGTTAACACAAATACTCAAATAGAAAACAAATGGTCAAAACCTCATGGAAGGACTGTTGCCCATTATAACACTTACTATCCCATTATATTAGTATTTTTTTCACGAAATTTCTCCAATTCGTAATGGTTATTTGTATTTTCTTGTTATCAAATTTGGGAATGAATGGCCTTGATACTTATTCATGTTTAGATATACACTGAGCTTCGGAGATGCCTTGCTGCTAGCTTCCTACTCTCCTGTATTCCCTGATAGTAGCACACTGCCACACTAGCACCGAACTTTTATTGACAATAATATCTTTTAGTCAGTGAAATGCCAATCGCCAGTGTTTATCTATGTTTTGTAATATGACCAGCTTGCTAAGAAAAATCACTTTATATGGAAGGTTGCACATATGGTCCATACGCAATACATTATCCTGTGATTTACAATGTGATTGGACCTTCACTGCAGGTTGTGTGTTCCTAGGATCTTAACTGTGCTCTTGATCTAGGATGTATTTTGTATTCTCATATTTGTTAACGAATGTTCTAATTGGCAACACATTCTCTGATCAATATTTTGTAAATCCTGATATACGTAATACATATCATGCTAATTTCAAAAGTATTGCACATAAAATGTTATATAAACGATGCAAACTCATGTCGGTGTTTTTAAATTTGTACTACACAAATTTGGTAATAACTTATCATTAGACATGGTTATTATGGAAATCAATAGTTGGTTTGGCTCGACACTTGAGGTGTGTCTATTCCCACTTGACCTCCTGTGTGTAACAGAAAATAGACCAAATGTAATACATATATATAAATGCATCTTTAACCGACAAGAAGTTGCTATATGGATAAGGGTCTCACACATTGTTAAGATTCATATCAAGGTTTGAATGCTGAGAAGACTACAACAGAATTTTGGCCACCAATACCAAATGAATTAGAAATGGCTGCAAACAAAAAGAGTTAGCGCAACAACTGAAGTTAACAAATTATATATGGGTAGTTAAAGAGGGAGAAATGGTAAAAAACGTACTCACCGACATTGATTTCATGTTTCTGCTTTCGATTTGCAACAGTGTCGAAATCTACATAAGGTTCTGGGTTCTTTGGTTGCATAAAAAAACGTGAGTGTATAGAAGATGATCAACTTGGAAGTAGAATAGAGCATGAATGTAAGGAAGACATACAATTTGATTAATGGTGGGATGCAACCATCCTGTTTGAATAGCTTTTATAGTAGCAATGGCTTCCAACCCTCCAGCAGCACCCATACAATGCCCTATCATACACTAAAACATAATCAAATCAATAAGATAATGTTAATATTAAGATGTGGTCGAGATAATATGGATAATGGCCAATAATGACGGAGCTTACTTTAGTGGTGTTCATTTTGGTCCCTTTGGAGTTCTTGAATACCTTATTTAGAGCATTTACCTCAGCCAGATCTCCAATATAATCAGTGAAGAAGTTGCATGGGCATTGATGTAATTTACCTGGCAAGAACATTTATTTGCATAATATAATTTAAGATTTTTTTTTTTAATAATTAAATTGAACATGAATAAACAGAAAATAAAGGATAAATTAGATAAGTACTTCCTCTACTGATATTTTAGCATCCACGAGACCACTCTCAATGCAAGAAAATAGGCTTAGCCCATCGGATCGTGGATTAGTTATGTGATATGCATCACAATTTACAGCACCTCCTAAGTATTCGGCAAGTATCGGTGCATCCCTTTTCATTGCATGTTCTAGACTCTCCATCACCTACAAATGAATACCAAATATATTTTCACAGATGAGATCAACTAAAAAAAATGTATGTCCAATGTGACTAAACATATTGGTGATAGAAGTTACCAACACACCAGCACCTTCACCCATAACGAAGCCATCTCTGTCTTTGTCCCAAGGCCTGCAAGCAGTATGGGGATCATCATTTCTTCGAGACAATGCTCTACAAGCTGCAAAACCTCCCATTGTAATGGGATTAATGCAATCCTCAACTCCACCAGCAATCATCAAATCAGCATTTCCATCACGGATATGATTTGCAGCAGCTAAGAAGCAAGTATTGGATGTTGCACAGGCTGCAGAAATGGCATAGTTCGGTCCAGAAAATCCAAGATCGATAGCAAGTAACGCAGAGCTCATACTTATTGTCGTAAAAGGTATTAGAAATGGTGAGATTCTAGCATACCCTCTCTCGATTAAAGCCTCCATACCATCATAAAGTACCATACTACCTCCTGCTACAGAGCCTACAAGCACGCCAGCTCGTTCCTTATCGATCTGCACATCTTGAATGAAATGGTGATCAGAGTAATGTATGCGGCAAGTCGAAACTAATTTTATAGGCATGACAAGCAAGATTGCATTACTGTTTTACTTTTTGTGACCCTTGATTAAGTAAATGACTGGTATAGATTAGTTCTCGCAATATTTTTATCCAGTGGTGTTTATAGTGTCAGTGGTTCGGCTTGAAGCCATATTGTTTTCTCTCTCTTTGGGAATAGGTACCTAGACAGAAAAAAGGTAATTTTGAACTTTTCATGGTAATTGCTATTTGTGGTTAAAGATTGCTCTATGAAACTAATTTGCAAAGATGATGTCTGACATGAGAATTTTTGTTCCTAATTGGTATACCTTTTTTTTTTTTTTTTTTTTTTGAACAAATCCTAATTGGTATACTCTTTTAGCACTTTCTGAGTTTACACGATCTTTAATTATACAAACAAACTAGAATTGTTATTACAAATATGAATCATACGTTTTACAAAGACTTTTGACCCTATTTATATACTACCAACCGACACAATCCTTGATGAAACGTTGTGACTCGTTTTGGCCGGTTATAAACTTTTACAATGACCCATTACACCCCTAATCTATTTACAATGACATAATACCACTAAATTTTACTTTTAACTAATGACACTAAGACCCCCTAGACTTTATATTAAACTAAACTATATTTGGTTTAAACGTCCAATACTCCCTCCTAAACTAAATATAGTTTAGGTCTTCATCCTTTCTTGATCCATCTTCCCATCACAGCAGTGTTGGTTCATCATCCTCTTGGATCAAATTTGACTCATGCTCCTTTTCCCACTTTGGACATTCGCTTTTGTAGTGTCCAAATTCTTTGCACTTGTAACATCTTATCTTGCTCTTGTCTTGAACACCGTCTTTGTTCTTCCATGGTTTCCCAGTCTTGCCTCTGCCACGTCCGGTTCTTTCTTGACTTGAATTCTCATGACCGCAACGTTCACATTTGTGTTCTTTCTCATTTCCATCTGCTTTGGTGAATAGTAACTTACTAGACCCGTCTTCTTCTTTAACTGCCTTTTTCGTCCATTCTTCAAAAGCTTTTAATCTCCCAATGGCTTCTTGAAATGGCATAGTATTCAAATCTGCGAACTGCTCTATCGCTGCAACAATTTGCATAAACTTCTCTGGTACAGAACTTAAGAGTTTTCGCACCATTCTTTTATCATCCACCGTATGCCCCAAATTGCTTTCTTGTGATGCAATTTCACTAATCTTCCCGGCATACACATCTAAAGACTCACCTTTTTTCATCTTCAATTGTTCAAACTCTGATTCAAGTGTCTGAACACGCGCTTCCTTAACTCTGTCAACTCCAACATGTCGAATCTTCAACGCATCCCAAATCTCCTTTGCCGAATTAAGGTTAGCAACTTGCAATACCATACTTTCTGGAATTGCTTGATATAGCATTACAATTGCCGAGTTATCCTTCTTCTGATCGACTTCAGTTCCTTGCGTTGGTTCAATCACTTCCCAAATTCCATGGACATTAAAGATTGCCCTAATCTTTACAGCCCAAATCGTATAGTTTGTAGAGTTTAACATTGGATACTGGAAATTCATTGCTGTCTCCTTTACGGTTATGATTTCCTTATTCTTATCATTCGATCCAGTGCCTGTAATCTTCCTTTTCTTCTTTCCTTTTCCAATCTTGATCTAATTGAAAGACTTTATTTTTCCTACACTGATTTTTACCAAAAACCTATTGTTTACTAAAACAATGCCCTGGTTTCTTTCCCAAAAACCTACCCTGGTCTTATCGAAACCTATTGTTCTAATCACCAAAAACAATCCCCTGGTTTTATCACAAACCTGCTATTTTTCGCCCACGACAATTCCCTGGTTTTCCAAAACCTATTGTCTTAACAACACCAAAACAATAATCCTGTTTTTAAAACTATTTTTTACAACAACCCCGAAACAATTCCCTGTTTTAAAAAATTATTGCTTTAATCAACCAAACAATAATCCTGTTTTCAAAAAAACTATTGCTCAATACCCATGAAACAATCCCCTGTTTTTCAAAAAACTACTGTTTTCACACCCACTAAAACAATTCCCTGTTTTCAACCCAAAAACTATTGTTTTACAAATCCTAAAAATAGTATTCTGATTTTTCCGCCCGGTTGTAAGACAAATCCAAAAACCAATTGCTTCAATTTACCAAGAAACAATACCCTAGTTTTTCCCTGGTTGTCTAACAAATCCAAACCACTATTCTTAACCTTTTCCTAATTGTAATAATTCTAAATTCCTACACTAAATACCCACAATTCAAAATTGAAAAAAACTTATCTCACTGTGTTTGGTTCCGCAATTCTCGATTCTGCAAATTCTGTTTTAATTTCTTTTCCTTGCACAACGAACCACAACAAGATACTGAATTTTTGTTTTTCCTTTGAACCGCACTATCAAAAGGAATATGATTTCCTTTTTCGAGCAGCCAACCAAAACAATTGTTTCTTCCGTTTCCTTTTTCCGAACAACAACAACAACAAGAAACGTCCTTCTGTTCTTTTCAAAACCTCGAACAAACAACCACAAATCTTCTGCCTCCCTCGAATCGATTTAACCGTAGTCTCTGATGCCAATTGTTAGCACTTTCTGAGTTTACACGATCTTTAATTATACAAACAAACTGGAATTTTTATTACAAATATGAATCATACGTTTTACAAAGACTTTTGACCCTATTTATATACTACCAATCGACACAATCCTTGATGAAACGTTGTGACTGGTTTTGGCCGGTTATAAACTTTTACAACGACCCATTACACCCCTAATCTATTAACAATGACATAATACCACTAAACTTTACTTTTAACTAATGACACTAAGACCCTCTAGACTTTATATTAAACTAAACTATATTTGGTTTAAACGTCCAATATACTCCAATCACTTTTATATTGTTAATAATCTTTCACAAAATCCTGGAAGGTTTTGGCTTTTTGTTTAAATTTGTGATGATGAATTCATCATCATCAGTTCAATCGATTACTAAAGGTTCAAACAAATCTTTCAAAATGATGTCTTAAGGTTGGTTGTCATCTTAATCCGTAAGAACTAATATTTGCACAATACAAACCTTGAGGTGTTGGTTGTTGTCCCAATTCTGATCGAAATGTATAAGTTGCAAATGTAAATGAATAAGTAAATTTCTTCTAACCATTGTATCGAATGTATTATTACATATTTATAGGTTTTGAACAGGTGTGTCGAACCATTGTGTCGTTTCATACTTAACCAATAACTACCATAACCGAATTTCGGTTATTAACTATCTAAATAACATGTTTGGTCCTTCGTTTAATATAATGTTACATAAGAAGCATAGAACGAGATTATTAGGTTTACATTCTCCTCCTTAATCTTGATCGTTGCTTCGTCCTAAGTCTTGAACTCCGAGCATTTGTCTCATAGTCACGAACTTCAATCTTAGTAGAGCCTTTGTTAGAATATCTGCTCTCTGTTGTTCTCCGCTGACATGTTCCACATTGATGTGCCCATTCTCTACGCATTCACGAATGAAATGATAGCGAATGTCAATGTGCTTGCTTCTTCCATGAAAAACTGGGTTCCTGACAAGTGCTATTGCTGAAATGTTATCCACCTTCAACGTTATCCTTTTCTCTTCCCATCCAGTTAATTCACTAAGTAATCGCTTTAACCATAAGGCTTGACATGCTGCTCCAGTAGCTGCCATGAATTCTGATTCACATGATGAGAGCGCCACTGTTGGTTGTTTCTGAGTACACCAGGTGATAGGTGACTCTCCAAAATAAAATACTATCCCAGTAGTTCCTTTTCCTTTATCGGTGTTGATTCCATAACTACTGTCACTGTAACCTGTAATCTTGCAGCTGCCTTCTTTCTTGTAAACTATGCCATGCTCCTTTGTTCCTTTGATGTATCGAATTACTTGATTTACTTCCTTTAAGTGATGTTCCTTCGGGTCTTGCATGAATCTGCTGAGTAATCCGACTGAGTAACTAAGATCTGGTCTTGTATGTAATAAGTTCCTGAGACTTCCAATTAAACTTCTGTAATAAGTTGCGTCAACTGTATTTCCATCTTCCGCCTTGACCAACTTAGTACCGGGATCCATTGGTATCTTCGTATCATTACTGTCTGTCATACTTGTTTCCTTCAAGATCTTGTTAATATATCCTGCCTGTTTGATTGTAATCTCTCCTCCTGTCTGTGTAACTTCTATCCCAAGGTAATAAGCTAACAATCCTAAGTCGCTCATTTCAAATTTATCCTTCATCTGGGATTTGAACAATTCTATTTCCTTTCTTGGAGTGCCCGTTATTATCAAATCATCTACATAAACTCCAACTATAAGTGTAGAAGTCTTGCTTCTCTTGGTGTAAACTGCTTGTTCGAGATTACATTTCTTGAAATCTAATGACTTCAATGTCTGATCAAGTTTAACATTCCAAGCTCGCGGTGACTGTCTTAAGCCATACAAAGCCTTTATGAGTTTGTAGACTTTCCCTGAATTTCCTTCTTGAATGAATCCTTCAGGTTGTGTAACATAGACTTCTTCCTTCAAATCTCCATGTAAGAATGCTGATTTTACATCTAAGTGATGTACTTGCCATCCATGATATGCTGCTAATGCTAATATTAACCGAACCATTTCAATCCTAGCAACTGGCGCAAATACTTCATCGAAGTCTATTCCTTGTTCTTGTACATATCCTTTTGCCACTAAACGTGCCTTGTATTTGATGATCTTTCCCTTCGCATCTCTCCTTGTTTTGAAAACCCATTTGAGTCCCATTGCTTTCTGGTCTTCAGGTAAATCAGTAAGAGTCCATGTGTTATTCTTGTTGATTGAATCCAATTCAATTTCCATGGCCTCAATCCATTTCTTGTCCGTTGATGCTTCCTTGTAATTACGTGGTTCTTCTTCTGTAAGTAGTAAACTTGTAGTTTCAACTCCAGGTGCATCCCTATATAATTCCGATATATTTCTAAAACCTCGTACTGGTCTATCATCAAAACTATGATCTGAGTTCCCAAGTGAACTAGTAGTAGCTTCTTCTTCTTCTTCTTCTTCTTCTTCTTCTTCTGAGTGTGGGTTGTAAGTATATGTAGGTGGGGTAATTGGTGAGGTTGGATCTGGAATTAGATCCTCTTCTTGATATATGTTATCATTGTTTTCAGTGTTGACTGGTGTAGGTATTTCATTGTCAACTCCTTCTATCACAAAACTTGTCCAAAATGAGTCTTGTATACCTTCTTCCTCTTCATTCTTATTCCAATCCCACGGTTTTGTTTTCATAAACTTTACATCCCTACTAACATGTTTCTTTTTTCCTATTGGATCATATAACCTACATGCTTTTGATCCTTCCTCTACACCTAAGTAAATCAATGGTATGCTTCTATCATCCAGCTTCTTCAACTGAGGTATTGTTATCTTGGCATAAGCTGTGCATCCGAATATTATTAGGTTTTCCAGATTTGGTTTTCTGTTGTAGAGTGCCTCATATGGAGTTTTATCTACCAGGGCTCGTGTAGGTACCCTATTGAGTATATAAATGGCGTGTCTGACTGCTTCCGCCCAAAAAATTAATGGTAACTTCATTGCTTTCATCATACTCCTCGTAGTTGATAACACTGTCCTATTTCTCCTTTCTACTACTCCATTCTGTTGTAGGGAGTAAGGTGCTGTCAACTGTCGTGCTATTCCATTTTATTTACAGTAATTTGTGAATTCATTTGATGTAAATTCACCTCCCCTATCCGTTCTTAGCATTCTCAACTTTAGTCTCATTTCCATTTCTATTTGTTGTCTAAAATTCTTGATAGTGTCAAAGGCTTGATCTTTTGTTGTCAGAAAATAAGCCCACATAAATCGTGTACAGTCGTCTACTAACAAGAATATATATTTCTTTCCGGAATGTGTGGTTGGACTTATTGGACCACATAAGTCTCCATACACTAATTCTAATGGGTTCTTTGATCTAAACTTAGCTTGATTTGGAAATGGTGTTCTACTGTGTTTTCCTAATAAACATGCATCACAAACCTGTCCTGCATGGTTTATTCTTGGTATTCCTTCCACTAGACCCTTCCTTGTCATCTTGCTGATTTGATCAAAGTTCAAGTGACCTAGTCTAGCATGCCATAACCATGCTTGGTTATCTAACTGTGCTAAGAGGCATATTGGTGTTTCTATTTGCAGTCTAATACTGTAAAGTCTATTTTTCGATCTTTCAACCTTCATCAACAACTTCTTATTCTTATCATATAAGGTCAGTTGGTTTCCATCCACAATGACCTTACAACCTATCTCTGTGAGTTGTCCCAAACTCAATATGTTGCTCTTTAGATTTGGTATATAGTATACATCCGATACTATTTTCTGTTCATTGTTCTTACAACCTAACAATATAGAGCCTTTTCCCTTTATCTTCACATACGATCCATCTCCAAAATGAACGCGTCCTGACGTACTTTCGTCAATATCCTTAAAATGACTCTTAGTTCCCGTCATATGGTTACTTGCACCATTGTCTAAATACCATATGCTTGCGTCTGCTGTAGCATAATTTCCTGGTTGAATTTGGCCTTCATTCAACAAAACTTCTTCGTTTTCGTGTGTTGCCAATAACAGTGATGGTTCATCGTCTTCTAAGATAAGGTTTGATTGTTCCTGAGTTGTTGATATTCCTCTACAATCTCTCTTAAAATGTCCAAATTTGTTGCACTTGAAACATTTTACTTTACTCAAATCCCTCTCACTTGTATACCTATTTGAGTTTCCTTTGTGATTTGAGTTCCCTCCTTGTGAGTTATTTCTGTTCCTATTATTTTGCCAGTTTCCTCGTGAATAGTTTGATCTACCTCCACGTTTGCTAAATCGTCTACCTTTTCTAGAGTGTTCACCGTGTGCAAATAATAGGTTTTCCTGGCTTTCAGCTTGTCCTCCTTTCCGGAGTTTTATCCTTTCCTCAAATGCCTTGAGTTTTCCCGTGATCTCATCTAAGGTAATATCGTCGAGATCATTTGACTGTTCTATGGATGCTACTATGTGAATGAACCTATCTGGTGTGGAGTCTAATAGTTTTCGTACTAAAAGTGATTCATCCAAAGTTTTCCCTAATTCTTTTGCCTTCGTGGCATAACCATTTAGTTTAGCCGTAAATGCATCCACTGTGTCATCTTCCTTCATCTGAAGTGTTTGAAATCCAATCATCAGTGATTGTAACCATGCTTGCTGCACTCTTTCTTCTCCAACGTGTCTTCTTTTTAACGATTCCCATAATTCTCTTGCCGTTTTACAACTTGCTACTTGTAAAATTACATCCTCGGTCAATGCTTGATATAGGAAGGCAATCGTTGCCTTGTCCTTCTTTTCATCTACTTGCGTGTTTTCCTTAGGTTCTATCGCTTCCCATAAACCTTGTGCTTCTAGTATGACCTTAATTTGTATAGCCCATACGGTGTAATTTGTGGTTTTCAATTTTGGGCATTGATATTGTGCAATTGGTGTTGTGGGTTTTGGTGGCGTAGTACCATTTGTAGCGTCATCCGACATCTTAAGTGTGTTTAATATCTTCACCTTCTAACGTGTGGTGTTATCCTTTTATGGGAATTCCTAATACTACGGGAATAATAATAGTCCTTGGGAATCCTAGTAATACGGGATCAATAAATAATTTTCGGGATTTCCTAATAGTACAAACTAATAAATCTATACTATTCTAATAATTGAAAATCCAGAAAGTTTGTAACTTGTGACCTCTATGTTGTGTTTAACCACAAACGTATTTCCCTTGTCTCGTTATTTCTTTTGTTCCCAACTTTCCAATTCGAACACAAAATAAACAGACCTTCGACCCTTCTTGTTACAGCCTCTTGTTCGTTTTTGTTGTTGTCGAATTAGTTTTCCGTTTTCTGTCTCGTTATACCCTTTCTGATTCGACTTCAAACCACAACTAAAGTTACTGATTTGTTGTTGTTTTTCCTGCTTCGAACCAAAATAAACACCACGATTCCCTTTTTATGTCGAATTGTTGTTGTTGTTTTCCTTTTGTACCCAACGAGTAAAAATATCACAGCCTCCTTTTGTTGTCGAAATGATTTGTACTCGACAAAACAGAAACAAAAAACTTGTCCTTTCCCACACGTTCTCACGTTGCTTTTCCTTGCTTTGTGTGTTGTCTTGATCTTGGTTTCCCAACGTTTTCTTCTTTACTTCGTTATAAACGTTTCCTACACACAATCTTTGATACCACTCCTTGGTAATCCTTCACCGAAACAATAATAACCTTGCTTTTGATTTTATTCCACCGAAACCAAAAACTTTGCTTCTGTTTTTTTTCCGTTGTTGTTGTTATTATTCCACACCAAAAACCTTCTCTTGAGTACTCCTTTTTTCTTTGTCCCACGTATACGCTTCTACCTTTCACCACAACAACGTTTTTCTTCTACTTTGTGTTTTATTTTCAACCGGTTTTCACAAAGTAATCTTCCCACTCGTTCTATAATCCAAACGAAGTGTATATATCTTTCCTGTGTTGCTTTAACAGCAAGCCACAAACAAATTTCCAGTGCCTTTTCTACTCTTGTTCCACGTCTCCTTGTCAACGCTAAAGAGTTTCCTTCCTTCCTTTCGATGTCTCCAACGAAGTTTTGTCCCACCAATAACGTTTGATGTGAACGTTTGCAACCTTCTACACAAAACAGATCGTGCACTACCTCTTTCACGTCCCCTTATTCAAGTTGTTGTTTATCTTGGAAGAGAAGAAAAACAACACACGTTTCCTACTGAAAATCAAGGATGTTTTCAGCGTGTTTCTTCCTATGGCCTTCTCGTTAATGTTGTTAACCAAAAACTGAGATTGTTTTTGTATGTAAAACCTTGCTCTTGATGCCAAATGTTGTCCCAATTCTAATCGAAATGTATAAGTTGCAAATGTAAATGAATAAGTAAATTTCTTCTAACCATTGTATCGAATGTATTATTACATATTTATAGGTTTCGAACAGGTGTGTCTAACCATTTTGTCGTTTCATACTTAACCAATAACTACCATAACCGAATTTCGGTTATTAACTATCTAAATAACATGTTTGGTCCTTCGTTTAATATAATGTTACATAAGAAGCATAGAACGAGATTATTAGGTTTACATTGGTGGCTACCGAGAGCAGCGTCTTCAAGAGCATCTTTTCCCGCAACCATGCAATACCGTTGACTATTATCAAGTCTCGGGTCAATGTTTTCATCAATATAACCACTTGATGTAAACCCACGAATTTGACCAGCAAATCGAGTAGTGAGTTTTGAAGCATCAAATCGATCTATGAAACTGATTCCACTCTCTCCAGCTAAGAGTCTTTCATAATATACATCTACATCATTCCCAAACACAGACACGAGACCCATACCAGTAATAACTACTCGCTTTTTTGCATCTTTCTCCCGTTTTGGAGCAGTAGCACTAGAGTGGGAAGCACATATTTGCTGTCTGCGTGTGGTGATGATGCGTGATTGTGATCTCACAGTTATGGGTGATAACATATTATGGAAAGAGTTGACTGCAGACACCAAAGGAGATCTGAACTGGAGATGAGCTTGAGCTTCCATTATTCTGAAACAAGGGAACTGATAAAATGACTAGTGTGCCTCACAGAAACGATCATATATATATATGCACAATTTTCTTTTGTATTTTCTCATCAACAATTAATGTAGTATTAAGATGACATTTGTATAAGAATATGTGTGCATACGCTGATACCCTCTGATAAAATATGTGTTAAACTCGTCAATTATATATTAGTTTTAGCATAATTTACTCTAAGAAATAAGTTTGATTTGTCACTATCCTCATTAAATATCTGTCGTGCGCATCATCTCTAATGATTAAGTAATATGTATCTGTTATGCAAATAATGTACAGGTCAATATTGGGAATGTTTCTAGTTCTCATAAAAACTTTATGGGTCAAGATTGGGTCTTGGTGGGGGGCCTAATTAATTAACAAACCATGTTTAGATGGCAATAAATATGTCAGCGACATGCATAGTGTGGACAGATACCATGGTATCTACTCAACATGTTTATCAAAAAGTATTGACGCTAGGCTGTATATCTTAAACATTACTCTCAAAATGTGACGATAGAAGTATGGTATAGTACCAACTTCCTATCTAATTGGTTCTCTTATTACAATCAAACAGGGAAAAATCAGATGGGAAACATAAACATTGACGTCTGAAAGACATACTCAACAGAAGAAAAAGTCAGAAATATACTTCCTGTTTTGCATTAATAAGTTTGAAAATCTCTTGGTTAAGTCATATGCTGTCTACACTGACTCCGAGATGCTCGAAACTTTATAATTCAGCGATTCCTTGTGTTTCCATCTATTTATATCACTCGTTCCAAGAAGACTATTTAGAGTTCTTTGAATGAGTGCTAACCATTTACTAGCCATTGGGGTGGGAAGCAGATATTTTCATGCGACGTGTGGTGATGGTGCGTGATAGTGAGGTGACAGTTATGGGTAATGAATTATTTCCGAGTGATTTGATTGGAGACAACGGTAGATTTCTTAACTGGAGATGAGCTTGAGCTTCCATTATTGAGAAACTCAGGAACTGATAGAAGGACCACTAATTCTCAGAAACAAATCATATGTATACGCGCACTTTCCTTTTCTTTTTTCTCACTAATCAACAATGTAGTACTAAGATACTGTTTTTATAAGTATATGTTTGTATAACTCATCAATTGTTAGGTTACTTTAAGAAAGTAATATGGTTCTGTATATGCTACAACTTTTGTGGTCAAGATTGGCTATCGCTGAGGGGCCTAAATTAACCATGTCGAGAATTGTTGGTTTTATGGCCAAATATTAATGTGTATGTCTAGAATCGAACTCGAGACTACGGGATTGCACACATTACGTATGAGAAATTAATGTATGATAATTAATATATAAACCGTTATTTATTTAATTATTTAAACACAAAAATAACGACTAACGGACTTTAAGTAATTAATGGGAATTGACTAACGACCGTTAGGGATAAAGGAAGGACTATAGATGAAATTAGAGGGACAATAAGGTTTCGGAATCCCTTAGGGATGCTAGAACCGATCGGCTATGGGCTTTACAAACCCAATCCAAAGCCAACTTGTACTCCAATATTTCAAGTCTATAAATACAAGACATCCTTTGCACTCTTGCTATAACCCTAAAAAGTCTTTTCTTTATTCTCTTGCTAAAAGTTGATCGAACTAACCCTTAGGGTTGATCGATTCTCACTTGTTTTCTAAACAAAAATTGTTTTGGTTTATTTGTGTTCAATTACTAGCATAATCTTTAATTCGGTTATAGTACGTGTGTACAAGATTGTGGTATAAACTCATTATAGTTTATATATCTTGGATTGAGATACAAAAAGGTAAGTGGTATCTTGTTAATCCGTCTTGTTAAAGATTTGAAGAAGATTGAAGTTTGATTTTTGTTCTTGCTAGAATCAAAGGTACGTTACTTTAATTTTCGGTTAATCTTTTATATGTTAAAATAAGATCCTACGCTTCCGCATATGTGTTTAATTGTTATTAGAATAAATATGAACTTTTCATGATTATTAAATTCTAACAGTGGCATCAAGAGCCGTTTTAACATGTAGTTGAATTACCGAAACACATAAAAATCAAATCTTGGATTAGGATTTATGTTACTAGATTTTTTAGGGTTTAAAAATCGAACCCTAATTTTTTTAAGGGGGGAGGGGGGGAGGGGCGATGCCCTATTATTAAAAAAATTAGTTTTGTAACCCTAAAATTGTAACGTGCTTATGTGGTTAACGGTTGCGTTCTTTGTGACTTGCATTGATCCATGATTAAACATGCATGTTTATCATGGATTATATTTGATTAATTGTTAAGTTTATTTTTCACATGTAATTTGATAGATCTAGAATTGGGGAAGACCTCAATTAATTAAATTAATGAATCTATTTATGTGCTATTTGGTATATGTTTGCTAAGACTAACGCAATCGATTCGTCGATGCATGTGGCTCACCTACCATTGTAGGGGATAGTCTTAGTTAAATATATGCATATTAAAAACATAGATAGATTATTAATAGGGTTTTATCAACAAGTTTGTATGTGGCTACATGATTTAATTGTTAAGATTATGTGTACTTATTTGGTTATTTATTTTTATTAATTACTTGATTTTTTTGTTTAAATTGTATGACAAGATTGTAAGCAAAAAAGGGTAATTTTTAGAATAGAAAATAAATTGACCTAATAACTATGAAACTTGATGTGATAAATTATACTTATTGCAAAGTCTTATGTGCCGACAGTGGTTCGCTTCGCACGGTAATTTGCTCCCAGGCGAGACTAGCAATATTATAGTTTATAACATGTTTTTTAAGACTTATAATCATAAACTTTTAATTGAGTGATGAGTTTTGTACCAATAGTGTGAACGGCTCACCCAGTTTTGACAAACTATAAGAGGGGTATAAGGAGGATTGACATTAAATTGTCAAACCGAAAGAGACGCGTTTTTAATGGGCATTTAGTGCTGACGTTTGTCTCTCCGCTCCTTTGTGCGTCAAATTGGACCTACCAAGTAAGCTATTTTATGTACAAAATCATCCTAAAGGTGAATTGACCTCAATTCCACGTGCCACTTTTGTGGTAATTATCCGAATAACTTGGGTCTTTTGACTCATGCAGCAGTAGGATATAGTGGGTGATAATTTTATGTAATTCTTTGATTGGTGAACCCAATACATCAATTAAAACTTTGTTGATTTAAATCTTAGCCTAAATTGGTAAAATAAAAACATTTTGAAAACTTATGATACAAAGAGGTGTGCATGCTTCTTCGTACATATTTTGATTGACAAATCAAAACAAATACCCTAAAAATTTAAGTCCATGCCATCTAATTATGAGTGACACTTGGAGTTATTATTTAGCTTTAGTGAGACCTTACATTGATTTTAATGACAAGGTAAATTTTCATTATGCGTGAGACCAGTAATGGAGAATTTGCAGTTTCTAAATTAGATGACTTAATTAATTTGTTAGTGAGACCTAGAAACTTAAGGCATGAGATGGGATGAAACATGCTTACTTTGCAAATTGTATTTGGCAAATGTAAATCCCATAATGATCTAGGAGTCAGAAATTGTTTGCCGATTATTGTTCGACAGATTACCATATTTTGTAATTTCACTACTAGCAGATCACCTGATGTAGTGAAACTATGAAAATTTAGATCCTAGTTTTCAAGAAGATTAAATGGTTAAATGAATATTTCCTGGGTATTTTCTTTTCTTGAAAAATTGTATTATCAGAATACTAATATTTGAACTTTTTCTATAGAAATGGCTCAACCCGAAAATGCTGTACTAAGTTCTGCTTTCAAAAATCACTTTGAAATGGAAAAATTGACTGCCCCAAATTTCAATGACTGGTATAGATCACTCAGGATTGTCTTGAGAGTGTCCAAAAAGCTGGAATATTTGAATAAGCCTTGCCATCAAGAACCAGCTGCTACTAAACCCGTAGAGGTCAGAGAAGCATGGAAATTGGAGTATGAAAAGAACAATGAAGTTGCGTGCTTGATGCTTGGAAGTATGGTTCCCAAATTGCAAAAGCAGTTTGAGAACTATTTTCCTAAAGATATGCTGGAAGAACTCTAAAAGACTTATGAGAAGCCACCAGCTGTTGAATTGTATGATTTGATCGATGCATTACATAGCTGCAGGCAGGGGGAAGGTAAACCTGTTCGTGATCATGTGTTGGAAATGAAGATGTACATGGACCAACTACAACTGATCAACTACGTCTATCCTAAGAATGTGTGTGTGAACCTAATCAACATATCCTTGAACAAGGATTTTAAAGGTTTTGTTCAAAACTATAACATGCATTGCTCGGGGAAGACAGTCACGGAATTGCTCGCAATGCTCGTGGACTATGAAAAGGGTTTACCAAACAAGGCACCTACTCCTCAGGTATTAGCTATACAAGGAGGTAGGATCCAAAAGCCAAAACCGCAGGCGAATAAGAAGGGTAAGGGTAAGGTTGACAAGGGTAAACAAGTTATGGCCTATCAACCTATGCCCAAGAAGAACAACCCTCAGAAGAACAAGGTGAATCCTAACAAGAAGGATCAGGCTTGTCACCACTGCCATGAGATAGGACATTGGAAGCGGAACTGTCCACTCTATCTCGAGGAGTTGCGTGTGAAAAAGATGAAGTTTGAGGCTGGTAAACCCAGCACTTCAGGTAACTTTTTCATGATTGAATTATTTTCATTAACTCATAAAATAAATTCCTATGTATACGATACTGGATGTGGTATTCATATTTGCAACACACTGCAGAGATTTAGAGTTAAAAGGAGACTGACCTATGGGGAACAATATCTACACGTGGGCAACAGAGCACATGCAGCTGTTGAAGCTATAGGTGTATTTAAATTAGTTTTGCCTTTGGCTTAGTACTGTTTTTAAATAATTGTCATTATGCACCTACTATTGTTAGAGGCGTGGTTTCCTTTTCGTGTTTATTGGATATTGGTTTTCAACATACTATTACAAGCAATGTAATTTCTGTTTCGTTAAATAATGTTTTTTATTTTAATGCTATTGCTGTGAATGGTGTATTTGAGATTGATATGAATGAACAAAATAATTATAATTCAATGTATAGCATCAATAATAAGAGAATCAATAATGTCTTGGATTCATCTTATCTTTGACATTGTCGACTTGCTCATATAGGCAAGACTCGTATGGAAAAGCTGCAACGTGATGGGCTTTTACAAGATATCAATGATGAATCATTTGATAAATGCGAATCTTGTATATCTGGGAAGATGACAAAGAAACCTTTCAATAATCGTATGGAAAAGGCTACTGATCTACTTGGTTTGATACATACTGATGTATGTGGACCACTTAGACATGTGTCAAAGAGAGGTGCTAGCTACTTCTTAACCTTTACTGATGATTTCAGCCGTTATGGATTTGTTTATTTACTTGAACATAAACATGAGGTGTTTGAAACATTTAAGGTTTTCAAAGCAGAAGTAGAATTGCAACTTGGAAAGAAGATTAAAGCTCTTTGATCTGACAGAGGTGGTGAATACCTGAGTCAAGAGTTTAAAGATTATTTAGCTGAGAATGGAATTGTCTAGCATCTCACATCTCCATATACTCCACAACAAAATGGTGTATCTGAGAGAAGAAATCGTACATTGTTGGACATGGTGCGATCAATGTTTAATCTTACAACTCTACCTTTATCCTTTTGGGATTATGCCTTGGAATCTGCGATTCGCATATTAAATATGGTTCCAACTAAGAAGGTTGATAAGACACCTTATGAGTTATGGTTTGGGAAAACGCCTAACTTGTCTTATTTTAAGGTCTAGGGTTGCGAGGCATTTGTTAAACGTGACTCAGCAGATAAACTCCGACAGAGATTTGTGAAGTGTATCTTTGTAGGATACCCAAAGGAAACGATGGGTTACTACTTTTACTACCCACCTGAAAACAAAGTAATTGTTGCTATGTATGGAGATTTTCTTGAAAAAGATCTCATATCTCAAGAATTCAGTGAGAGGAATTATGATCTGGAAAACGATCAAGAGGATACATTACCTTCTGAAAACACTAGTGAACTTCCTGTAGAACCTGAAAGTCTGGGTCCTCCACCGAAAGTTGTTCCCATTCGCAGATTTGCAAGGACTGTGAAAGCACCTGAATGTCTATGTCTTAACGTAGAGGTTGAGGAAACTATATTAGGGGATCTTGGAGAGCATGCTAATTATAGAGCTGCCATGAATGATCCTGAAAAGGTTAAATGGCAGATTGCTATGAATGGGGAAATGTAATCCATGAGAGATAATGAAGTCTTGATTGAAGTAGACCTTCCTCCCAATGCCAAGGTAGTTGGAAGTAAGTGGCTCTTCAAGAAGAAAACTGACATGGATGGCAATGTACAGACCTATAAGGTCTGTTTGGTACCTAAAGGCTTTACCCAAACATATGGTGTTGACTATGAGGAGACCTTTTCTCCTGTAGCTGACATAAGGGCTATTAGGATTCTCATACCCATAGCAGCGTACTATGATTATGAGATTTGACAAATGGATGTCAAAACCTCCTTCTTAAATGCTCGCCTAGATGAAGACATCTATATGGCGCAGCCTGAGGGGTTTGTGAATCCAGAATTTCCAAACCGTGTATGCAAACTTCAAAGATCCATTTATGGATTGAAGCAAGCATCACGGCAATGGAATAAGAGATTTGATGAAGAAATCAAAAGGTTTGGGTTTACTCAGAATCTGGATGAGCCATGTGTATATCACAAAGCTAGTGGGAGTGATGTTATTTTCCTAGTTCTATATGTTGATGACATATTAATCATGGGTAAAAATATTCCAATATTGAAAGAGGTGAAAGCCTATCTTGGGAAATGTTTTTCCATAAAGGATTTAGGAGAAGCAGCATACATTCTGGGAATCAAGATTTATAGAGATAGATCAAAGCGGTTGATTGGATTAAGCCAAAGTGCTAATATTGATAAAATATTAAAGAGATTCAATATGCAAGATTCCAAGAAAGGATATTTGCTAATGCAAGAGCATCATGGCTTAAGTAGCAAAGCATGTGTTTCAAAACCTGAAGAGGTGGCACGCATGAAGAAAGTCCCTTATGCTTCGGCTGTGGGATCTATAATGTATGCGGTGTGATGCACAAGGCATGATGTGGCGTTTGCTCAAAATATAACCAATCGATATCAACAGAATCCAGGTGAACTCCACTGGACTGCTGTTAAACATATTCTCAAGTACTTGAGAGCTACAAGAGATATGTTTTTAGTATACGGGGGAAATCCAGAAGCAGAACTTGGTGTAATAGGTTACTGCGATTGAAGGACCGAATATGTATAAGATTTATGTGATTCAGGAGGTCTTGGTTGGGTGAAGAAGATGAATATCTTCATCTTTTTAGTGAGAGAAAGTAGAGAGAGGGTGGAGAAAATACTTGTAGTCTATTAGCTTAAAGAAATGAATGCACAATACAAAGAATTCCCACACCCCTCATGGAGAGTCATGAGGGGTATTTATAGGCCCTATTACATCACTAGTTTGCCATTTAAACATAAGTAGTCCCTGCGTGTACTACTTACTATAAATCTAGTCCAATTCACTTAAGTGACGATATCTTTATAAAAAAGTGAGTCTAACAATCTCCCTCCAAGATATCGTCACACGTGAATGGTTACAATGAGACCTATAAACAAAGTAAATTACAATAAACTTTGACGTTGTTGAAGCGCAGAGTCTCTGTAGTCTAGATCCTAAGGCAGACTTGAAGTTCTCTCTTCCGACGATCTCGGTGTACGATCTTAGGCACTTACGGCACTAAAACTTGTAGCTCTGAACTTCAATTGTAATGCTCTAGTTAGGTTATTACTCCCTCCTAACTAGTGAGCCTTTCATTTTTCTTCTCTGCTCCCTACTGAATCGACAACTCTCTCTAGTCTTCAAACACGCAGCGGAGACTGTAGATACTAAAGGAAGCACAATGGTTGTTGTTCGGGAGCATTATAACAACATATCTCACAAAGTATTTGCATCCAAGTTGGTAATAGGCCGTACTTCTCCCTCCTGATGGTTGCGATTCATCGGAATCATCATACTTTAATGTGCAGGCCGTAGATTACCTTTTACTTGATGCAATTGTAAAGCCATAACAGCTCGTCGAAGCATAGTTTCGTGAGAATATGTCGAAAAAAAATACTCTCAATACTTCTCTCAAACCTTAAAATTCACCGGCTGCTAGTAAATGACCACATGTGGAGATAACCTGATATGACCAACTTGAAAAAGAAGTAAACAACCCTTAGACATGTGACTTAATCTTGTACGAACGTGTGACTAAGAACCTATACTGAGCACTACAACGTAACTCCTTAAAGCATAGGTTGTTTCATATACCCATCCAACCTTCCTTAACTGTATATGAACCTCTCTCGAATTATCCACATCTTTGTGTGACACTGAGTACTACAACGTATCTCCTTTAAGTGATAGTTAACTAGGTCTTCGTCCATCCACCTCTTGACCTATAAAAACTAGATAAACCAAGACTTAATCACTGCACCCATGAGTGCCCAAACAAGTATCTCTGAAAGTCATGCATCCATCCAACCTCTAGACTTTGAGATAAATAAGTACACATGCCCGTGAAATGTCACTTCAAAATCAAATCAATAATACCGTGCAAGAACCCCATAGTCATTTTTCTTAACCATAATAATTTGAGCCGTGAACTATGTATCCCCGTGAAAATTATAGAACCAAAATACCACTCAATTTACAACAATTAACACAATTTATAGAATATACATTTGTTAAATGATGCATTGCAACCCTTTGAACAGTCCAATCCAAGAATGTGTAACACACGGCCCAAAAAGAAATATACAAACAGATTCAGTCCAACTATTTTGGTATCACAAGCCCAAAGACAGTGATAATCCGATCCAATTATCAAGAAGCCCAAACCCGGTTAGAAGTGATATAACACGATCACTTTGACCTAACCCTAAACACACTCACATATTATGTCTGCCCCCTTTCTTAAACTCTCAGCAGTACACCCCCTTTCATCTATAAAGTCAACACCTCAATCTCCATTTCTTCATCAGCAAAAATCGAACAACACAAAATGATCTCTAACCACACCCCTTAACCTTAAAGCCGTATTGAATACTTTATACCACGACTGATGAACAACAAAGTTTGCAGCATCAAGATCTATAAACGGGTCTTCAGGTAGGTTTATGTTAACATGGAATGAGAATGTATAAAAGGACTGAGTTCGAGTCTTGGTATTTGTGGTTTGTGGTTAAAGTGGTCTGTTCTTCTGATTCATCTCCATTCTTTTTCTTTTTAATTTGCGATAAGAGGTCATTGACCTACTTTGCGATAGGTTTGACCTTTGACCTTATGTCACAATTACGATAACCTCCCACATTTGCGATAAAAAACCACATTTGCGATAACAAAACCACATTTGCGATAAAAACCACATTTGCGATAATTTTTTTTCCGATGACCCAAAAATATTGATAAAACAGCCTAAAACATGATTCGAACCACATAAATCAATGAAAGTAACACAACGTGGCTCTGATACCAATTGAAGGACCGAATATGTATAAGATTTATGTGATTCGGGAGGTCTTGGTTGGGTGAAGAAGATGAATATCTTCATCTTTTTAGTGAGAGAAAGTAGAGAGAGGGTGGAGAAAATACTTGTAGTCTATTAGCTTAAAGAAATGAATGCACAATACAAAGAATTCCTACACCCCTCATGGAGAGTCATGAGGGGTATTTATAGGCCCTATTATATCACTAGTTTGCCATTTAAACATAAGTAGTCCCTGCATGTACTACTTACTATAAATCTAGTCCAATTTACTTAAGTGACAATATCTTCATAAAAAAGAGAGTCTAACAGCGATGCTTCCTGGAAATGTGATAAAGATGATACGAAGTCTCAGATAGGTTATGTCTTTGTCATTAATGGAGGAGCTGTAGATTGGAAGAGCAAGAAGCAGAGTACTATAGCGATGTTTGCAACAGAAAGTGAGTATATTGCTGCTTCAAAAGCTGCAATGGAAGCTGTCTGGATTAGGAAGTTGGTTTCAGGGCTTGGAGTTATGTCCTCAATCGAAAGACCTATAAAGATGTATTGTGACAATTCAGCCGCAATTACATTTGCCAATGAACATGGAATCATGAAGGGCACCAGACATTTCTCGATTAAATATCACTATGTTCGAGAACAAGTGGAGATAGGTGAAATCGAGTTACTCAAAGTTCACACAGATAATAACCTAGCTGATCCTTTAACGAAGGCTTTACCTGGTGGAAAGCTTAATCAACATGCTGAAGGCATAGGACTTTGTTTAGCTAGTATTTTCATGCCCATCTGTGATTAGTGTTTGGATAATGGAATGTTATGAACAATTATTATTTTAATGAAATAAAATACTTGTTATGTTTGATTGTCATTTTCTTAATAATATATCCTGTATTTGCATGTTTAATCCTTGAATATATTGATTATTCTAAATTGTCCGTTGTCGATTAATGATATGGGAATATCATTAAATTAAGACAAATATGAGTATTGGTAGAATATACTTGAAAGTATATTGATGCGGTGATATGCCAATTTCACATGACATTCAATGAATTGAATATAGGACTTATCCCAATTTCATGAGTTTACTTTATGGATCTTGTCATCAAGTAAATCATGCATATATAGTTATCCTCAGACTTGAGATACCAGATAACTGTCATGGATGTAGTGCATTTCTGTAAAACAATTTACCGATATATGTTACTGGTAGCTATAAGGATTATTTTCAGGAGTGTTGCAAAGTTCATGGGTTAGGCTCGTAGTCAAGAGAGAATTTGTTCCTTCAAATTTGTTTTAAAGTTTAATACTGCTGGGCCCCTCGTAAGGTTGACAAGATGTTTGTGCGGCCGCACCCAAGATCTATCTGGAATACGTTCAGATGATTTGGTAATCTTGCTTAATCAGAAACAACGAGAAACAGAATGATTAATAAAGAATGACTAAGATCCATATCTTTATTAATGTAGTATTAGAAACAAAAGGATAAGTATGATGATGAATCATCAAATGGTTTTTCTAGGAGACCACCACCCGAGTTGTACTAGGGGCATTGACGTGTTGCTAGACGCTAACCAATGTCATTACACTATTAATAGATGTCCAAGCGGGAGCTGTTGGTTTTATGGCCAAATATTAATGTGTATGTCTAGAATCGAACTCGGGACCACGTGATTTCACATATTACGTATGAGGAATTAATGTATAATAATTAATATATAAACCGTTATGTATTTAATTATTTAAACACAAAAATAACAACTAACAGACGTTAAATAATTAACGGGAATTGACTAACGACCGTTAGGGATAAAGGAAGGACTATAGATGAAATTAGAGGGACAAGAAGGTTCTGGAATCCCTTACGGATGCTAGAACCGATTGGCTATGGACTTTAGAAACCCAATCCAAAGCGAACTTGTGCTCCAATATTTCAAGTCTATAAATACAAGACCTAGGGTTAATTGTTTCTGACCTTTGCATTCTTGCTATAACCCTAAAAAGTATTTTCTTTCTTCTCTTGCTAAAAGTCGATCGAACTAACCCTTAGGGTTGATTGATCCTCACTTGTTTTCTAAACAAAAATTGTTTTGGTTTATTTGTGTTCAATTACTAGCATAATATTTAATTCGGTTATAGTACGTGTGTACAAGATTGTGGTATAAACTCATTATAGTTTATATATCTTGGATTGAGATACAAAAAGGTAAGGGGTATCTCGTTAATCCGTCTTGTTAAAGATTTGAAGAAGATAGAAGTTTGATTCTTGTTCTTGCTAGAATCAGAGGTACGTTACTTTAATTTTCGGTTAATCTTTTATATGTTAAAATAAGATCCTACGCTTCCACATTTGTGTTTGATTGTTATTAGAATAAATATGAACTTGTCATGATTATTAAATTCTAAGAAGAATGACATTAAATAGTCCAGTGACTTGCTTATTGTGGCCTCTGGCGTGTTTGTAGAGAAGTTGTGTTTTCAATATTATTTTGCTAGGGGGCTAAGTTAACAATCTTAATAGATATTTATGAATTGCCACCTACTTTCACAACGAATTGTTTTGTATTTACATGTAAGCAACACACATTTATTATTAATTAATGTTTTAATTCATACAATACACTTTCTCAGTTCACTTTGCAACATGGCTATGAGCAAAATGTCCATTCACTTTTGGCATGCTAAATGAAACGCTGCCTAAAATTACTTTCAAAATATCACTACAAGAAAATTCCTAATTGTTGATGAGAAGTCGAGAAACGTTTGGTGACTGACAGTTAGATCTGATTACCAAGTATGTTTGGTGGTCACCTTTGTTGGTCACCTTTGTCACATTGGCCCATCACTAATGGTGATTAATGAAAAATACAAAAGGTGGGTTGATTGTATTTGTCTGAATTTCTGGAATGATTTCGAAGTCCAAAATCCATGTTTCTTATATGCTTAGAAAGATCCAGGTGTCTAGTTTTAATATGAGAAACAAATCATCATTTGGAATTTTCAACACAAGTTACCGCAAAAATAAAGAAGAACAAAAATAGCATATTTCAACCTGATTGCCTTTTGACCCATTACCCAGCCTTCCTGGTAGCCATTTTTTCACCTCTAATAATTACTTAATAAATTGCATATTCCATATGTATACACAACCAATCAAGTATAAAATACTTTCATTTGTAGACAAAGCCTTTAATTGGTTAGACAAAGCCTTTAATTTAAAAACATATGTTTCTTTGTATTGGTGTATTGGTGTTGTTGTTCCCAGGTGGCCTATACCATGTGGTGGAAAGCCTTGAATGGATTCTTTTATTGGTTAATAAGGATTCTAGTGGGATTTATTAGCTTGTAATTTGATCCATATTCTTGGTTAGTACTCCACATAAGGAGGTTTCTTAGTTGCTGTTAATTTGACATTATTGGTTGCTCATTAAAGTTTGATCTTGCTACTGTTGAATGTCATGATGAATGTAGCACAAAATATGAGATGATTGGGATTATGGTATTGATGCATATGGCCTTGTATCTTGTGTTTGAAAGTTGGTTTTCTTGATTCATTTTCTTGTTGATAACTAAAGGTGGTGGAATGTTATCACTGGAGTTTTGAATTAGGATCTGGTTAGTATAGCACATAAAGTAGGTTGCCTGCCAGTGTTGAGTGCTTTTATACATTGGAAGTGATTTTAAATGGGTGTTTAGCTGGGTCTATTGGGTTTGCTGTGCTGTGGTAAATGATGACTATGAGATATGGTTATGCTGCTGTGGCTTGTAAGATTGTTATCCCATCTACTCTATTTCTATTCTGTGGTTCTTGCTCACTCTAGTTCATCTGGATCTACATCTGTGTTACATGTTATGGGAAAGCTGGTTTTTGCTTTTGCACCACTGATATGCATGTCCCAATAAGAGTTGTACTCTTTTTTCCTTTCCAAGGTTATTCCCAATGGGTTTTACTTGGAGAGGTTTTTTAAGGAGGCAGTCTCTAGGGATGGATTGCATAAGATGTTGAGTATCTTGTTGTCTTTCTGCTTGGTATTGAAGTCTTTTCCTGAATGTAGTGTCTTCTTTTATCATGATGCATTGTAGTAGTTTTGTCTGTATAAGAGTACTTTGTATATTTCTTTCTGTATTTGTAAGTGGCCTTCTATGCTCCATGAGAATGTTCATGGTTTGCCATGGTTGGGCTTGTTATCATTTTGATATTAATATATTTTCTTTTTACCGGAAAAAATTTAACAACATTACTCCATTTTTATGTTTTTAAGTATTAAGCAAATGCGTTTTTTCTTTTTATATGTAGTATAGATTAAGAAACGTACCTATAAAGGATACTTAGTAGAAAAGTAAGTCTATGTACTAATCATTTTGTGAGCCTATAAATAGAAGTTCAAAATAAAGCTAGAAGATATCATCCAACCATTCAGTTCTGTTTTTACTCTATCTATTCGCTTTTTCACTTAACTCCACTTGCATCCTAGAATACAAAATATCAGCAACTTTGATACCGAAAATCTATTATAGTGCAGAATTCATAAACATTTACAAAGAAAACATTATCTAATATATACGTAATCTAAAAGCGAGCTCCTAAAATTACCTAAAACACCTGAATATAGAAAAAGAACAACAGGTTGCCAAAAAAAAAAAAAAAAAAAAAAAAAAAAAAAAAAAAAAAAAAAAAAAAAAACAAACAAACAAAAAAGCAAACAAACAAGCAAAGCCATTTATTTGCCAATCTAGAGATAGGCTTCTGTTATGTTGTTAGCTCTGATATTTACAATATTTTTTAGAGTTGCATATGCATTCATACATGAACAATCTTGGCAACACTCTTGTATTAGTCTCAGATACATAATCATGCTAATTTTTAAAGTACTGTGCATAACATGCTATTGGAATGTGAGAGTTGGATTAGCCTAATACGACTAAAGGTGTGTGAGCCTATTGGGGGAACACACGTTAAAACACATAGAGTATGTTAATACTTCACGTAAGCTTCTATTTGTAAACCTTAATGTTGGGAATTAAATATTCAAGAAGTCTAATATCGGGCTCTAATCCAAGAAATACTCTAAGTGTAATTCTGCTGCTAGTGCATTATGGTTCCTGCTGTTATGTTGTTCCTGCTGCTAGAACATTTCATCCTGCTGCTAGTGATAAATGATTCTGCTGCTAGGCTTAGCATTCTGCTGCTGTTGATCCTGCTGCTAATGATACTTGTTCCTGCTGCTAGCGATAACTCATTGCTGCCGATAGTGAACATTCTGCTGCTAAGTGGATAAGATCGAAAAGATATTATTTGTATTTTGGTCAACAATATACGGTAGATAATATCTTACCCCATGTGCTTAGTTAACAAGTTGTGTACATAGATACATGTTGTATCTTATGTACTGACACTCAAAAGGATAAGTTAACAAAGTAAGTCGGCTAAGACTTTAAGCAATATGTAAAGATCTCTTGGACTATAAAAGAGATCTTAGTTGTGATATTAGGTAGTTGTTAAGTTAGTTCATGCATATGTTATTGTAAGAACATATAACTGTTAGTGTAACACCCTAGGCAAATCCCACATTGGCTGTGGCCTGGAGAGATGCTGGGTTCATAAGATAACATTCGCCTTACAATGACACAACGCGTTTTGTGGTCTACTGCGAGTGGGGTTCTTAGGAACTGGCAGTTAAGCGTGCTCATGTGAGAGTAGTACTGGCTTGGGTGACCTGCCGGGAAGTCTTCAAATGAGGCCACAAAAGCAAAGCCGTGAGCCTGCGGGCAAAGCGGACAATATTGTGGTCTGAGTAGGCGGGATGTTATAGGTGGTATCAGAGCCACTCCTGAGCCGTTCGGGATGGTGGGGCAAACCTCATCGAGGACGATGAGTCCCTAAGGGGGGGGGGTGATTGTAACACCCTAGGCAAATCCCACATTGGCTGTGGCCTGGAGAGATGCTGGGTTCATAAGATAACATTCGCCTTACAATGACACAACGCGTTTTGTGGTCTACTGCGAGTGGGGTTCTTAGGAACTGGCAGTTAAGCGTGCTCATGTGAGAGTAGTACTGGCTTGGGTGACCTGCCGGGAAGTCTTCAAATGAGGCCACAAAAGCAAAGCCGTGAGCCTGCGGGCAAAGCGGACAATATTGTGGTCTGAGTAGGCGGGATGTTATAGTTAGACTAGAACAAACACAAAAACATCACAAGTTAGAAAAACTTAAGATTCAAGGTTGTAACCCTAGTGATATTTCAAGATCACTCGTATTATTATCTTTAATAGTATTGAATTGTTTGGTGATAATCTTTATGTGTTCATTGCTAACTAACAAACATAACAATTCCATTTCCATAACATACACAACCTTCTAAGTTTGGTTGAGTGAATTCCGCGCACTTAATCATATTAACACAACATATCATACACACAAAGTCACAAGGTTTAACCACCTTAATCGTGTGTCTAGGATCCTAGCAAGTGGTATCAGAGCTCAGGTTGATATTGTTGTTTTTAGAAGAAACAAGAAATGGATGTACAAGATGTTCAAACAAATGTTGCTGCAAAGTTACCCATGATCAAACCGAATGAGTTTGAGTTATGGAGGATGAGAGTTGAGCAATATTTTATGGTTCAAGATTATGCTCTTTAGGACATAATTCAGTATGGTGATTCCTTCACTTTAGGCTATTCAGATGTTCTTGTTGAAGGGAAAACAGTTAGAAAAAGAAATACTGGACCAGTTTCCAATGATGAAAAGATACAGAAGAGAAATGATCAGAAAGCAAGAAACTTGTTGCTTATGACCATTCCTGGTGAGCAGATGCTATCTTTTAGCAAATATCTTGATGCAAAAACTCTTTTTGAAGAGATTTGTGCATGGTTTGGTGGTAATGAAACTACCAAAAAGACACAGAAGACTTTACTAAAGCACCAATTTGAAAACTTTACTGCTTTTAGTAATGAGTCTCTTGATAAGCTATTTTCAAGACTACACAAGCTTGTAAGTCAGTTAGCTGTGTTTGGTGTTGAGACTGAGAAGGAAGATCTCAACATGAAGTTCTTGAAAAGTCTACCTGATGACTTCCATACTCATGTTATTGTCTGGATGAACAAACTAGAAATTGAAACAATGAAGCTTAATGATTTGTTCAACAACTTTAAAATTGTTGAACAAAGTCTAAAGAGAGGTGGAAATTATGGTACTAGTTCTGGGAATGCTGCACTCTTATCAGTTCCTAGTGTTAGTCATACAGAAGAGGTAGATAAAGCTGAAAGTGTTTCTAATGTTACTTATGGTGGTCCTTCTGCTAGTTTACAAAAGGATATTGCTGGACTTGGAGATCCAACATTTTATGCCTTCATAACCAGTCAATCTAGTGGTTCTCCTCTAAATCATGAAGACCTTGAGCAGGTAGATGGTGATGATTTGGAAGAGATGGATATTAAGTGGCAAGTTGCTTTACTTAGCATGAGGGCTAAGAAGTTTTGGCAGAAAACTGGAAAGAAAATTACCATAAATGGTAATGATACTGCTGGGTTCGATAAGAAGAAAGTGGAATGTTTTAACTGTCATAGGTTGGGACATTTTGCTAAAGAATGTAGAAGCCCAAGGAAGCAGGATAATAGGAACACTTGGTATAAGCAAGAGAGAAATAAGGAAGTACTGGTGGAAGAGCCAAAGGCTATGCTGGCTATTGATGGTATTGGATATGATTGGAGCTCTATGGCTACTGAAGAGGATGCACCACCAAATGCTGCTCTTGTTGTCAATGAATTTACTCTAATGGCCTCTTCTGATTCAGAGGTAGATACCATTCCTACTTGTACTAATTCATGTCCTAATCTTAAAAATTATAAAGACATTAAAAAGAGATTTGATGCTTTTAGAGAAGAGTTAATTGATGCCCTTCATAATTTAGCTAATCATAAGAGGTGTGTAGGAGTTTTAGAAAAACAGATTCAACATTTTAAAAAGAATGAATCTACGTTTACTGATGACTTAAATGCTTTAAAAAGAGGAATAACATTTAGAGATGAATTACTTAATGATCAAAGTAGACAGTTATCTCAAGCCAAAAATGAAAAAGAAAATGTTAAGGTAACTATAGATACTCTAGCACATGCCTCAGAAGGAATGAATAAGATTTGGGAAGCTCAGGTAATTGATAAAGCTAATTCAGGTGTAGGTTACAAAACTGTCCCTCCACCATATAGAGGTGTTCCTTCACCTCCAGGTGTTGACCTAGCACATACAGGTTTAGCTGAGTTTCAAGAACCAATCATGGAATATGGTTCTAAGGCTAGTAAGAGCCTTAAGGTAGCAAAGATAAGTGAAAGTTTAGATAAAACTTTACTTTATCAGGACAAGGTGTCCTTTGCTAAGAAAGGAGAAACTATAGTTGTTGAGGATTGTACAACTGATAGTGATGATGATGAAGAAGAACAGGTTATGTCTAAACCTGAAGTGGTTAAGAAAGTAGGAACATGTGTTCCTAAGATAGTCAAACACAATACTGATAGGCCTAAATCAAACATTAAGCATGTTAGGCAACCAGTTAGATATTGTGAACAATACAGAACCACCAACAAGCCCAGAGGTAACCAAAGGAATTGGAACAACCTCAAGTCTAACCAATTAGGTGATGAATTTGCATTTTATAACAAAGCTTGTTACACATGTGGTAGTTTTGACCATCTTGCAGCTTTCTGCAACCAATGGGTAACTGGGTATGAAAACCATAGAGTGAACCACAAAAGGCAAACACCTAAATCTCACTTACACTCTAGTTTTAAGAAGACAAACCCCAGAGTAGTCAAAAACAAGTCTGGCACAATCTCAGATCCTACTGCTAGACTAATGGATCCTGCTGCTAAACAAGTTCATTCTGCTGCTCGACCATTTCTGACTATTAACCCAAAATCAACAGCTAAGGGTGCAAAAACATTTTTCAAACATGCACCAAAAACTGTTCTAAGGCCCATTCAAACAAAGGCAGTGGTCCAAAAACAATTTTGGAAACCAAAGGGTAGAACTACAAAGTTAGCAGATTCTGCTGCTAAGCGTGTGGTTCATTCTGCTGCTAAGGGAAATAGGGCAAATGCTGTTAAGGCCTCAGCATGTTAGATTCTTAAATCCAATGTTGCATCAACTGTCCTTAAAAGATTCAATTACATTGATGCAAGAGGAAGATCCAAGTCAGTAATGGCTTGGATCCCCAAAAGAAACTAACACTCTTATTTGTGTGCAGGAACATTCAAGTGATCAACAAGAAGATCAAGGATACTCAGATAGTGGATGTTCAAGGCACATGACAGGCAACATGTCTTATCTCTCAGATTTTGAAGCTTTCAATGGAGGATATGTTACCTTTGGAGGGGGTGTTCGTGGCAAAATTTCTGGTAAAGGTACAATCAAAACCGGAAATTTAGATTTTGAAGATGTGTACTATGTAAAAGAGCTAAATTATAATATTTTTAGTGTCTCACAAATGTGTGACAAAAAGAATAATGTTCTTTTCTGTGAGACTGAATGTGTTGTACTTTCTCCTGATTTTAAGATGCCTGATGAAAGTCAAGTACTTCTTAGAATTCCTAGAAAGGGCAATATGTACAGTGTAGACATGAAGAATATTATTCCTAAAAAGAATTTAACTTGTCTTGTTGCAAAGGCCACATTGGATGAATCAATGAAATGGCATAGAAGGCTTGGTCATATTAACTTCAAAACCATAAATAAAATTGTTAAGAATGGTTTGGTAAGAGGTTTACCTCACAAAAGATTTGAAAATGATTAAACATGCATTGCTTGTCTAAAAGGCAAACAACACAAAGCCACTTGTAAGCCCAAGATTTTTAACTCTATCAATCAGTCTTTGTTTATGCTACATATGGACTTATTTGGACCTGTTTCAGTAATGAGCATAATGCATAAGAGATATTGTCTAGTTATTACTGATGACTATAGTAGATTTACATGGGTTTTCTTTTTAGCCACTAAGGATGAGACATCAAGCATCCTTAAGGACTTCATTACACTTATAGAAAACCAAGTAAGCAAGAAAGTAAAAGTCATTAGATGTGATAACGGGACAGAGTTTAAGAATAGAGTTATGGATGACTTCTGCAAACAAAAAGGTATTAGGAGAGAATTTAGTGTTGCTAGAACTCCACAACAGAATGGAGTATCTGAAAGAAAGAATAGAACACTAATTGAAGCTGCTAGAACAATGTTAGCTGATTCTAAGCTACCAATAAATTTTTGGGCTGAGGCAGTCAACACTGCTTGTTATGTTCAAAATAGAGTTTTAGTTGTGCAGCCTCACAATAAGACATCATATGAACTTTTTAATGGTAGAACTCCTGCAATAGGATTTCTTAGACCTTTTGGATGTCATGTGACAATTCTCAATACCTTAGACCATTTAGGAAAATTCGATGGTAAGGCAGATGAAGGTTTCTTTGTTGGTTATTCTCTTAATAGCAAAGCATTTAGAGTTTACAACACAAGAAAAGAAATAGTAGAAGAAAATCTACATGTGGAGTTTTTAGAAAACAAATCCAATGTAGAAGGTCAAGGACCAAAATGGCTATTTGATCTAGAGTATCTAACAAATTCAATGAATTATGTGCCTTTTGTTGCAGAAACTAATGATTTTGCAGGTTCTAATACAACAAATGAGGCAGAGTTAGAGAAAGATCAAAATGATGTGATAATGCCAATATGGTCAAGTACAATTGTGGAATCAACTTCAACAACTGATGAATCTTCTTCTAGTAAAGCTAAAGAAGGTGTTGAAGATGAAAGCAAAGAATATGGAACTCAGGAACAACAAAATGTTTCTGCTGCTAAGCTTACTGATTCTGCTGTTCGGCCAACTGATTCTGCTGCTGGCCCTTCAGAAACAAAAGAAGCAGAATTCTCAGATAATGAGGTGGATTACAACAATCTTCCATCAAATTATCAAGTTCCTTCTACTCCACAAACAAGAATTCACAAAGTTCACTCCCTGGAACATGTGATTGGAGATGTACAATCTGGTGTGAAGACAAGACATCAATTGATGACTTCAGACCAACAAGGGCTTCTTGATGCCCTTTATGCTTCAAAACAGCATGAGCTATCAAACTCTTGCTTATTTGTATGTTTTCTCTCACAAGCTGAACCAAAGACAATTCTGAAAGCCCTAGATGATTCAAGCTGGTTAGAGGCTATGCAAGAAGAGCTTCTTCAGTTCAAGATTCAAAAGGTTTGGGTGCTAGTTGATTTACCTACAGGTGTGAAGGTAATTGGTACCAGATGGGTTTTTAAGAACAAAAGGGATGAAAGAGGAATAGTGATCAAGAATAAGGCTAGATTAGTAGCCCAAGGGTACACACAAGAAGAAGGGATAGACTATGATGAGGTTTATGCTCCAGTAGCAAGGATTGAGGCAATTAGGCTGTTTCTAGCTTATGCTTCATTTTTAGGCTTCACAGTCTACCAAATGGATGTCAAGAGTGCATTTTTATATGGTAAAATTGAAGAAGAGGTGTATGTTTCAAAACCTCCAGGCTTCATTGACCCATTACATCCAAACAAAGTGTATAGAGTAGTGAAAGCTCTATATGGCCTTCATCAGGCACCAAGAGCTTGGTATGCAACACTAGCTTCCTATTTATTAGAAAATGAATTTCAAAGAGGAAAGATTGATCAGACACTTTTCATCAAACAGCGCAAGAATGATCTTCTATTAGTGCAGGTGTATGTGGATGACATTATCTTTGGATCTACTAGGAAAGATATGTGTTTAGAGTTTGAGAAGCTTATGAAAGATAAGTTTCAGATGAGTTCCATGGGGGAACTTACATTCTTTTTGGGTTTGCAAGTTAAGCAATCATCTGAAGGCATATTTATTAGTCAAGACAAATATGTTGCAGAGATACTTAGAAAATTTCAATTTGCTGATTCAAAAATAGCAAGCACACCAATGGACGCTGAGAAGCACCTTCTGAAAGATGAAGATGGAGAGAGTGTGGATGTACACACTTACAGATCTATGATAGGCTCTTTGATGTACCTTACATCATCTATACCTGATATCATGTTCCCTGTTTGTGTTTGTGCAAGATTTCAAGTAACTCCAAAAGTTTCTCATTTAACTGCAGTCAAGAGAATTTTTAGATATCTCAAAGGTCAACCAAGGTTGGGTATATGGTATTCAAAGGAATCTCCTTTTGACTTGGTAGCATATTCGGATAGTGATTATGCTGGTGCTAGCTTGGACAGAAAGTCAACAACTGGAGGATGTCAATTCCTTGGGTGTAGACTTGTCTCATGGCAGTGTAAGAAGCAAACAAGTGTGGCAAATTCAACAACTGAAGCTGAATATATAGCTGCTGCAAGTTGCTCTAGTCAAGTTCTATGGCTTCAAAATCAACTTCTTGATTATGGGTACAATTTCTTAAACACTGTTATTCATATTGATAATAGTAGTACAATTTGTATTATTAAAAATCCAGTGCAACATTCTAAAACAAAACACATTGAAATTAGACATCACTTTATAAGAGACTGTAATGAGAAAAGGTTAATTCAATTTCTTAAAATTGCTTCAGAACATAATTTTGCAGATCTGCTAACAAAAGCTTTTGATGTTTCAAGGTTTCAGTACTTGGTAGCAAGTATTGGAATGCTTAATCTTTAAATTTTCAATATGATGTGTTTTTGTAAATAAATTTTTGTTGTTGCTGCTGATTTATCTAATACTGCTGCTATTTACAAAAGTTTGTGCTAATAGTACAAATTTAAATTGTGTTATTCATATAGTTGGTCTTATGATTATACTAATGCAAGACAAGTACTTTTTATATTATTCTTTTGGTTTTAGACTAACAATTTCAGGTATGAATATGTGAACACAAAGGATGTTTCAAGTGAAATGGAAACAGCAGAATTGAGATATTAGCTGCTGGTCATATTAGGTTTATGATGGACTGAGTTTGGGAATTCAAAAATTCCTTAAAACTTCTTTTTTGAAATCTAGTTATGATATTTCACATTGAATTGATGACTTAGTTGATCAGATAGTAACTGATGCAACTCACTTTCTATCATTTTATACTTTTAAGTATAATGTGCAAGTCTGAGGACATCTGATAGAAAGAACAGCTAGTAAAAGTGAATCTAACACTTGTGTTAAAGGCAACAATTACTATGAGCTGGAAACCCTGTCAAGAAAGCTCTTTGAATGAGTTTATCTTTACACAGGCAGTTATTTATAACTGAAAAACATTGGTTCTCACACAACCAGAGGTTGCTTTAAACTGAAATGTTGATTAAGTGTCTGTTATACACTTGATCCCTTCAAAATGGTTGAAAGTAGTATGATTTTTTCAATTCTAAAATTCATGAACATACTGCTAAGTCAAAAAGGTTTCTTAAAAGGATTTTCAAGAGATTCACAAAAACCATCCACTGATGGATCATGAATCAAAATGTCCACTGATTCACCTCTCATAAGAGTTAACACACCTAGAAGTGATGAGGACAGTAACTTAAACTCTTAAGGAATTGATGGCTTCATGTACAATATTGTCTGACAACAAGTTCACATTGATAGATCAGTCAAAGGTACATAGTGAGATCTTCCAAACAAGGGGAGGAAACAAAAGTTATTTGTATCTCAGGGGAGGTAACAATCTCAGGGGAGGAAATAATAGCCCATAAAAGGAAGATAATCCAATAAAAGGAAGGAGAAGACAAGAGCATACAAGATGATGAGGAGGTTGAAAATGACAAGAATAGAGCTTATTCTGGAGTATTATATATATTCAGAAGGGATGAAGCATTCCAAAGAAGAAAGTTCTATCTAGGTCAAACGAAGAAAGGTTTCAATTTCACTTCAAAGACATGCTGGTTAGATGATTTCACTTGTTGAAACAAGCATCCAAGATACACAGCATCATTGCCTCTTATAATTCCTCCACCCAAGGAAATTGCACCATCTTTTAGTCCAAGATTGGAGCATTGTGTTTTGATATTGTTAAAGTCAAAGAAGAGCGAAGCAGATGAATTACTGAGAAGATATTCAATCTTGAAGAACATAAGTGTTTGAAAGATCTTCAATCCAAGATTTAATTCAGAAACATGTTTGAAAAGGATTCACATGTTTAGGGGAGGATTGTTGGGAATTAAATATTCAAGAAGTCTATTATCGGGCTCTAATCCAAGAAATACTCTAAGTGTAATTCTGCTGCTAGTGCAATATGGTTCCTGCTGTTAATGTTGTTCCTGCTGCTAGAACATTTCATCCTGCTGCTAGTGATAAATGATTCTGCTGCTAGGCTTAGCATTTTGCTGCTGTTGATCCTGCTGCTAATGATACTTGTTCCTGCTGCTAGCGATAACTTATTGCTGCCGATAGTGAACATTCTGCTGCTAAGTGGATAAGATCGAAAAGATATTATTTGTATTTTGGTCAACAATATACGGTAGATAATATCTTACCCTATGTGCTTAGTTAACAAGTTGTGTACATAGATACATGTTGTATCTTATGTACTGACACTCAAAAGGATAAGTTAACAAAGTAAGTCGGCTAAGACTTTAAGCAATATGTAAAGATAAGAGATCTTAGTTGTGATATTAGGTAGTTGTTAAGTTAGTTCATGCATATGTTATTGTAAGAACATATAACTGTTAGACTAGAACAAACACAAAAACATCACAAGTTAGAAAAACTTAAGATTCAAGGTTGTAACCCTAGTGATATTTCAAGATCACTCGTATTATTATCTTTAATAATATTGAATCGTTTGGTGATAATCTTTATGTGTTCATTGCAAACTAACAAACATAACAATTCCATTTCCATAACATACACAACCTTCTAAGTTTGGTTGAGTGAATTCCGCGCACTTAATCATATTAACACAACATATCATACACACAAAGTCACAAGGTTTAACCACCTTAATCGTGTGTCTAGGATCCTAGCACTTAAGACAAGAAATGACCAAGACAAGATCCTATGATTGTCCTAATCTTATTTCCAGCCATTGGAAGGATCTAGAAGAGTTCTAAAATGTCTAGGTTCATTCTTGGAGATAAGAAGATGGAGGAGCTGTGATAACACTTAAACTTGAAGAGTTTTAACCTTATCATAAGTGGGTTTTGAGTCTCATCATGAGTAGGGTTTGGAGGCTATATAAACCCCTCACCCCAGCTCATTATGGACGACCAACATCACCACAAAACACACAACTCCTGCACTTAATCCATCTCCATACTCCATTGAAGTTATAAATCGATTATAAGGTTAATAAGCTTCAAATTCATTCATACAACCTTTCACTTGCATTCTAATCAATCCAAGGTGTTCTAGTAGGTGTGATTCAATCACATAAAGGTTCAGGTTTTGGTTTACAAGATTGTCGAGAAGTGATAATTAGAAGGAAACTCAAGACAAACATCCTGGTCGTTCTCAGACAAAAATTGGAAAGGAGTCTGCCACAGTTCTGTTCGATATCGGATGACACAGAGAATTGGTTCTTGGATAGCTCCAAGATATTGGACGACAAAGAGTTTTGGGCTGTTTTGATTTGGTTCGGTTTTAGGCTATTACACTTGATGTTTGAGCATATGTGGAGTTAGGCTAGCATTCCTAACATACTTGGTAGACGTGTTTGTGTGAGCACTCATAGAGGTGATTGTTTTAATCACTTGTTTCATTTGCTGTTGCTTCGAGGGTTAGTTTTTCTCGTACCCTTTTATTTACTCTTCATGTTTATTTGTGTGGTAATCATAATTGCCAAACTAGATCCATATCCGTTGCGTACTCATAGTGTTAATGGTTAACATGGTAATCGAATCCCAACAGTGGCATCATGAGTCAACTCGTTTGGTGTTTTATGGGTTACACACTAATTAAACATGCTAAGGGCTGCATGAAACCTAGTATTTTTTATTTATTTGTTTTATTGATTCATATGGTAACTATATGCAATACTTGTCATAATTTAAATAAATAAATATCTAGAAGCAAATGAATAATTACTTGTTAATAAGATATAATAGATTAATAAATTAAAGGTTAATTAAGCATGCCATGATTATTCTATTTGTTATTCTGGCAATAAGACCTACACAATCATTTTTTTTGTTGATGCATGTGGCGATCTAGGCACTTGATGAAAGCCTAGTGAGGGTCTTATGGTTCTCCATTTGGGGAAGACTCGCTTGAAGACTCGGATCTATGTGTTTACTTGTTAATATTAATGTCATGTTTTAGTATTATGTTCTTTTGTGAATTTTTTCTTTTAGCCTACATGTTTACATGCCTAAAAACTAAAATAAAAGAGGACTAATACCTATAACAAGATGACATCAATATGGTCTTAATTTACACGACTTACAATATCATGCTCAATTGTGACCTGCTATTTGATTCGTGGAAAACTGTTTTTTGTAAAATTAAGTGACCTAAATAAATTGAAACAAGTTTTTCATGAAATTAAAAACTGGATGCTATGGACAGATGGGATGTATGGCTCACCCACTAGAACAAACTATAAGGGGGGTATAAGGTGGTGAGCACAGTCACACCTAAAGGATTTCCGTTCATATGTTTCACGCTGACCTTGTCCTTCGCTTCCTTGCGAGTTCGATTGGAGCTACCGTGAACCATGATGATCACTACAGTATCATTACTAAAAGTTTTTAAAATAAGTGCTACAAAGTTGTTTTGCATGCTTCTTTGTACACAATTTTACCACATTTATGTGCATACCCTATATGTGAATTTTAAGTCTATGCCAGCCAACCAAGGACACGTGCTTTTGGCTTGACCTCTTTGGTCAGACCTTAGGGCCATTCCAAACCCATGGCGAATTTTGTTCATTGGTCAGACTTTTGGCCATTTTTGCACGTTCTTGCTTGGTCGACGTATTTCGAGTATGCTTGGTCAGACCTTGGACCCGAGGCATAAGATGAGACTAAACATGCTCATGACATTATTACTTGTCTACTAATGTCTTGATCAGTCTCATAAGTCTAAGAGTTTCATTTTATGCAATTAACGTTCGTCGCTTACCTCTTGCCCCACTTGTTTACACATTGGTCAAACTTTTGGTAATAAGTGGGAGGCCAAGTTGGATCTTAGTCTTAATTAGTAATTAATTGGGTAGTTAATTCTATTAAGAATTTAATTATTGAAAAAACTAATTATTTGAACTTTTTAATTGTAGATGACTACCTCAGTCGGAAACAATTCGGTACTCAGGAGTTTCTTTGAGAAACAAAAACTCACTGGACCTAACTTCATTGACTGGTATCGCCAGCTTCGCATTATCCTGGCAGCTAAAGATAAGGAAAATTACTTGGAGCATACAATTCCTGCTGCACCTGTTGTAACTTCTGAACACCCGGTCCCTCCCGAGGCTATGGCAGCTCACACTGCTTCGGTCAAGGGATCAAAGGACATTGCTGCATTCATGCTTATGACCATGGACTTAGAAATCCAACGAAATCTAACTTACCTTGGTGCATATGACATGCTACAGGAGTTGAAAAGTATGTTCGCTCAACATGCAGAACATGCACTTCTTCAAACCACGAGGGAATTTCACTCGTGCAAGCAAGAAGAAGGTCAATCTGTAAGCTCATATGTTCTAAAGATAAAGAGCTACATTGACAACTTGGAGCATTGATATGTATCTAAATACACATATATTTTACATTGTTTAAACCCACAAAAACGACCAAAAGCACACAAATAACCATATAAATGTTACAAATATCATTGAAATGTGTTTTTGTGTATTTCAAATGCAAATGGATTGAAAACAATTGAAAAACAATCAATGTTTGCATAATTGGCAAAACTAGTCCCTCGAGTTTCAAAATTGACATAAAACACCCCTGGATATTTAAAAATTGGAAAATTTACATTCAGGGTCCTTTGGTAAATGAAACTTGGCAAGAATACCCTTGGATCATAAGTTTGGAAAATTGGCAAATCAGGTCCCTCAACTTTGAAACCTGACACATTTGGTCCCTGGGAATTTTTAATTTTGGAAATTATCAGATATTGGTCCTTGGGTTATCAAACTATGGCATGATTGGTCCCTATGAATACTTTAGATAAATTACTAATCATACCCTAAACTTTTTGGTTTATACACTTTTGGTCCTTGTGATTTATGTTACTAAAACCAAATGGATCCAATCTATTATCCTAACCCAAAACTACACCCAACCCATTAAACAATAAAACCCAACACCCATTATCCTAAACTGCTAACCCAAGCCCAATCATAAAACCCAAACCCGACCCAATCCAACTTTATTAATAAAACCGGGTCAAACCCAGTCAAACCCACTCCTTCTGTTCATCTCCCTCCCAACTCCCTGATACACAAAACCAGGTGGTTTTTGCCACCTCTCCACCTCCACCTCACCTCCCCAGCTCATAACCTACTCCCCTACTTGCCTCCTCCACTATCATAACCTTCCAATTTTCTTTAATTGCTCCAAACTGCTCTATAGACTTTTGGCGCCAAAAGGTGAATTTGATGGCTAGGATCAATTGCAGTAATCCAATGGCTCAGAAGTGGTGGGATAGATTCAGAGAACACAATGGAACCCAAAATATCTATATATGAAGGCAATGGAGCAGAGAAAAAAAGATGGTAGTTTAGTAGTGTAATTTAGCATGTCGACTTAGTGTAATTTTCCTTTCCAGTTGTTAAATTCAGTTTAAACAGGTTGTAATCAATGTTTTTAGTGTAATATTAAGTTTCTTTAACATTAATTCCTAGTTATCTTTACATAATTCACAATTTGCAATTTTCACTTGAAAATCTCATTTTAGCTTTGATGTTGTAAAAGTTGTTGTTTACTGGTTATTTGAGCTCACATAAGTCATTAATAAGCTTTTATAAGCTTCCTTAGCATTTTCAATCAGTTTCTAATCAAAAACTAAAAAATACCAAAAATACTAAATAAATAGCAAGAAAATCAAGGATCAGTGAAGAAGATGAAAGAAGCAATGGAGCAGGGTATGTCATGGATGGCCCTGGGTTAGTTGCTTCTTGGGAAGCCATAGGAAGTGTTCTTTGGCCTTGGTTCTCAGTTGTGTACTTGGAAGCTTTTGTAAGGCATTTTATGCATTTTTGCTTATTACTGTTCAAGTACTTATTAGCTACTTATCTTTGTGCTTTGATGCTTATTTGGCATATGTTAGTGAGTTTATTACTTTACATTGCCTGTTTGTTCACTAGAATCCTTTTTTGCTCAAATTTTCATTTTCACTGCCATTTTAGCATAACAGTAATTAATGGTGTTTAGTTGTTATCAGTGATGCTTTTGTGCTCAAATAAGTTCATACCATCATAATATAACCTTAATAATCAGTTTCATGGTCTATTAACTTCATTTGCTTGAAAAATCACATTTTCAATCTTTTAAAGGGATGTTTGGAATAACTAGGTCAAACTAGTCAAATCTAGTAATTACTGTGCATTTACCATTTCTTCAACTTTGTTCCAGCTTAATTTGGCCATAATAATCTGTTTTCAAGTCCAAATTAGCCATTTAGATAGATATAGTACTTTTGTTTCATCTGTGGCAATTTTGTCCCTTAAAATGTCCAAATAAGCAAATTTAAGCCACAAGCTAATTAGCACCTCAACTTTGGCATTTTTGAGGCCCCTTTAGTCCATTTAGAAGAGTTGAAGTGGATTGTGCCCTCTGCACAACCTCTGCACACCTTTGCACACATAACAGTCAAGACAGACTGCAATTCTCAGTTTTTTCAGTTTTCATAGATCTTGAGTGATTTTTAATTCACTCATTACAAGGCCTCACAAGCTAATTTTCTGGAAAATTAAACTTACCCAGCTTTTCCCCAAGCTTGTATTTTTTTTTTTGATTTTTAGCACTCATATAAGCTCTCAAATCAAGCTTGCAAAAAGGGCAATTCTGCCCTGTGCACCCTGCTGCACAGCAGCACCACCAACTGTCCCAACTTCTGTGGGTCCCACAGAGCTCCATAGTTGGTCCCACCTAGTGTTTCTTGGTCCATTGTATTCCCAACCTAGCTGGCTACACATTTTCACCAGAGTTTTGAGCTCAAGCTCTTTTGTGGGCCCCCTAGATCAGCTAAAAGTCTGTCCCATTTTCTGTGTGCAAACAAGAGTTCAAGTGCTTATTTTTGTGCTTATTTGCTTATCAGTGTTACTCTCTTGTTGTTTCTTGCTTCTTTCAGTCCACTTAGCTAGTTTAAACCATAATTCACCCCTGTGGACCCCACAGAAGCTTATTTCTAGCAAAAGTCACAAAAAGTCAACTGTTTAGCATTTGTGTGTCCAATTTGCTTATTTTTAAGCTTAGGAAAAGTTGTTTTCACAAAAGTTCTTAGTTTTTAGGTATAAAATAGATTTGTAAAAGAAAAACCAAGAAAATCAAAATATAAAAAAAGTGATAGCTTCTATTTAAGCCATTTGGCTTATTTTTCTGCTTTTTCATTAAGCACTTTTCATTTTTATATTTTTCTCAGGTTCCTGTACTTATTTAATATTTATAGAAAAAGTTTCAGATTTTTCTTTGTTTATCTAGTATTTATTATAATTTAAATTAATTTAAATAATTATTAATTAGTAATTAATTAATAATAATTAGATAAAAAGTGTAATAAATATATTTTCAGTTTTAAAATAAGTTTTAGGTTATCTCAGATTTATCTAAGTTAAAATTTTAATTTTCTAGGTTAATTTCCCATTTTCTTTTAATTTAGGGTAATATTAAATAGTTAAAAATAGTTTTTAATTTATAATAATTAAATAAATAATCATAAAAATAATTTTAATTTTCCAATAATTTTCTTTTATCATTTGGATTCTAAAAATATAATTTTCAATTCCGTGGGATTTATATTGGACAGAATTCACGTTTTATTTCGTACGTTTACGTAAATTTAAATTAAACGTACGCGTTTTTAGATTTTAAACGTTTCTAAGTATTTTGCTTTCACATACTTGTTTTTATAGCTTGTTTAAGCTATTTCCTTTTATATTTCCTTAGTTTAATCAATCACAACCCTTTTCCGTTCAATTATCACCCGATCACAGATCCGTTTTACTACAGATTTCACACCTCGCTGGGACTTAACGACCCGGGGATACTCTGTACTCCTTTGGTAAATTGCATCGTGCCCTAGATTGTTTGACTCTTGTTGACCCATTTACCTGGTCAATATAAGCAGACCGTTTGGGGACGATCAAATTTTGGCGCCGCTGCCGGGGAGGTGTGCTGCGTTGAACGAATTTGAAGCATCAGTGATTGTTGAATATACATCCATTGTATATTTACCATCTTTGTTCATATTTCCTTATTTTCATATAAAACTAAAAATAATCGTGAAGTTAATTCGTTTGACTATACGGTTACCAAAAACATTTTTATTCAAGTTTTCAACGAACACAAAAAAATCCAAAAATATTCATCTTTACCCTCTTACCCTTTTTGATTCTTTATCCCTTTACCCTCTATCCATTTGATTCTAAACTTCTTATACCTTTCTTCTATGGCGTCTCTCGGGTACAAATGTTTTGATTGTAAAAGCCCGTTGATTGACAGCCATCGTTGTTCTAAGTGTGCGTGTGAGCGGTGTGGAAATCATGCACCAAAAGGATCCTGTTATTGGTGTGAAGTAGCCCTTAACAGGGAGCTTAATGATTCTCAAATTCCTTCCGACTACCCTTCACAGCCCGAGATACGTGCTATTAATGACAAACCGTCGAGAATCGATCCTAACCTTTCAAAATTTACGGTTAAAAGTTTGTCAAGCAAACGTACAGAGCTTAGAACGGTGACTAAAAAGAACGACTTGCCTAATCTTCACGTTTATCAAGAACAAGAACCAGAGACCATAACGGAAGTGGTGGAAATTCCTAGCTCTCAGAGCACACCACTTGTCCTACCTCCGGATTTTATTCCTTGTGTAGGTTGTGGTGAGCCGCTTTTTGGTTTACCATGTCGTTGGTGTACATGTGAACAATGTGGTAATGATATTCGAGACGGAAGTTGTTTGTTTTGTGGTTCGAGGAATTCATTTTCTTATGATCCTAATCCGAACTCATTTAACGACTCTTCGAATTTTTCCAACTACCCATCACATTCATACGAGCAAGAATCATGTTATCCAAATCTCAATGATGCATCGTATCAAAATACACCAAACTTTTCTTGTGAGTATTGTGGAGGTCCACACTTCAGCTCTGATTGTCAAACAGGGAATCCATTTCCTTGTAACAATTACGACGATCCATATCACGACCAACCCCCACAGTACCAAATGAATGAGGATGTCTATGAGTGTGTTCCTGATGACAATTCTGACAAAGATATTCCTCAAAACATTCTCCTTGGTCTTCTGGATGTATTAAAAGGATTGACGGAATCTAAACGTGCCCAAGAAAATCCGCATGCTGATAATCAATGTCAACCTTTCTGTTTTAGGAATGCTGCTTTTATCGATGACGATGATGACAGTGATGATGAAGATATCGTTGATATTCTTCAAAAAGATTCATCAAGTTCATCAGTTGAGATTCCTTTCATGGAAATACAGGGAGAAAAATCTATGGAAGAATTACTAGCAGAAGAACAAATGGAAATTGTAAAATCCATGTGTGCTAGTCTTTCTCAACTCCCTCAGTCTGCTGTTATCACACCCGAAGTTCCCTCTAATTCTCTTATTATGGGGGACGAGCATCTTGACACTATTCCTGAAAAGGAATCGGACGAATTCATAAAGTCTAGTGTTGAGAACCTTGTCTCAATCCCAAGTGAGTCACGAGGAACTTTTGATCAAATGTGTGATATCCCTCCTCCTCTTGATTTTTCAAAAGATCATATTGAGATGTTCTCCGATTCCACTAATGACGATTCTTTATCATGTGGAGACATCATTTATATGGAGGAATTTCCTTCTGAGCCAGTCAGCTTAGAAGAAGATAATGATGAAGAAATTGACACTGAAATCAAAGATGAAGCTCTTCGAGCAACATTATTGAATGTCAGTCTTCTCGTTTCTAAAATCGAGGCTTTCAAAGAAAAACCCATTTCATCTCCTATCCACATAAAGGATAGTGACATATTTTCCGATGATTCTATTCCGGAAATGGAAGCCTTCTGTTTTGATCAGATGGGAGAGAAAATTAGTGGCAACATCACTTCTCATTCTCATAATTCTTTCCCCGATTATGAATCATTTACATTTGAGGAGTTCGCTGATGAACTCACTCACATCAAATCCGAATATGATTCATTCACCTTTGAGGAGTTCTCCAGTGAACTCACTCATATCATATCTCCGCCAGAGTATGATAACTTCTACTTTGATCTTGACAAAGATTATCTTTATGTCCTGGAGGGAAATATTCTCAACACTGAGAATTTGATTAATCTCAAAATTCCATCCCCCCCGGCCGGAATATGTCTTGATCAAAAGAGCTTAAATGATGAGATTCATGATCCGGAAATCATGAATTCTCTTTTTGATGATGATGAGTTATTCATGATTTTTATCATGACTTTCTTTCTTTTCTTCACCTACACGGTGACTTCTCCTGTTCTTCACTCCTTCGGGAATGAAGACACTATCTTTGATCCCGGCATTTTTATTTATCATTTGTGAGCCGGGTCTGTGTATATCTCATCGGAGTGGAACTTTCAAGTACTTCAGTGTTTATCCAAACATCTTGAACGAAAGTCCGATGGAGATTTTTTGTTCCACATGCTTCCCCAAGAACCAATGAATGCGGGGTCGAGTCAAGCTAGTGACACGGTGAACAAAAACATTAGTACAACATGGGTTTTCACCCATGTCTCTGACTTCTTTCTCTTTTCTAACACCCAAGTGTGGGGGAGATGCCCCACATGTTATATATATGTAAATTTCAAGCAAAAAAAAAAAAAAAAAAGGTGTTGTGTGTATATATAAAATAATGGCTATTAGTATTTCCCTTTCACGTTCTAAGTGTTGGTTTAACAGCCGGTACTTTGAATATTGAGGGCAATATTCAGTTCTAAGTGTGGGGGGGAATTCTGGCGAATTTGTTCACATATGTACCTTTTAGTGCTCCAGTACCCCCATTTTGGCCAAAATTTTAAAATTTTTTCTCACTTAGAACGCAATAAATGGTTATCAGTCCGCCATGTCTAACCCACATAAAAATGACCAAAAGTACACAAATAACCATATAAATGTTACAAATATCATTGAAATGTGTTTTTGTGTATTTCAAATGCAAATGGATTGAAAACAATTGAAAAACAATCAATGTTTGCATAATTGGCAAAACTAGTCCCTCGAGTTTCAAAATTGACATAAAACACCCCTGGATATTTAAAAATTGGAAAATTTACATTAAGGGTCCTTTGGTAAATGAAACTTGGCAAGAATACCCTTGGATCATAAGTTTGGAAAATTGGCAAATCAGGTCCCTCAACTTTGAAACCTGACACATTTGGTCCCTGGGAATTTTTAATTTTGGAAATTATCAGATATTGGTCCTTGGGTTATCAAACTATGGCATGATTGGTCCCTATGAATACTTTGGATAAATTACAAATCAGACCCTAAACTTTTCGGTTTATACACTTTTGGTCCATGTGATTTATGTTACTAAAACCAAATGGATCCAATCTATTATCCTAACCCAAAACTACACCCAACCCATTAAACAATAAAACCCAACACCCATTATCCTAAACTGCTAACCCAAGCCCAATCATAAAACCCAAACCCGACCCAATCCAACTTTATTAATAAAACCGGGTCAAACCCAGTCAAACCCACTCCTTCTGTTCATCTCCCTCCCAACTCCCTGATACACAAAACCAGGTGGTTTTTTTCCACCTCTCCACCTCCACCTCACCTCCCCAGCTCATAACCTACTCCCCTACTTGCCTCCTCCACTATCATAACCTTGCAATTTTCTTTAATTGCTCCAAACTGCTCTATAGACTTTTGGCGCCAAAAGGTGAATTTGATGGCTAGGATCAATTGCAGTAATCCAATGGCTCAGAAGTGGTGGGATAGATTCAGAGAACACAATGGAACCCAAAATATCTATATATGAAGGCAATGGAGCAGAGAAAAAAAGATGGTAGTTTAGTAGTGTAATTTAGCATGTCGACTTAGTGTAATTTTCCTTTCCAGTTGTTAAATTCAGTTTAAACAGGTTGTAATCAATGTTTTTAGTGTAATATTAAGTTTCTTTAACATTAATTCCTAGTTATCTTTACATAATTCACAATTTGCAATTTTCACTTGAAAATCTCGTTTTAGCTTTGATGTTGTAAAAGTTGTTGTTTACTGGTTATTTGAGCTCACATAAGTCATTAATAAGCTTTTATAAGCTTCCTTAGCATTTTCAATCAGTTTCTAATCAAAAACTAAAAAATACCAAAAATACTAAATAAATAGCAAGAAAATCAAGGATCAGTGAAGAAGATGAAAGAAGCAATGGAGCAGGGTATGTCATGGATGGCCCTGGGTTAGTTGCTTCTTGGGAAGCCATAGGAAGTGTTCTTTGGCCTTGGTTCTCAGTTGTGTACTTGGAAGCTTTTGTAAGGCATTTTATGCATTTTTGCTTATTACTGTTCAAGTACTTATTAGCTACTTATCTTTGTGCTTTGATGCTTATTTGGCATATGTTAGTGAGTTTATTACTTTACATTGCCTGTTTGTTCACTAGAATCCTTTTTTGCTCAAATTTTCATTTTCACTGCCATTTTAGCATAACAGTAATTAATGGTGTTTAGTTGTTATCAGTGATGCTTTTGTGCTCAAATAAGTTCATACCATCATAATATAACCTTAATAATCAGTTTCATGGTCTATTAACTTCATTTGCTTGAAAAATCACATTTTCAATCTTTTAAAGGGATGTTTGGAATAACCAGGTCAAACTAGTCAAATCTAGTAATTACTGTGCATTTACCATTTCTTCAACTTTGTTCCAGCTTAATTTGGCCATAATAATCTGTTTTCAAGTCCAAATTAGCCATTTAGATAGATATAGTACTTTTGTTTCATCTGTGGCAATTTTGTCCCTTAAAATGTCCAAATAAGCAAATTTAAGCCACAAGCTAATTAGCACCTCAACTTTGGCATTTTTGAGGCCCCTTTAGTCCATTTAGAAGAGTTGAAGTGGATTGTGCCCTCTGCACAACCTCTGCACACCTTTGCACACATAACAGTCAAGACAGACTGCAATTCTCAGTTTTTTCAGTTTTCATAGATCTTGAGTGATTTTTAATTCACTCATTACAAGGCCTCACAAGCTAATTTTCTGGAAAATTAAACTTACCCAGCTTTTCCCCAAGCTTGTATTTTTTTTTTTGATTTTTAGCACTCATATAAGCTCTCAAATCAAGCTTGCAAAAAGGGCAATTCTGCCCTGTGCACCCTGCTGCACAGCAGCACCACCAACTGTCCCAACTTCTGTGGGTCCCACAGAGCTCCATAGTTGGTCCCACCTAGTGTTTCTTGGTCCATTGTATTCCCAACCTAGCTGGCTACACATTTTCACCAGAGTTTTGAGCTCAAGCTCTTTTGTGGGCCCCCTAGATCAGCTAAAAGTCTGTCCCATTTTCTGTGTGCAAACAAGAGTTCAAGTGCTTATTTTTGTGCTTATTTGCTTATCAGTGTTACTCTCTTGTTGTTTCTTGCTTCTTTCAGTCCACTTAGCTAGTTTAAACCATAATTCACCCCTGTGGACCCCACAGAAGCTTATTTCTAGCAAAAGTCAACAAAAGTCAACTGTTTAGCATTTGTGTGTCCAATTTGCTTATTTTTAAGCTTAGGAAAAGTTGTTTTCACAAAAGTTCTTAGTTTTTAGGTATAAAATAGATTTGTAAAAGAAAAACCAAGAAAATCAAAATATAAAAAAAGTGATAGCTTCTATTTAAGCCATTTGGCTTATTTTTCTGCTTTTTCATTAAGCACTTTTCATTTTTATATTTTTCTCAGGTTCCTGTACTTATTTAATATTTATAGAAAAAGTTTCAGATTTTTCTTTGTTTATCTAGTATTTATTATAATTTAAATTAGTTTAAATAATTATTAATTAGTAATTAATTAATAATAATTAGATAAAAAGTGTAATAAATATATTTTCAGTTTTAAAATAAGTTTTAGGTTATTTCAGATTTATCTAAGTTAAAATTTTAATTTTCTAGGTTAATTTCCCATTTTCTTTTAATTTAGGGTAATATTAAATAGTTAAAAATAGTTTTTAATTTATAATAATTAAATAAATAATCATAAAAATAATTTTAATTTTCCAATAATTTTCTTTTATCATTTGGATTCTAAAAATATAATTTTCAATTCCGTGGGATTTATATTGGACAGAATTCACGTTTTATTTCGTACGTTTACGTAAATTTAAATTAAACGTACGCGTTTTTAGATTTTAAACGTTTCTAAGTATTTTGCTTTCACATACTTGTTTTTATAGCTTGTTTAAGCTATTTCCTTTTATATTTCCTTAGTTTAATCAATCACAACCCTTTTCCGTTCAATTATCACCCGATCACAGATCCGTTTTACTACAGATTTCACACCTCGCTGGGACTTAACGACCCGGGGATACTCTGTACTCCTTTGGTAAATTGCATCGTGCCCTAGATTGTTTGACTCTTGTTGACCCATTTACCTGGTCAATATAAGCAGACCGTTTGGGGACGATCAAATTTTGGCGCCGCTGCCGGGGAGGTGTGCTGCGTTGAACGAATTTGAAGCATCAGTGATTGTTGAATATACATCCATTGTATATTTACCATCTTTGTTCATATTTCCTTATTTTCATATAAAACTAAAAATAATCGTGAAGTTAATTCGTTTGACTATACGGTTACCAAAAACATTTTTATTCAAGTTTTCAACGAACACAAAAAAATCCAAAAATATTCATCTTTACCCTCTTAACCTTTTTGATTCTTTATCCCTTTACCCTCTATCCATTTGATTCTAAACTTCTTATACCTTTCTTCTATGGCGTCTCTCGGGTACAAATGTTTTGATTGTAAAAGCCCGTTGATTGACAGCCATCGTTGTTCTAAGTGTGCGTGTGAGCGGTGTGGAAATCATGCACCAAAAGGATCCTGTTATTGGTGTGAAGTAGCCCTTAACAGGGAGCTTAATGATTCTCAAATTCCTTCCGACTACCCTTCACAGCCCGAGATACGTGCTATTAATGACAAACCGTCGAGAATCGATCCTAACCTTTCAAAATTTACGGTTAAAAGTTTGTCAAGCAAACGTACAGAGCTTAGAACGGTGACTAAAAAGAACGACTTGCCTAATCTTCACGTTTATCAAGAACAAGAACCAGAGACCATAACGGAAGTGGTGGAAATTCCTAGCTCTCAGAGCACACCACTTGTCCTACCTCCGGATTTTATTCCTTGTGTAGGTTGTGGTGAGCCGCTTTTTGGTTTACCATGTCGTTGGTGTACATGTGAACAATGTGGTAATGATATTCGAGACGGAAGTTGTTTGTTTTGTGGTTCGAGGAATTCATTTTCTTATGATCCTAATCCGAACTCATTTAACGACTCTTCGAATTTTTCCAACTACCCATCACATTCATACGAGCAAGAATCATGTTATCCAAATCTCAATGATGCATCGTATCAAAATACACCAAACTTTTCTTGTGAGTATTGTGGAGGTCCACACTTCAGCTCTGATTGTCAAACAGGGAATCCATTTCCTTGTAACAATTACGACGATCCATATCACGACCAACCCCCACAGTACCAAATGAATGAGGATGTCTATGAGTGTGTTCCTGATGACAATTCTGACAAAGATATTCCTCAAAACATTCTCCTTGGTCTTCTGGATGTATTAAAAGGATTGACGGAATCTAAACGTGCCCAAGAAAATCCGCATGCTGATAATCAATGTCAACCTTTCTGTTTTAGGAATGCTGCTTTTATCGATGACGATGATGACAGTGATGATGAAGATATCGTTGATATTCTTCAAAAAGATTCATCAAGTTCATCAGTTGAGATTCCTTTCATGGAAATACAGGGAGAAAAATCTATGGAAGAATTACTAGCAGAAGAACAAATGGAAATTGTAAAATCCATGTGTGCTAGTCTTTCTCAACTCCCTCAGTCTGCTGTTATCACACCCGAAGTTCCCTCTAATTCTCTTATTATGGGGGACGAGCATCTTGACACTATTCCTGAAAAGGAATCGGACGAATTCATAAAGTCTAGTGTTGAGAACCTTGTCTCAATCCCAAGTGAGTCACGAGGAACTTTTGATCAAATGTGTGATATCCCTCCTCCTCTTGATTTTTCAAAAGATCATATTGAGATGTTCTCCGATTCCACTAATGACGATTCTTTATCATGTGGAGACATCATTTATATGGAGGAATTTCCTTCTGAGCCAGTCAGCTTAGAAGAAGAGAATGATGAAGAAATTGACACTGAAATCAAAGATGAAGCTCTTCGAGCAACATTATTGAATGTCAGTCTTCTCGTTTCTAAAATCGAGGCTTTCAAAGAAAAACCCATTTCATCTCCTATCCACATAAAGGATAGTGACATATTTTCCGATGATTCTATTCCGGAAATGGAAGCCTTCTGTTTTGATCAGATGGGAGAGAAAATTAGTGGCAACATCACTTCTCATTCTCATAATTCTTTCCCCGATTATGAATCATTTACATTTGAGGAGTTCGCTGATGAACTCACTCACATCAAATCCGAATATGATTCATTCACCTTTGAGGAGTTCTCCAGTGAACTCACTCATATCATATCTCCGCCAGAGTATGATAACTTCTACTTTGATCTTGACAAAGATTATCTTTATGTCCTGGAGGGAAATATTCTCAACACTGAGAATTTGATTAATCTCAAAATTCCATCCCCCCCGGCCGGAATATGTCTTGATCAAAAGAGCTTAAATGATGAGATTCATGATCCGGAAATCATGAATTCTCTTTTTGATGATGATGAGTTATTCATGATTTTTATCATGACTTTCTTTCTTTTCTTCACCTACACGGTGACTTCTCCTGTTCTTCACTCCTTCGGGAATGAAGACACTATCTTTGATCCCGGCATTTTTATTTATCATTTGTGAGCCGGGTCTGTGTATATCTCATCGGAGTGGAACTTTCAAGTACTTCAGTGTTTATCCAAACATCTTGAACGAAAGTCCGATGGAGATTTTTTGTTCCACATGCTTCCCCAAGAACCAATGAATGCGGGGTCGAGTCAAGCTAGTGACACGGTGAACAAAAACATTAGTACAACATGGGTTTTCACCCATGTCTCTGACTTCTTTCTCTTTTCTAACACCCAAGTGTGGGGGAGATGCCCCACATGTTATATATATGTAAATTTCAAGCAAAAAAAAAAAAAAAAAAGGTGTTGTGTGTATATATAAAATAATGGCTATTAGTATTTCCCTTTCACGTTCTAAGTGTTGGTTTAACAGCCGGTACTTTGAATATTGAGGGCAATATTCAGTTCTAAGTGTGGGGGGGAATTCTGGCGAATTTGTTCACATATGTACCTTTTAGTGCTCCAGTACCCCCATTTTGGCCAAAATTTTAAAATTTTTTCTCACTTAGAACGCAATAAATGGTTATCAGTCCGCCATGTCTAACCCACATAAAAATGACCAAAAGTACACAAATAACCATATAAATGTTACAAATATCATTGAAATTGTGTTTTTGTGTATTTCAAATGCAAATGGATTGAAAACAATTGAAAAACAATCAATGTTTGCATAATTGGCAAAACTAGTCCCTCGAGTTTCAAAATTGACATAAAACACCCCTGGATATTTAAAAATTGGAAAATTTACATTAAGGGTCCTTTGGTAAATGAAACTTGGCAAGAATACCCTTGGATCATAAGTTTGGAAAATTGGCAAATCAGGTCCCTCAACTTTGAAACCTGACACATTTGGTCCCTGGGAATTTTTAATTTTGGAAATTATCAGATATTGGTCCTTGGGTTATCAAACTATGGCATGATTGGTCCCTATGAATACTTTGGATAAATTACAAATCAGACCCTAAACTTTTCGGTTTATACACTTTTGGTCCTTGTGATTTATGTTACTAAAACCAAATGGATCCAATCTATTATCCTAACCCAAAACTACACCCAACCCATTAAACAATAAAACCCAACACCCATTATCCTAAACTGCTAACCCAAGCCCAATCATAAAACCCAAACCCGACCCAATCCAACTTTATTAATAAAACCGGGTCAAACCCAGTCAAACCCACTCCTTCTGTTCATCTCCCTCCCAACTCCCTGATACACAAAACCAGGTGGTTTTTTCCACCTCTCCACCTCCACCTCACCTCCCCAGCTCATAACCTACTCCCCTACTTGCCTCCTCCACTATCATAACCTTGCAATTTTCTTTAATTGCTCCAAACTGCTCTATAGACTTTTGGCGCCAAAAGGTGAATTTGATGGCTAGGATCAATTGCAGTAATCCAATGGCTCAGAAGTGGTGGGATAGATTCAGAGAACACAATGGAACCCAAAATATCTATATATGAAGGCAATGGAGCAGAGAAAAAAAGATGGTAGTTTAGTAGTGTAATTTAGCATGTCGACTTAGTGTAATTTTCCTTTCCAGTTGTTAAATTCAGTTTAAACAGGTTGTAATCAATGTTTTTAGTGTAATATTAAGTTTCTTTAACATTAATTCCTAGTTATCTTTACATAATTCACAATTTGCAATTTTCACTTGAAAATCTCGTTTTAGCTTTGATGTTGTAAAAGTTGTTGTTTACTGGTTATTTGAGCTCACATAAGTCATTAATAAGCTTTTATAAGCTTCCTTAGCATTTTCAATCAGTTTCTAATCAAAAACTAAAAAATACCAAAAATACTAAATAAATAGCAAGAAAATCAAGGATCAGTGAAGAAGATGAAAGAAGCAATGGAGCAGGGTATGTCATGGATGGCCCTGGGTTAGTTGCTTCTTGGGAAGCCATAGGAAGTGTTCTTTGGCCTTGGTTCTCAGTTGTGTACTTGGAAGCTTTTGTAAGGCATTTTATGCATTTTTGCTTATTACTGTTCAAGTACTTATTAGCTACTTATCTTTGTGCTTTGATGCTTATTTGGCATATGTTAGTGAGTTTATTACTTTACATTGCCTGTTTGTTCACTAGAATCCTTTTTTGCTCAAATTTTCATTTTCACTGCCATTTTAGCATAACAGTAATTAATGGTGTTTAGTTGTTATCAGTGATGCTTTTGTGCTCAAATAAGTTCATACCATCATAATATAACCTTAATAATCAGTTTCATGGTCTATTAACTTCATTTGCTTGAAAAATCACATTTTCAATCTTTTAAAGGGATGTTTGGAATAACTAGGTCAAACTAGTCAAATCTAGTAATTACTGTGCATTTACCATTTCTTCAACTTTGTTCCAGCTTAATTTGGCCATAATAATCTGTTTTCAAGTCCAAATTAGCCATTTAGATAGATATAGTACTTTTGTTTCATCTGTGGCAATTTTGTCCCTTAAAATGTCCAAATAAGCAAATTTAAGCCACAAGCTAATTAGCACCTCAACTTTGGCATTTTTGAGGCCCCTTTAGTCCATTTAGAAGAGTTGAAGTGGATTGTGCCCTCTGCACAACCTCTGCACACCTTTGCACACATAACAGTCAAGACAGACTGCAATTCTCAGTTTTTTCAGTTTTCATAGATCTTGAGTGATTTTTAATTCACTCATTACAAGGCCTCACAAGCTAATTTTCTGGAAAATTAAACTTACCCAGCTTTTCCCCAAGCTTGTATTTTTGTTTTGATTTTTAGCACTCATATAAGCTCTCAAATCAAGCTTGCAAAAAGGGCAATTCTGCCCTGTGCACCCTGCTGCACAGCAGCACCACCAACTGTCCCAACTTCTTTGGGTCCCACAGAGCTCCATAGTGGGTCCCACCTAGTGTTTCTTGGTCCATTGTATTCCCAACCTAGCTGGCTACACATTTCCACCAGAGTTTTAAGCTCAAGCTCTTTTGTGGCCCCCCTAGATCAGCTAAAAGTCTGTCCCATTTTCTGTGTGCAAACAAGAGTTCAAGTGCTTATTTTTGTGCTTATTTGCTTATCAGTGTTACTCTCTTGTTGTTTCTTGCTTCTTTCAGTCCACTTAGCTAGTTTAAACCATAATTCACCCCTGTGGACCCCACAGAAGCTTATTTCTAGCAAAAGTCAACAAAAGTCAACTGTTTAGCATTTGTGTGTCCATTTTGCTTATTTTTAAGCTTAGGAAAAGTTGTTTTCACAAAACTTCTTAGTTTTTAGGTATAAAATAGATTTGTAAAAGAAAAACCAAGAAAATCAAAATATAAAAAAAGTGATAGCTTCTATTTAAGCCATTTGGCTTATTTTTCTGCTTTTTCATTAAGCACTTTTCATTTTTATATTTTTCTCAGGTTCCTGTACTTATTTAATATTTATAGCAAAAGTTTCAGATTTTTATTTGTTTATTTAGTATTTATTATAATTTAAATTAGTTTAAATAATTATTAATTAGTAATTAATTAATAATAATTTAGATAATAATATATTCAGTGTATAAAATAATTAGTTTTAATAGTTAGGTTATTTCAGATTTATCTAAGTTAAAATTTTAATTTTCTGGGTTAATTTCCCATTTTCTTTTAATTTAGGGTAATATTAAATAGTTAAAAATAGTTTTTAATTTATAATAATTAAATAAATAATCATAAAAATAATTTTAATTTTCCAATAATTTTCTTTTATCATTTGGATTCTAAAAATATAATTTTCACATCCGTGGGATTTATATTGGACAGAATTCACGTTTTATTTCGTACGTTTACGTAAATTTAAATTAAACGTACGCGTTTTTAGATTTTAAACGTTTCTAAGTATTTTGCTTTCACATACTTGTTTTTATAGCTTGTTTAAGCTATTTCCTTTTATATTTCCTTAGTTTAATCAATCACAACCCTTTTCCGTTCAATTATCACTCGATCACAGATCCGTTTTACTACAGATTTCACACCTCGCTGGGACTTAACGACCCGGGGATACTCTGTACTCCTTTGGTAAATTGCATCGTGCCCTAGATTGTTTGACTCTTGTTGACCCATTTACCTGGTCAATATAAGCAGACCGTTTGGGGACGATCAAGCATCTCGGTGATCCCGTCACTTTGAACCTTGGAGTAAGCCTAATCTTGATTGGACTATCTAAGGAGTATGACAGTTTTGTGCAAAAGTATAATATGCACAACATGGGGAAGACTGTGAATGAATTACATGCTATGCTTAAACAACATGAGCAGATGCTACCCAAGAAAGATGTTGCACCTGCACTTCATGCTATACGTGCAGGAAAGGTCTAGAAAAACCAAGGTAAAAAACCGTTCAAGGCTGGTAAGGGGAAACAAGGGAATGGAAAGTATAAGTTGGTTTATGCTCCTGAGCATAAACCATCTTATGCTTCCAAGCCCAAGAAACCTCCACCACCCAAGAAGGATAACCCTGCAAAGGACGCAACCTGTCACCAATGTGGTGAAATAGGTCATTGGAGAAGGAATTGTCCCATGTATCTCGCCGAGTTGCTGAAAATGAAGAAGCTATCTTAAGGAGCTAGCACTTCAGGTATTTTTACCATAGAACTATATTCTTTTTCTTTTACATCTTGGGTTTATGACACGGGTTGTGGTACTCACATCTGTAATACTACTCAGGGTCTCAGGGGAAGTAGGAAGCTGAAGCCAGGAGCTTTAAGTCTGTACATGGGCACTAGTCAACGTGCAGGAGTTGAAGCCATTGGAAGTTATCATTTATGTCTCCCTAGTGGATTAGTAGTTGTTTTGAACAATTGTCATTTTGCTCCCTCTATTACTAGAGGAATTATTTTAGTTTCACGTTTGTTTGACGATGGTTTTATTAACCGCTTTGAATTGAATAATACAATTTCAGTTTTTAGGAATAATGTTGTTTATTTTGGTGCTATCCCAAGGGATGGTATTTTTGAAATTGATATGTATTGTTCTAAAACAAGTGATAGTTCTATGTTTGCTGTTAGCAATAAAAGGGCCTATCTCACCTTGGACTCTACTCTCTTGTGGCATTGTCGTCTTGGACACATTAGCAAGAAACGCATGGAGAAGTTGCAACATGATGGACTTCTCAACTCAACTGACATCAAGTCACTTGAAAAGTGTATTTCCTGCATGTCTGGTAAGATGGCAAGAAAGCCCTATTAACATTAAGTGGAAAGGGCTAAGGATCTACTTGGACTAATACACACTGATGTATGTGGCCCATTTAGAACTGTGTCAAGACAAGGAGCTAGCTACTTCGTTACTTTTACTGATGACTATAGTCGGTATGGTTATGTTTACCTGCTGAAACATAAACATGAAGTGTTTGAGACATTTAAAGTGTTTCAAAAGGAAGTAGAAAACCAACTCGGGAAGACCATTAAGTCACTACGTTTTGATCATGGAGGTGAATATATGAGTCAAGAGTTTTTGGATCATCTTAAAGAGCATGGGATTATTGCCCATCGCACTCCTCCTTACACTCCACAACATAATGGTGTGTCTGAAAGGAGAAATCAAACACTGGTAGACATGGTTCGCTCCATGATGAGTCAAACTACTCTTCCAAAGTCCTTTTGGGATTATGCCCTTGAGTCTGCTGCACGCATTCTCAACATGGTTCCAACTAAGAAGGTTGATAAGACACCATACGAGGTATGGCTTGGGAAAGCCCCTAAGTTGTCTTACTTAGAAGTCTGGGGTTGTGAGGCACTTGTTAAGCGTGATACACTTACCAAACCTGTCAAACTGGAACCAAGATCTACTAAGTGTATCTTCGTAGGATACCCAAAGGAAACAATGGGATATTCTTTCTACCTTCCATCCGAGAACAAAGTGATTGTTGCTCGGAATGCTGAATTCTTTGAGAAAAATCTCTTGGATCAAGAAGCAAGTGGGAATCTAAAAGATCTTGAAATTATTCAAGAAGAAGATACCTTCTGTAGACACTAGCTTAGGTCATGATCAAGAAATTGATGAACCTTAAAGTGATATCAATCCCATTCATAAGTTCGCTAGGACATGCCATGCCCCAGATCGAATGTGTTTATACGTCGATGCTGAGGAGCATGAGTTGGGGGATCTTGGTGAACCCAATAACTATAAAGTTGCATTGTTGGATCCTGAATCCAAGAAATGGCTTGATGTGATGAATGTGAAAATGCAATCCATGAAAGACAACGAAGTCTGGGACTTAGTTGATCTTCCTCCTAATGGTAAAACCGTTGGTAGCAAATGGCTCTTCAAAAAGAAGACTGAAATGGATGGTGTAGTACACACCTTTAAAGCTCGTCTCGTAGCAAAGGGCTTCACTCAAACCTACGGGGTTGATTATGAAGAGACCTTTTCTCCTGTTGTAGACATTAGAGCTATAAGGATTCTCATAGCCATAGCTGCATTCTATGACTATGAGATTTGGCAAATGGATGTAAAAACCACCTTCCGCAATGGACATCTTTTCAAAGAAGTCTATATGGTGCAACCTGAAGGTTTTATTAATCCAAAATATCCTAACCGAGTATGCAAGCTCAAGTGTTCCATTTATGGACTTAAGCAAGCATCTAGGTAATGGAATAAACATTTTGATGATGAGATTAAGAAATTCGGTTTCACTCTGAATCAAGATGAGCCATGTGTATACCAGAAAGCTAGTGGGAGTTATGCCACTTTCCTAATTCTATATGTTGATGACATATTACTCATGGGAAACAACATTCCAATGTTACAAGATGTAAAATCCTATCTTGGAAGATGTTTTGCCATGAAAGATCTAGGAGAAGCTGCATATATTCTTGGAATCAAGATCTATAGCGATAGATCAAGACGGTTAATTGGTTTATTTCAAAGTGCTTACATTGAGAAAATCTTGAAAAGATATTTCATGGAGAATTCCAAACGAGGAACTATCCCAATGCAAGATGAGCCTAAATTGAGTAAATCACAAGGTGCTGAGACACCTGCTGAAAAAGAGCGCATGCAAAGAGCTCCCTACGCCTTGGCTATAGGATCAATTATGTATGCTGTGAGATGTACTCGTCCTGATGTTGCGTTCGCTCAGAAAATGACAAGCCGTTTTCAACAGAATCCAGGTGAACTTCACTGGACTGCTGTTAAGAATATTCTTAAGTATTTACGCAATACTAAGGATATGTTTCTGGTTTATGGAGGTGATATGAAATGAGAGCTCAGGGTTTCTTGCTACACTGATGCTGGATATCTAACAGATGTTGATGACCTGAAATCTCAGACTAGATATGTATTCGTTTTAAATGGAGGTGTTGTTGACTGGAAAAGCACAAAGCAGAGTATTTCTGCAACTTCATCTACAGAAGCTGAGTATATAGCTGCTTATGATGCATCTAAAGAGGCTGTATGGATTCGAAAATTCATTTCTGGGCTTGGCATTGTTCCCACAATTGAAGAACCCATAAATATGTATTGTGATAATACTGGAGCCATCACTATAGCTAATGAAAGTGGAATCACCAAGGGTGCTAGACATTACCGCACAAAAGTTCATTATCTTCGAGAAACCATTGAAATGGGTGACGTCAAGATATTAAAAGTTCACACAGATGACAATCTAGCTGATCCATTTACGAAGGCTTTAGCATATCCTAAGCATTCTAAATTGACTAGGAATATTGGTTTGATACCAGCTAGTAGTCTCATCTAAATCTGTGTATTAATTAGTATTTGAATAATTTGGAATTGTAAGTCAGTTGTATTTTCTGATAAATAAAGATACGAGGTGTTTGTTATTTTATTCATATAACCTGTTATTCCATATTTGCATGTTTATTCCATGAAATGATTTATCATTCTAAATATGTCCATTGTCAGTTAACGATATGGGAATATTGTTATGCAAGGCAAATGTAAGTGTTGGTTATATTCTATGAGAATGTGAATTGTTCTAGCCAGACTCATATGTATTCACAAGGGATGCATATTGGATACCCCAACTTTCAAACATTTACTTTTGGATCCCTGTCATGAGTAAAATGTTGAAATGGTTTGTTAAGTCATCCTTAGACTTGAGATACAAGCGAGTTCTGTTATATGTGGATATCACTTTTGTAATTATATGCCAAACGCTGTCCTGGATAAGGTAGCTATAAAAGCTATGTGTTCGGAGTGATGTGAAGCAGCATCCACAACACTTGTAGTCAACAAAGGATTTGTTACTCCACTTGATATGTGCAGAAAGATACCATGGGCCCTCTCCAGAATTAATTAGATAATTGTTCAGCCGAAACCAAAGGGTAATGCTAGATGATTCTTAAATACATTTGGAATATCTAATTAAAATTCTATAACGAGAAACTAAATGGTTAAACTATATGGAATGAGTTAGGATCCATATCAATGGTTTAACGGTATCTATAACAAAGGATGATGAAGGCAATACATAAATGACCATGCTGCTGAGAATGATTTATGAAACTATATCTCAGACACCTTTAGTTTAAATAGCGAGTGAGAGCGTTGCTAGACATTTCCGTCGTTGGTATATCTGCTACTCCAACTCCCAAGTGGGAGCTGTTGGAATGTGAGAGTTGGATTAGCCTAATACGACTAAAGGTGTGTGACCCTATTGGGGGCACACACGTTAAAATACATAGAGTATGTTAATACTTTACGTAAGCTTCTATTTGTAAACCTTAAGACAAGAATTGACCAAGACAAGATCCTATGATTGTCCTAATCTTATTTCCAAACGTTGGAAGGATCTAGAAGAGTTCTAAAGTGTCTAGGTTCATTCCTGGAGATAAGAAGATGGAGGAGTTGTGATAACACTTAAACTTGAAGAGTTTTAGCCTTATCACAAGTGGGTTTTGAGTCTTATCATGAGTAGGGCTTGGAGGCTATATAAATCCCTCACCCCTGCTCATTATGGATGACCAACATCACCACAAAACACACAGCTGTTGCACTTAATCCATCTCCATACTTCATTGAAGTTATAAATCAATTCTAAGGTTTATAAGCTTCAAATTCATTCATACAACCTTTCACTTGCATTCTAATCAATCCAAGGTGTTCTAGTAGGTGTGATTCGATCACGTAAAGGTTCAGGTTTTGGTTTACAAGATTGTCGAGAAGTGATAATTAGAAGGAAACACAAGACTCACATCCTGGTCGTTCTTGGACAAAAACTGGAAAGGAGTCTGTCACAGTTCTGTTCGATATCGGATGACACAAAGAATTGGTTCTTGGATAGCTGCAAGATATCGGATGACAATGAGTTTTGGGCTGTTTTGATTTTGGTTCGGTTTTAGGCTATTACACTTGGTGTTTGAGCATACGTGGAGTTAGGCTAGCATTCCTAACATACTTGGTTGACGTGTTTATGTGAGCACTCGTAGAGGTGATTGTTTTAATCACTTGTTTCATTTGCTGTTGCTTCGAGTGTTACTTTTTCTCGTACCCTTTTATTTACTCTTCATGTTTATTTGTGTGTTAATCATAATTGCCAAACTAGATCCATATCCGCTGCGTACTCGTAATGTTAATGGTTAACATGTTAATTGAATCCCAACACATGCTATATATAAAAAAATGCGAAGTCAATTTAGAGTTTTTTAATTTGCACTACACAAATTTTATATAACTTAACATTATATCTATTATAATAGGAATTCATTCTTTGGTTCACTAGATACTTTCGGTGTGTCTACTCCCATTGTTCCTCCTATAACCAACAATATGTTTAGACCAAAGTAGCATCTACATGCACCTGTAACCAGCATGTAGATGCTTTACAGATAAAGGGCATGGTCTTTATGTTCATATCATTGTTTGAATGCTGAAAAGGCTACAACAGAATTGTGGCCACCAATACCAAATGAATTTGAAATGGTTGCATACTGATGAGGAGAAAAGTGTACCGCTTTTAAGGGGTCATTTAAGCCCTAAATCGTATTTATTTGATCAAATATTGCCCTAAATCGTTCCTTTTGTCATTTTAGGTACTTTTGAGGAGAAATCTGGAAAAGGAGGCATTTTGGACGTTTTTGGAGCATTAAAGTGAAGAAAACGACAAAGTCTCAAAATCGGCTAAAAGTTACTCTTGACGGCGTCACAATTTACTCTGGACGGCGTCATGCTTTGGCAAGAAAAGTTGGACGTGAAATTTACTCATGATAAGCCAGTGAAAATAGCATGTGAATTCTGACGGCGTCACGCTTTAACTTGATCAAGGGCGTCACGGCTTAAATCATAAGGGGACGGCGTCACGTTCACGATCTGACGGCGTCAAGCCTTGATAAGCCAGAATGGATTTTGGAAGAGCTAAAGAGGGACGGCGTCAAGAAGGTCATCCGGGAACCCTAAAAGCGGCGAGGTGACGGCGTCACACTCCATAAGGTGACGCCGTCAGATCCAAAAATCTATATATAGTTTTCTAATCTTTTGTCATTAAGGAGAGCTTAGTGTGTGGAATTTTGGGATAAAACCCTAGGACGAATTCAGCTACTTTTTCAGGGCTTTTTGCCTTGAGATCTTCCATGTTTCATTGAAAGATAAGTTATCAATTAATCATTCAATATGTCTATGTGTTGTTTGATTCTATCTTATTCTTGTCTTTTGTTTAACATGTTAGGCTAAATTTATCTTGTGTTTGCTTAGATCTAATGAAACCTAGCTATTGATTATTGGTTGTTAGTGTGTTGTTAGTTGTATTGGATGATAGTTTATCTATGTTAGGCTTAAGAAAACTGGCTAACTTCCTATTCGGTAACTTGCTTGAACGTCTTAAGAAACATGAACCAAATGCGTACTAAAGGTTTTTATGGTTGTATTTAATGCACAAGCGAATTCTAGTGATCCCATGTTAGGAGCTTCCTAGCCGGCTCGACATAGGAGTGAAGTAGGAGCTTGTAGAGTTGGGGAAGTAAGTACGCCACCCCACGAATGGTATTAAGGAATACACCCGTCATCCACGCGACTAATACACACTAATTAACCGGTAAAAGATAGTTAGGGAGTAAGGAAATCTAAGTAAACACATTTCTCTACACATAAGTTTCTCACCACATTTCATTTTTGTTATTTTATTTTATTTGCATTCGTAGTAAATTGGGTTAGTTGACTAGCAACTAATTCCGCCCACTCTATCAAAACCGAGATTTTACTTGCTTTCATAAAAACTATAAAAATACAAAAAAGAATCTTCCTCAACCCTTAGACCTAATTAGAGTAGCCTTTCACACCTAACGAACACTATTCCCTGTGGAGAACGATCAATCCCCCGTACTTACCACTACACTATACTACATCGGTCAGGTACACTGCCTGGTGGGGTTGTAAGCCTCTTGAGATCCCTCGAGAGGTAAAACCTGTTGTAAGGTTACAAAACCACGCAATCAGCTGCATACAAAAGAGTTCAAGCTAGTAAGTAAAGTTAACTGAGTATATAAGGATACTTAATTCGAGAGAAATGCTAACAAAAACTCACCGACGTTGATTTCATGGTGTGGCTTTTGATTTGCAACAATGTTGATTTCCACATAAGGTTCTGGGTCCTACGGCAACATAAAAAAAAGTGAGCTTAGAGAAGATGATTCACGAGGATGTAGAGAAGAATATTAATGCAGGAATCACGTACAATTTGGTTGATGGTGGGATGCAACCATCCTGTCTGAATCGCTTTTATTGTAGCAAATGGCTTCCAGACCTCCAGCTGCACCCATACAATGCCCTATCATACACTAAAAGATAAAAAAACAACAGTATGTCAATATCGACATTGTGGAGATGTGGGTTACGGCTAATCATGGTGAATTTCACCTTGGTGGGGTCTGATGTTCTAACAAACAAGAAAGTAATTTGGAGGGAAAAGTTGTTTATTGAATTGTTGACTGAAATGATCAACTGAATTACAAATATAAAGGAAAGAAAATAACCACCAAAATTTACAACTTAACAAGTTTGGTCCCTACATTTATACAACAGTTACTAACTAGACCTTGTCACTTTCACACTCCCCCTCAAGTGGAGAGTTGTTAGAAACTGAAACTCCCAACTTGTACAAAAGCTTTGTATGCTGATCAACACTGAAAACCTTGGTAAACACATCTGCCAATTGTTCTTCTGTAGATACATAGGATGGTTTGACTGTTCCAGCTTTGACTTGATCTCTTACATAATGGCAGTCAACTTCAATATGTTTAGTCCTAGCATGAAACACAAGATTGGTTGCTATGTAGAAAGGAGCTTGATTATCACAATACAAGTCCACTGGCTGCAAATCTTTAATACCAAGATCCTTTAACAAACTGACCATCCATGTCACTTCACAACAAGTCAATGCCATAGCCCTATATTTTGCTTCAGCTGAGGACCTAGACACAACAGCCTGTTTTTTTGATTTCCAAGAAATTGGTGAGTCACCCAAGAGAATACTATAGCCTTTTGTGGACCTTCTAGTTGTTGGACAGCTAGCCCAATCAGAATCACAATAAGCTTTCAACTGAACTGCTGAATCACTAGCAAGTAGAATACCTTGGCTTGGACAAGTCAACAAATACCTCAAGAGATGCTTGACTGCTTGCATATGTACTGAGGTTGGAGACTGCATAAACTAGCTCAACAATTGAACTATGTAACAAATGTCTGGCCTTGTCACAGTTAGATAAATCAGCTTACCAATGAACTTTCTATAAATCTCAGGATCAGACAATGGAGTACCCACATCAGCTTGTAGTTTGAGATTAGGATCCATAGGCAGCTTATAAGGTTTGTTATTCAGAACTCCCCCTTCTTTAAGTAGTTCCTTGGTGTATTTATGCTGAGAAATAAAGATTCCTTGGGCAGACTTACACACTTCCAAACCCAAGAAATATCCCAAATATCCTAAATCCTTCATATGAAACACTGAACTTAGCTGTGATTTCAGACTGCATATTTGAGCTTCATCATTTCCAGTGATTAACAAATCATCTACACACACTAGAACTGCAGTGAAACTCTTATCATTTCTCTTCACAAACAAAGAGTAGTCTGTTTTAGACTGCTGATAACCAAACTCAATCAAGGCAGATGACAATTTTGCAAACCATTGCCTGGGTGCCTGTTTTAGGCCATAAAGAGACTTCTTCAACTTGCACACCAGGTTTGGATAAATAGTTTTCTCAGCTGTCACAGACTTTCCTTTACCAGCATAGTCTAATGGAACCTTCATGTAAACTTCTTCAGTCAAATCACCATGTGAAACGGCATTTGACACATCCATTTGGTAAGTATGCCAGCCTTTTAATGCAGCCACTGCTAATAGAGATCTTACAGTCACCATTTTGGCAACTGGTGCAAAACTTTCTTTGTAATCAACACCAAACTTTTGTCTATTCCCCTGCACAACCAATCTAGCCTTCTTCTTGTCTACTGTACCATCAGCTTTAAACTTGGTTTTGAAGATCCAATGTCTACCAATAGCTTTCTTACCAGCTGGTAAATAAGTCAATTCCTAAGTACCATTCTCATTCAAGGCTCTTAGTTCACAATTCATAGCATCACACCATCCATATCTTGAATAGGCTCTTTAAAATTCACTGGATCATTCTGAGCCAAAAGAGCAAATACTAAATCCTAAAAGTCAGACACAAGGGGTGTTTTGGACACTTGATTACACCATCCATGCTTTTGGGTCATGAGTCAAAACAAAATCCTTGAACTTAGATGGCATTGTGGTTATCCTGGATGACTTTCTTGTTGGCAATGGCTGTTGTTGAGGTATATTTGTAGGATTAGACTGTGTATTGTGAGGTACAGATGAAGTTTGATTATCAGTTGACTGTGACTAAAAGGGTGTTTGGTTAACAACATTTGGACTAGAAGTAGGTAAATCATGTGCATTTGATGATTGATTAGCTTGAGCCGAGGTTGTAGGAGGTACATCAAACTCATCACAGGTATGATTAGACTCAAAATTACAAGGTAAGGCTGTTGGCAAAGGGCTCAAAAACTAGTTGACACAGTATGATGCAAATGGAAAAATGTGTTCATGGAACACTGCATCTCTTGACACAAAAGTAGAATGAGTCAACAAATTATAGAACTTATAGCCCTTTTGATTTGAAGGATAGCCCAAAAACACACAAGGTACACCTCTTGGATCAAACTTATCTGCTGTTCTTGAAGGATTGCTTGCCACAGCAAAACAACCAAACACTCTCAGATGGTCATACACAGGCCATTTATTCAACAAAACTTCATAAGGAGTTACATTGCCAAACACAGAAGAAGGAACTCTATTGATCAGATAAGTTGCAATAGTGACACAGTCTCTCCAAAACTTAAGAGGCAATTTAGAGTGAAATCTTAAAGCCCTTGCAGTATCCAAAATGTGCATGTGTTTTCTTTCAACCTTCCCATTTTGTTGTGGTCTATCTACACATGAGGTATGATGTACTATACCTTGACTTGTAAAAAATGGTCCACACTGCCCTTTTACAAACTCCAATGCATTGTTAGACCTTATTATCTTAATTTGCTTCTCAAACTGTATAGCCACAAATTTAATAAATGACTTAAGTGCCTCAAATGCATCTGAATTTTGCACCAACAAAAAAATCCAAGTAACTCTACTACAGTCATCCACAACTGTCAGAAAATACTTAATACCATTTGTTGGCACTTTATAAGGTCCCCATATGTCTATATGAATAAGCTCAAAAATCTCAGACCTGTGAGAATCACTATTTGAGTAAGGAAGCTTGGTAAACTTAGCCATAGGACATGATAAACAAGTATCAGAACATGAAGATTTTGACACAGAAACTGGTAAATCATTCATACATTTCAACTTTGAGTCTGAAACATGTCCTAATCTATGATGCCACAAGCCATATGAGTTTACAACACCTTTATTCACTGAATTGAAACTACCAAAAGCAGACAAAGAAAACTTTTGTACAGTAGAGTTTACCAAGTTTGAGAAAACACTATCCACTTTATCAGAAGCCATGTTAACCAGATGGTACAGACCTCCTTTCTTCCTACCCAGTCTTGTCACCTTCTTTGTTGTCAAGTCTTGAACGACACAAAATTTGGGATAAAATGACACAACACACTGACAATCCTCTGTCAATTTAGGTACTAATAACAGACTAAACTTAAATGATGGTACCATTAACACATCTTTCAGTAGAATCCCATTTTTAAGCTATACTTTACCTACATGTGAGATCACTGAAGTTTCACCATTAGGCAGTCTAATTTGAGGTTTGATTTGCAACAAATAAGGATCAAACACACAATCATGTACTGGTGTCGTATGATCAGATGCACCAGTATCATAAATCCAATCCTCAAGTATTTCTATCATATCTAAATGGCTACTAAGACATGCAATACCTGTTTCAAATTGATGATCAAACTCTTCTTCACCACCATTGAACACATTCATTTGCTGCACACTTTTAAACAACTGCTCAAATTGCTAAGGTGTGAAGCTGATATTCCTACTTTCCACATGTGCAGTTGTTCTTGGTAAACCTTGAAACTGATTCTTGTTCTGAGTTTGATTTGGCTTAAACTGTTTTGAATCAACTTTGTGTTTAGGATGCCAAGAAGGATACCCCACTTTCTCCCAACATCTCTCTGGTGGGTGCCACTTAAAACCACAAATGGAACACTTGTCTTTTACATTGCCTTTGCTATACAAAGCAGTTGATTCAACTCCAGAAGAAGATCCAAACAACAACCTCTGTGACTCTTCTTGCTACAACGAAGAACAAGCATTCTCCACACTAGGCAAAGGAAAAATCATCAAGATCTGACTTCTTTGATGGCTATAGTGATCATCCAAACCATTAAGAAACTGAAACAATCTTTGCTCTTCCTTTTGCTTATTCAAACTAGCCGAAAACATAGAAATCTCAGGAGTAATCACACTTATAACTGGCAACACATTGATATTATCTAATTCCTCCCAAACACACTTTATTTTTGTATAATACTCTCCAATTGATCCACCAGACTGTGTGATCACATATGTATCTTTGTTCAACTTACACTTTCTTGATCCATCACTCAAAGAGAACCTTCTTTCCAATTGCAATGATATTTCACTTGTTGTCCCAACAAACATAATGGATTTAACAATAGAATCACTCACAGACCCCATAATCCAACAAATCACCATGTTATTACACGTGTCCCACAATTCAGTAAGATTAGCATCAGTTTTTGATCTAATCACAATGCCTTTAATGAAACCTAACTTCCTCTTTGTGGATAACCCTATCTCTATGGCTCTTCTCCATGCACGATAGTTCTGTGCACCAATGAGTTTTTCTTGAACAGTTAGAGATCCAGGCCCATCAAAAGGATGAAGATAGAGTGGATTCTGGAAAAGTGTTGGTGGTGTGGGTTCTGGTGGTGTGGCCGCCATTGTTGATTGATCAAGAACTCAATAAACTATCAAAAAACTAACAAGATTGCGCGGAAACATGAAAACATAGTATCAACACACACTAGACACACTCCAGCACACTTGTGTGTGAAATAACAGACTTTTTAACGGTTTTTAATGGTCAGAACTCCATGGATGAAGCTCTGATACCATGTGAAGTTCTAACAAACAAGAAAGTAATTTGGAGGGAAAAGTTGTTTATTGAATTGTTGACTGAAATGATCAACTGAATTACAAATATAAAAGAAAGAAAATAACTACCAAACTTTACAACTTAACAAGTTTGGTCCCTACATTTATACAACAATTACTAACTAGCCCTTGTCTCTTTCACATGGCATTCATTTTGATCCCTTCAGCGCTCTTGAACACCTTCTTGAGAGCATTTACCTCAGCCAGATCCCCAAGCAGTGTAGAAGTTGCATGTGCATTAATGTAATTTACCTTGCAACAATATTTAGTTGCGAAGATAATTATAAAAAAAATCTTGTAACTAATTTAACATGAAAAAACGGAAAATAAATGCTAAAAGCGGGAAGTACTTCCTCTACCGACACACCAGCATCCACAAGGCTACTTTGGATACATGACGATAGGCGATGCCCATCAGATCGTGGATTAGTTATATGATAACCATCACTATTTAGAGCACCTCCCAAGTATTCAACAAGTATTGGTGCATCTCTTTTCATTGCGTCTTCTAAACTCTCCATCACCTGCACACACAAAAAACAGTAAAAAAAATTAATAATAATAATAAAAAATTAAAAAAAAAATAATAATAAAAAATAAAACAACAACAAAACAAAAACTCACATTTAAGTGCGATGTAAGATCACCAACAAAAATGTATATCCAATGGGAGTAAAAGTTGGTTAAAGATTTACCAAAACACCGGCACCTTCACACATAACGAAGCCATCTCTAGCTTTGTCCCATGGCCTGGAAGCAGTATGAGGATCATCGTTTCTTCGAGACAATGCTCTACAAGCAGCAAAACCTCCCATTACAGCGGGAATCACGGAAGCTTCAACTCCACCAAAAATCATCAAATCAGCCTTTCCATCACGGATATGATTTGCAGCAGCTCAAAAGCAAAAATTGGATGTCGCCCAAGCTGCAGTAATTGCGTAGTTTGGTCCCGAAATGCCAAAATCGATTGCAAGTAAGCCAGAAGCCATACTTGTTATCGTAAATGGTGTTGAAAATGGAGAGATTTTATGATATCCTCTCTTATCTAGAGTCAGCACACCATCCGAAAATACCGTACCACCTCCCAGTACGGAGCCCACTAGCACGCTAACTCGCTTCTAATCAATCTGCGCCCCTTGACCAAAATGATAAAAGTAATATAGCGATTATTTATCCAGGTGAATATATGTTGTGTGTAATACCTCTATTGCTGACTTAAAATTCTTTTGTAAAACAAAATGTAATGAAGTAATTGATGGGAAATCTAGATTTCTTATTGGATAATGATTAAGTTTAACATTTTAATGGATTACGATAAACTTTATTTTAAAAAAATACTTAGAGATTATTTATACTCGATAATTCAACCCTATAACATCACTCAAAGATATGAATTCATGATAATGTAGAGAAGATTAAGTAGAAGATCCAACATCATACTCATGTTCTTCATGATAGTCATTGTTTTTTGCTTGTATTAATTTGATGTAATATCTTTCTTCTAGTTACTTTCTAGTTTAATGAAAAAACGGCTACCGAAAAAAATAGTCAGTCTTTTCTTTCAATCAAAGTAAATTATACGTAATTACTATTATTGCAAAATGATAATGATCTTTCATATTATCATTTGCATGTTCTCTAGGATAATTAATTAGTTAGCAGATATAACTAGTCGAATATCCAATATTTATAGGAATGGCCGAGGCATGACTAACGAAAACAAACCTTGGAGCATTGGTTGTCATCAAGAGCAGCATCTTCAAGAGCTTTTTTCCCTGCAACCATGCAATACCGTTGACAATTATCAAGTCTCGGGTCAATTTTGTTATCAATATACCCGTTTGATGTAAACCCACGAATCTGACCAGCAAATCAAGTAGTGAGTTTTGAAGTATCAAATCAATCAATGAAACTGATTCCACTCTCTCTAGCTAATAATCTATCATAATATATAAATACGTCATTTCCAAACACAGAAACGAGACCCATACCAGTAATAACTATTCTCTTTTTTGTATCTTTCTCCCGTTTCGGGGCGGTGGCAGTGGGGTGAGAAGCAAATATTTTCAGGCGGCGTGTGGTGATGGTGCGTGATGGTGAGGTGACAGTTATGGGTAATGAATTATTGCCGAGTGATTTGATTGGAGACAACGATATATTTCTTAACTGGATATATGAGCTTGAGCTTCCATTATTGAGAAACTCAGGAACTAATAGAATGACCACTAATTCACAGAACAAATCATATATATATATGCGCACTTTCCTTTTCTTTTTCTCACTAATCAACAATGTACTACTAAGATACTACTTTAAGAAAGAAAGCTTCAATTCATTTGTCACTATCATTAAATATTTGTTGTATAACTTATGGTAGTGATATGCACACATATCATTTTAATTCATACAAATAAATTTAGTGGGGCCTACATAAATTTTACAAATAAAATTTATGTGTGCCCCACTAAATTTATATGTATGAAGTAAAATGATATGTGGAGATATCACTTCCCTATAACTTATCAATTGTTAGGTTACTTTAAGAAAGTAATATGTTTCTATATATATATATATATATATATATATATATATAACAGGAGGTGTTACATGTAGATAATGCCACATAAGTCCACGTCATTGCCATGTAATTGTCATTAAAAGCCATGTCATCACATTTAGTCCACCTAAGCAACTATTAATCAACTAAAATTTGGATTAATTAAAATGTTCAAAATTTCAGTCCATTACAAGATTCGAACCTGGGTCTTCACATCCACAAGCAACTGCTTCAACCAGTGGAACAGACATGTTTTTATGTTAGACATTTGAAAACAATAATGACATTGTTAAATTGATGCTTAATTCTCGAAGTTTTTAATATGTTTTGTTTATCAAAAACCCTAAACTTATATTCTAATAAAAAATCACCATCCTCACTAATTAAGCTATTATGGTACGATTTTTTTCTTCCAGAATATTGAATTTGTTGCTACAATTTTAATAATAAAATGCTTTGGATTAAATCAATGCAAACCCTAATTGGATTGGTCTACTATTTTTCCTGATTTTCATTGCTCAAAACTCTAATTTGGATTTAACTGCATATGTCTGTTTTTTTTAGTCGGCTGATGAAGATGAATGGCCAAAGTAAGAAAGACCCTAATCATTAGAAACTCTCCCCATGAAGAAAACTCTATCATGATTTTAGGGTTTTAAATTTGAAGATCCTTCAGAGTCAACCCAGACGTGATCTTTTTCCTATCGAGTATTTATGTAATCCATGAAATTCTTTGTTGTTAGGTGTTTTAGTGTGTCTTTTCTTATTGAATATTTTGTAGGTTTGGGCAACTTGTCAAAGTTAATTGGGCATACGCCGGTGGACAGAGGGAGGGCACAACAGGTAGGACTTATTGTTTGTTTTGGATACAGTTAATTAAAAATCAGGCCACTGATATGATGCTTGACATTGTTATTTTCTTGATTTGCATGTCACTTCAACATATTAATGCGTTTATTGGATGTTTATTATCTATATAATCATATGGGCATTAGCAACTATATCATAGTATGTTAGTTTAGTTATGATGTTCATTATTTCAGTACTGCCCATATATAGTTTGTACTGCTACCTTATAGTAGTTAGTACTGATTGGCGAAACAGGTTAGTACTGCTGCTACTCGTCCTTTAAACTTTGTACTGCTGCGTTTAGACTTTGTACTGTTACTTCTTTGATTTTACTTGAAAGTGCACGATAGGCAATCGGTACACATTCATATACATTGTTTTAATTCACATCGTCAAAGGTAATAATGTATGAATATCATGTTCTGATGCTGCACTTTATTTATTTTATATGGATTACACAAAAAATAGGTTTATATTTCTATTTTGGTAGATAGTTGACCTGCGATTAAAACAATGTAGGTTAAGGTAAGTAACTTGATTTGTAAGAATAGTTAATCCACATTTAGGGGGTGTTTGGATTTGCATTATTAAACTCATTATCTCTACAAATTGAGATAAAATAATCAGTTTCAATGTGTTACCTTAAGTAGATAAGTAGGTTAAAGTGTTTGAATTATGCATGTTTATCTATTTATTTTTACTCTACACAGTGATGTTTCAACACAATAGCAAGATGTGATTTGTAAGCAAGTACTTTTAAATAAGCAATTCCAAACGCCCCATAAATGTTTGGATACGTGGATTTAGCTTCAGATTATCTGATTATTTGAATTACGTAATTAGTATCGCCCAGGTATTTAAGCTAGACCAGATAATAACCCCTACAAAGGAATATATGGGATAAAAGTATGGAACCGGTGAACTGCAATCACATGGTTTCTAAGTCTGTTAAAATGACCCTTTGGTTGTTGACTTATTACCGTCAAGCAAATCACTTACGCGAACATATCATTACTTGGAATTTGTTAAAAAAAATGAGCTTAATATTATAATGGTTATGTTATCCTGCTCAAGCATTAAGATGGCTATCAGAAATTTTCTTTTAAGTTATGGAAATGGTATTAACTTTGAATACGCTGTGTAATCCATTTGACCTTCAAAATTAATAAAATCAGGTACTTTTTCAAATAGACTCAAAAAAGTTTGCGAAAGTCACCTGATCCCACATGGTAAGCTGAAGGATAGTGCCAACAATAGATCTCCAAGGTAGTTGCAGTGCCTTGCTATTCCCCTGCATAAATAAAGGAAGAAAACTTAATTATTATGAATTCATAAATTACAAGGAGTTTAGAAAAGTAATGGAGACCATTTCTGTTGGTGGAGAAGTTGGTGGAGCTGGTGGGGTATATTCATATGAGGTTTTGAAAAGATTGGATAATGTGTGGCACAGGACATGCCGAAACCCCTTCACACCTCCGTTATGTTCCTTGCTCGATGAATGTCAAAGAAGCCTATTACATGAGATTGTTTGAAGTTAACGTTCAATGTGAAGAGAACTTACAGTATGCTTTATTGTGTTCACTTAAAAATATGGTTTTATGAGTTATTCAACTCTTCATATAGCTTTTCTATTTTTTAATCTAATTGCATACAGGTGTCACTTCCTGTTGCAATTTAAGGCAACGTGTTCAGCAAGATGTACTGATGCACCAAGTTGTGAATCAATTTCTTAACGTAGGCGGGTGTATTCCTGATAGAGGTATGTTTGTGTTTATCGTTTGTGCTATGACGCTGAAACTAAAAGTGTATGAACAACTACTATTCGTACCATATAATCAGAACCAAAATCTGACTTTATTTTTTCCTGTGCCACAACCATCTACTGTGACAAATTTGTGGAAAACTAGAAGGGGGGGTTGAATAGTTTTACGTCTTTTTAATTTATTATAAAAACTTTGTTTTATACTTTTAAAAAAACTTTAGATTCTAGTTTGTTATGAAAAATAAAACTTAAATCTTATTATTAGTTATATATGTATTCTTTTAAATTGATTGTAAAAGTTTTGGTTTCTTGAATGGATTTTCAATTTGATCTTTATGTGAAGTCGACCTCTAATTAATACTTGCAATTATATAAGCCTATGTGTATGAAAGTAATGACGATGCAAGTAAAGAAATAAATAAGGTATGGAAAGATCTAACCGAGACACGAGAGATTTATAGTGGTTCGGCTACAAGGACACCTTCCTTGCCCTACTCCACTCCCCGAGCACACCTTGCTCGAGAGTTTTCTTCACAACTTCAATAAGCTCCCTTATGGCGGAGAAAACCGTACACAACTTTGGCTTACACGGGTTTAACGACACAAAGCTAAATGTCGAGTTCTAATCGTAGCTAGAACCAATCTCACAACTTCACAACACAACTTCTTCACAACTTATTCACGACTGCTTCACGACTTCTTCACGACTTCAACACGACCGCTACACAACCTCTATGATGCGGCTTCACGACTTCAACACTATGTCTTCATGACTAAGACTTCACGACTTCAACATGACCGCTACACAACCTCTATGCTACGGCTTCACGACTTCAACACTAGGACTTCACGACTAGGACTTCACGGCTTCAACACGACCGCTACACAACTTCTATGCTACGGCTTCACGACTTCAACACAAGGACTTCACGTCTTCTAAGCTACGGCTTCACAACTTCTACACCACGGGTTCACGACATCTACACAACGGCTTCACGACTTCTACACAACGGCTTCACGACTTCTACACTTTGACCTCACAACTTCTATACCACAAATACTTATACAACATCTTCACTACTTATACACAACACTAATCTACAAAACACACCTTACATACAAATGAATGAATGATTTACAAACTTTGTTAAACACACAACTTAAGTAACAAAATGATACTAAGTTGTAATACTTCTAATCTTGATTGATAGAAGTATTCTTCTTTTGCACTTGGATGGTGGAAGCTTGGATCACTTGGAAACCAATGCTTAAGATTACATGATCAAAGGTTTATTTGAGATATGAAATGAGATCTACAACAGAAAGTTTTAGTGCAAAAGGATGAGTAAAAATCCAGGGGAAGGCTGGTATTTATAGGGAAAAATCTGGACAGCTGGAGCCTACTGGAGCGGGGGCGGTCCCCTTAAATAGGGGTCGGTCCCCTTAATTATTAAGGGGGCCGCCTAGTAAAATTAAGGGGGCCGCCCCTACTGAACGTTGGCCAATTTTGTCCTTTTGTGGGGAAGGTTTTTCTGGAACATTTTAACTGATTTTGGTTAAAAATTTGAATTCATATTTTTATAAAAGATTAAACATTTTTATTTAATACCAAAAATGTTTTTCAAAAATATATAAAATGTTTTTGATGTTTTTATAAAAAATCTAGTTATTAAGAAAATGTTCCTTTGATCATATAATGCAGTAAGCATTAGTTCATTCATACCTTAAGTGATTTTAGTTGTAGAAGTGAATATTTACAACTAAGTACTTGTTTAACTTATAAGTTTATGTTTTAATGAGTTTACATTTTGTGATCATCAAAACATAGAGATATGAATAAATATTGATAATGTTTTTAGGCATTTATTTATGTCAACAATCTCCCCCTTTTTGATGATTACAAAACCTAAACTCATTAAATCCAAAAAGTTATTTTTGGACAAGTATTTAGTGAGTTCATATTCACTTCTCCCCCTTTTTGTAGCATCAAAAAGGTTGAGCCGACAAGTTTTAGAGACAAAATTTGTCGGAACGAGAACTCCCCCTTGATGTGTGCTCCCCCTCATTTGAGGGCACCAAGGAATCGATACATGGAATACTTGCAAGAAAAATATTAGAATCACAAGCATATATATAGCAAAAATAAGCATGCATATAAAGACATTCATTAACAATGTTGTGTATCAATACACAACCATCCAAGATTATATTCAATCCTACATTGGCTAGTAAGTAATGCAATCTACATAATCATTCTAGGAGTACATGATCTTCCATGGGGCTTGCACACAAAATGGTTTGAAAAATTATTTTTGATTAAGCATTGCATATGCTTAATTTGGTGAGAATGAAGGTGGTGGTAGTGTAGTGGGTGAAAATGATGGAGGTTGTGGTGGAGGTTGGTTGTTAAGCATGTGTTCAAGGGATGAAAACATGTAGTGTATCTCATCTCTAAGACCAAAGATGACGGTTCGGTTGTGGGTGTGGTGGTATTGGTGATGATGAGAAATGAGCATCAAGAGGTGTTATTGGTGATATGGAAATGACAAGTTGGGTGAATGGAGGTTCTTGAGTAGGAGGTGGTCTTGATGGTGGTGATGAAAGGTGTGAGTTGATGTAGTTATTGATGGATGAAAGGGTGTTTTTGATGGTGCATTTGGTGCACTTGGGGATTAACATTGAGGTGGTGGTGATGGAGTTTTGGTGTCTTAGAGATGATTTTGGTGATAGCATGGTGAATGAAAATGGGTGTTTGATGGAGGTGATGGTTGATTTAGGTAAGGTTTGGGCTAGATAAAAGGGGTCGCAAGATGCAAAAGAAAACAGTAAATTTTACTGCCCAGATGGCCGGTCCCCTTAATTGTAGGCCGGGCCCCTTAAAATTAAGGGGACCGCCTAGGGAATTAAGGGGGCCGCCCATCTGGTGTTTTCCCAGGCGACCAAATTTGAAAAATTTCCAGAAAAGGGTCATTTTTAGGGTGTTTTTGCAGCAAGCTCCATTTGAATCATGTACATCAAGAATGATTAAATAGTGACATAAACATGTTAATTACGCATGCATACATTTAAAACATATTATGGAATAAGCATGTTATTAATCATCAAGCATGCATATATATATCATGATATCAAGTATACAAGCAATAAGCATAACAATCATATATTAAAGACAAGAAATAAAGCATTCATTAGTTGAAAATAATTATGTTAAAAACATAATTATTGATACAACACATATTTTGCTTATAGCATACAATAAGTAGAAAATTTTAAATTGCCTAAGAGATCCATTTGACTTGCTTGAGACATGAAAAGCTTGAATTATTTTGGATGGATGACGGTAAAGAGGGGGTAAAAAAATATTGGATTAATGGGGTTGTAAGTTTGGGTGTATGGATGTTGGAGAAAGTGTTGATGGAGGAATTGGAGGTGGAGAGCTTGGACTTGACCATGTTGAATAAGGGTTTTGATGTTGTTCAAGTGGTGGTGTTGGATTAGATCTAGTGAGAAGATACTCAATCCAAGTGAGACGCTCATTTAAGGTGATGGTTTGATTTTGGATAAAGATGCAACAAGGACTATTGTTGACATGTTTCTCAATTTGACTCAAGTGATGTGGTGATGATGGTAATGATGGTGAGATGGATGGTGATGATGGTAATGATGGTTTGATTTTGGAGAAAGATGCAACAAGGACAATTGTTGACATGTTTCTCAATTTGACTCAAGTGATGTGGTGATGATGGTAATGATGGTGATATGGATGGTGATGGGTTTAAGTTGCTTTGAGCAAGGTGCAAAGCAAGGAGAGCATTAAGCTCATGGGCTTCCTTGAGTTCTTCAATGAACTTCAAGTGTTGAGTGAAAGGTGATGATAATGGAGAGTGGTTGTTATTTGGTGGAAGTGGTGGTGACACTTTTGGTGGTGGAGACAATTGTGAACTTGGGTAATTATGAGTGAATGAAGGTGGACATATGGATGAGTGGTTATGTGTGTGAAAGGGTTCATTAGGATGAGGTTTAGGTGTTGGTTGAGTTTGAACAACATCATTTGTTGGGTTATGGCAAATGTCAAGCTTCCTCCTCCAAATGGGTATTTATGGTGTAGTGATGATGTGATTGTGGAAGGTAAATTTTGGAGGGTGGTTTGTGACAAAATGTGTTTGTGAATTTTGGGAAGTATAGGATAAAATGGGTTGGAAATTGAAAAGAAATCAGTAATCCGTCACTCCAGATGGCCGGTCCCCTTAAATAGGGGCCGGTCCCCTTAATTTTAAGGGGGCCGCCTGGGTATTTAAAGGGGCCGCCCATCTGCTGACTTCCAGATTACTGGAAATGGGTTTTTGGCATAAATTTGTAGAAAATGTTGTGTTTTTGGGTTTAGTTTCAAGCAAGTCCAACTTCTTTCAAGGCAATTTAGGATTTAATAACTCATATATGCTAAGCATATTTATTTAAGCAGCTTTATCTAACATGCAAACTACTCATTAAGCATATAACATGTATATACATATATTAGACAAGAAGATAATACATAGCACCAAGTAATTCATAGTATCATACTTAGGAAGATTAAAAGGCTAGTTAAATAATCCTAATGAATATCTATGTGCATGGGAATGTAGAGTTGTGATAGCATGGACTTCTAGACTTGTACCAAGTGAGGTCTTAGTGAATAAATTATGGTTATTTTCAAATTTAGTTCACTTATAAATGTCACATACATAAATATAGATGACAGATATGAGATCACCATGCATGATTTAAAGAAATGTTTTTGGCATTATTCAACAATGTTTGAAAGTGGGTTTTTATGTGGATGTGAAAAATATTTTAATGAAATAGTTTTGGTTTTATTTCAAAATGTTTTTATGAGGAAAGAAAACATATTTTTCCAATCTTTGGTTTTGATAAACACGTAATTATGGACACAAGTTTGGAAGAAAGGTAGGATGGTGAAACATGTAAAATAGAAATGTGTCATAATCTTCTGAAAAATTATTTTTCCAAAATGTGAAGTTTTTGCAAATTTAAAAATAAGTCCCATTAATTATAGGTTTAAAAAATAATGGTTTATAAAAGATCTCATGCTCAAGTCTATTGTCACATGCTACCTCTTTCTACATATCCTATGACATTTACGCATGTATTATGACTAAATACAAAAATACATCATGTCAGAGTAGTTAGAGAAAAACAAAAGCTATTATAATGACAATGCATTCAACTAAACAAATAATTACGAAGGCATGCAGTCAAATCACATAGGAGCAAGTAAACATCTAGAAATTTTATATATGCAGGATGACATACATCTAGGAATGAAAAGCTTTAGTGAAAAGCAAAGTTCATAACAGTAAACTATTGTTAGGTATATTTAGGAAGAATAATTTATTCAAGTTGGAGAATGAGTATGAGACTATTACTAGTGGTGCTCAATTCAGGCTAAACACGACCGTTTTTACGGGTTACACACACCCAACTTCTCACATAGAAGCAATTCAACCGTTAGGTCAAATTGAGTTTCTAGTCAATAGATTCTCCAGTAGTCATTCTCTTTTTAGAAGAAATTAAGTTCCTAAATTTACCTATCGAAGAGTACCAAATATGAAGATTGCTTGGTTTACTAATACTTAGGGGGCTAACTAAAGAGTTTCTAGTTCATTAAGCCACAGAACGAATATAACTAAAGTGTAAAGGCAAGGCAACCTATCAGACTAAGCGTATCCTAAGGCATTAATAAGATTATATGCATGAAGTAATTACTTATGAAATTTAAAAAGAGAACTTACCTCACGTCCTAGCTTTTCTTCGTAATGTCTCAGATGATGATCGACGTGTGAATGATAGGTAAGTCGGATGATGATCTTCTCCTTCGTCTGTGTCACTCCATGATCTTGGATTGAGTTCACTTTTGAGTTGATTCATGTAGTCTTCGTCGCTAACACCTACATTAACAACATTTGAACTAGTAGCACATGTATCTATTTTATCTACATGTTTATCTATTAAATTTTCTAAGATAACTAATTCATGTACAAGATCAAAATCCTTATCTTTGGCTTGACATTTTTCTTGATGAAAGTTTAAGAAAATTTTCCAAATATCATTTGCCGTTTTATAGAAGAATATTCTTTCATATTCAACTTTCGGCAAGGTTTTATAAATAATTATTTTAGCTTTATTATTTATTTCATTCTTCGTTTTCAAATAATCAATTTGACTTTCAAAATCCGTTTTTGTTTGATTTTCAAAATCAGTTTTTGTTTAACTTACAAAATATGTTTTTGTTTAACTTTCAAAATATGTTTTTGTTTGACTTTCAAAATCACCAATCGAAATGACATGCCAAAGATCTAGATCAATTGATTTCACATAAATTTCAAATTTATTTTTCCATTCAAGAAAAGTATAGTTTTCAAATAGTGGTGGTTTTAGCAAAGATTCCCCTTCTAGATATTTTTCGAATTCCATAGATCGATTCAAGTTTTAAAATACATTATATTTTAAATATCTTGATTGACGTGGCTCTTGATACCAATTGTGGAAAACTAGAAGGGGGGGTTGAATAGTTTTACGTCTTTTTAATTTATTATAAAAACTTTGTTTTATACTTTTAAAAAAACTTTAGATTCTAGTTTGTTATGAAAAATAAAACTTAAATCTTATTATTAGTTATGTATGTATTCTTTTAAATTGATTGTAAAAGTTTTGGTTTCTTGAATGGATTTTCAATTTGATCTTTATGTGAAGTCGACCTCTAATTAATACTAGCAATTATATAAGCCTATGTGTATGAAAGTAATGACGATGCAAGTAAAGAAATAAATAAGGTATGGAAAGATCTAACCGAGACACGAGAGATTTATAGTGGTTCGGCTACAAGGACACCTTCCTTGCCCTACTCCACTCCCCGAGCACACCTTGCTCGAGAGTTTTCTTCACAACTTCAATAAGCTCCCTTATGGCGGAGAAAACCGTACACAACTTTGTCTTACACGGGTTTAACGACACAAAGCTAAATGTCGAGTTCTAATCATAGCTAGAACCAATCTCACAACTTCACAACACAACTTCTTCACAACTTATTCACGACTACTTCACAACGGCTTCACGACTGCTTCACGACTTCTTCACGACTTCTTCACGACTTCAACACGACCGCTACACAACCTCTATGATGCGGCTTCACGACTTCAACACTATGTCTTCTGGAACATTTTAACTGATTTTGGTTAAAAATTTGAATTCATATTTTTATAAAAGATTAAACATTTTTATTTAATACCAAAAATGTTTTTCAAAAATATATAAAATGTTTTTGATGTTTTATAAAAAATCTAGTTATTAAGAAAATGTTCCTTTGATCATATAATGCATTAAGCATTAGTTCATTCATACCTTAAGTGATTTTAGTTGTAGAAGTGAATATTTACAGCTAAGTACTTGTTTAACTTATAAGTTTATGTTTTAATGAGTTTACATTTTGTGATCATCAAAACATAGAGATATGAATAAATATTGATAATGTTTTTAGGCATTTATTTATGTCACCAAAATTAATTGTTTTGTTGCTTTGGATAGAAACAAACTAATTATTTTTATTTCCTTATTTGACTATGAATAAGTAGTTTGGGTAATGTATATTCAGTAGTCATAATTCTATACATGTGTATGTATTGTTTTCCAGGTCATGACCCATATAATATTTTAATTAACAGGCTAAACCAAACATCCCCCATTGCCTAGATAATAGGCTAAACCCAACAGCCCCCATCGCCCAGGTATTTAAGGTAGACCAGATAATAGCCCCAACAAAGGAATATATGGGATAAAAGTATGGAACCGGTGAACTGCAATCACATGGTTTCTAAGTCCGTTAAAATGACCCTTTGGTTGTTGACTTATTACTGTCAAGCAAATCACTTTCCGAACATATCATTACTTGGAATTTGTTAAAAAAATGAGCTTAATATTATAATGGTTATGTTATCCAGCTTAAGCATTAAGATGGCTATCAGAAATTTTCTTTTAAGTTATGGAAATGGTATTACCTTTGAATATGCTGTGTAATTCATTTGACCTTCAAAATTAATAAAATCAGGTACTTTTTCAAATAGACTCGAAAAAGTTTGCGAAAGTCACCTGATCCCACAAGGTAAGCTGAAGGATAGTGCCAACAATAGATCTCTAAGGTAGTTACAGTGCCTTGCTATTCCCCTACATAAATAAAGGAAGAAAACTTGATTATTATGAATTCATAAATTACAAGGAGTTTAGAAAAGTAATGGAGAGCATTTCTGTTGGTGGAGAAGTTGGTGGAGCTGGTGGGGCATATTCATATGAGGCTTTGAAAAGATTGGATAATGTGTGGTACAGGACATGCCGAAACCCCTTCACACCTCCGTTATGTTCCTTGCTCGATGAATGTCAGTGAAGCCTATTACATGAGATTGTTTGAAGTTAACGTTCAAGGTGCATGAAGGGAACTTACAGTATGCTTTATTGTGTTCACTTAAAAATATGGTTTTATGAGTTATTCAACTCTTCATATAGCTTTTCTATTTTTTAATCTGATTGCATACAGGTGTCGCTTCCTTTTGCAATTTAAGGCAACGTGTTCAGCAAGATGTATTGATGCACCAAGTTGTGAATCGATTTCTTAACGTAGGCGGGTGTATTCCTGATAGAGGTATGTTTGTTTTTATCGTTTTTGCTATGACGCTGAAACTAAAAGTGTATGAACAACTACTATTCGTACCATATAATCAGAACCAAAATCTGACTTTATTTTTTCCTGTGCCACAACCGTCTTCTATGACAAATTAGTTGTTTTGTTGCTTTGGATAGAAACAAACTAATTATTTTTATTTCCTTATTTGACTATGAATAAGTAGTTTGGGCAATGTATATTCAGTAGTCATAATTCTATACGTGTGTATGTATTGTTTTCCTGGTCATGACCCATATAATATTTTAACTAACAGGCTAAACCAAACATCCCCCATTGCCTAGATAATAAGCTAAACCAAACAGCCCCCATCGCCCCGGTATTTAAGCTAGACCAGATAATAGCCCCACCAAAGGAATAATGGGATAAAAGTATAGAACCGGTGAACTGCAATCACATGGTTTCTAAGTCCGTTAAAATGACCCTTTGGTTGTTGACTTATTACTATCAAGAAAATCACTTTCCGAACATATCATTACTTGGAATTTGTTAAAAAAATGAGCTTTATATTATAATGGTTATGTTATCCTGCTCAAGCATTAAGATGGCTATCAGAAATTTTCTTTTAAGTTATGGAAATGGTATTACCTTTGAATATGCTGTGTAATTCATTTGACCTTCAAAATTAATAAAATCAGGTACTTTTTCAAATAGACTCGAAAAAGTTTTCGAAAGTCACCTGATCCCACCCACAGGGTAAGCTGAAGGATAGTGCCAACAATAGATCTCCAAGGTAGTTGCAGTGCCTTGCTATTCCCCTGCATAAATAAAGGAAGAAAACTTGATTATTATGAATTCATAAATTACAAGGAGTTTAGAAAAGTAATGGAGAGCATTTCTGTTGGTGGAGAAGTTGGTGGAGCTGGTGGGGTATATTCATATGAGGCTTTGAAAAGACTGGATAATGTGTGGTACAGGACATGCCAAAACCCCTTCATACCTTCGTTATGTTCCTTGCTCGATGAATCAATTTCTTAACGTAGGCGAGTGTATTCCTGATAGAGGTATGTTTGTTTTTATCGTTTTTGCTATGACGCTGAAACTAAAAGTGTATGAACAACTACTATTCGTAACATATAATCAGAACCAAAATCTGACTTTATTTTTTCCTGTGCCACAACCGTCTTCTGTGACAAATTTGTTGTTTTGTTGATTTGGATAGAAACAAACTAATTATTTTTATTTCCTTATTTGACTATGAATAAGTAGTTTGGGCAATTTATATTCAGTAGTCATAATTCTATCTTTAAATATTCAGTTATACTGTTATTGTTACACTTGATTATCTACTTCTTCTTATCTTAAAAGGCATATGATGCCTTAATAAGCAATTCCAAAGACTACATAGATTTTGATCTGACTTGAAACATGGGAGCGGGAATTTGAAATCAGGAAATTCTTTTAGTAATATCTTTTTCAATCCTATGCAGTCTATTAATTTTTTAGAAAGTCAATGAAATTAGGAAAATTGTTTGCCGCTTCTGCTGATAAGTATATCGTTAACCCATTTACATATGAACGAATTAATTAAAGGTATTATAAAACATTCAGGTCAACCCTCTTTGCCATTAAAATGTGGCTCTTGTCTGTGCTTATTACTGTTCATCAGGTAGATATAGGAACTGGGGATGATACAATTGAATCAAGTGAAAGCTGGTTCGAGTTTGAATCATTTCTATGATGAATTTATGACAGGCTCAACTAATATGACGTGTGCAAACATATAGGCCCAGGGGAGGTGATTAGACTTTAGGTTTTACATGCGCATTTTCAAAATGATCATCTTTATTTCTTGAATAATGATCATATATTTTGACTGATTGGCTTTTGTTGTATGTTAGGTATGTTTGTACCTCCGTTCAAAAAAAGGTATGTTTGTACATACTCTGTTGACATAATGTTAATAGTTTCAAATGTGAACCCAAACACTTCATACTCTTTCACAATCTGATGTTATTGTCATTTTAATCAAGACAGAAACCAATATTATCAATGTTGTGGAGTGAAGAATTTGGCAATCCATGGAGGAGAGCCATTTTGAGAATCTACCAGGGAAGGGAAGGGGAATCCCCTGAATCTAAACATCAATCCTCATGCCGATCCAGCCGAGGACACATTTATACTGTCAAAGAACAAGAGTGCACCTAAAGGAATCAGAAGTGGCATTGCAGACTGTTGGTTAACCTTAAAGGAAGGCTGTGCTTGCAAGGAGAGTAGAGATATCTCCAAGTGGAACAACTATTCTGATTCTTTAAAAGCTAAGATCCGCAACATTAACAGTAAGGTAAATGATATCCTGTATTTACATGATTTCATTTTAGTAAGCTGACATGACTTTGTAGTTGGTAGAAGTAGCAAACTAGGCAGGTTGCTCGACAAACATGTTATTTATAAATCTTATAAATTATAAGAACTAATTAATGGGTTAGATATGATGGAACTATACTATTATTAATTTACATTTAATGAACATCGTCATTAGTAGAGGTGGCGTTCGGCGGGATGAAAGTAACTAATTTTTTGTTAGTGCCTATCTGGTTAGGTAATGTTTTACCCAAATTGAAGCCAGAGTCAGAGTCTCCATAGAATGTTATCTCCTATTAAGAGTCTGAGGTACATCCTTAGGAGAAACGCAACTTCTATTATGGAGACAGCTTCCCGGATAATTGATCGGAGTCTGCAATCAACTCAAAATGCTAGATTACCAATGATATCATGTGTGTCTTCTTCCACCGAAAGAATTATGGATCTAAAAGAGAGAATGGAAGCTGCAAAGAGAACATCTAGAATTGCTGAAGCATCACAACAACCCAAAACATTTAGCCCTGCCAGTTCCTCCAATTCACAACCTCGTGATAAGCGCTAATGTCAGACTAAAGTTGTGCTTTTGAAGCATGCTGGTCCAAGTAGTTTAAAGAACAAGAATAAATTTGTTTCCCCTGCTACTACTCCTGCGAGAAAAATTATTCAGAAGTTAGAGGCAAGCCAGGCAAGCACTTCGAGGAAGATCTTTTCTCATTCTCACATTTGGTCTCATGGGAGACGACCAGGTCTCAAAAAGGGGGGCAACTTATGATATAATCCCCAGAAAAGGAGAGACGTGGGCCCTCTTCAAGAACTGGAATATAAACTAGCACACTGATGAGAAAAGGAAGTATGAATATGAATTTGTGAAAAAAATTTCAGACTATGATGAGAATAATGTTGTGCGGGTATCATATTTGGAGAAGGTGAAGGGTTTCGTGAGTCTATTTAGGCCAAAAAAAGAGGACGATGAGACGGTAATAGGAAAAGGGAGTGTTAAGTACAGATTCACACACATGGTTCCGTCTGTTAGAATGAGTGATGAAGAATGAAGATTTGATTATGAAGGCTACGTCGATGAAAACGATTAATTTGTGAGTTAATTTGGTGTTCTTTTCTTTGTGAAACAAATCATAAGTTTATTAAGATCTTTGAGTTAGTTTTGTGTTTTTCTGTATGTGCAGAAAATTGAGTAATCGTGAGAGTGAAAGACAAAAGGAAGAAAAATGAGATAGATCTGATGGTGAAACATAATCGAGTTTTTTATGGTTTATTTAAGGCACATGCTGAACGTACACACGATGAAGGCACGCTGAACGAACAGATGTTGAACACACACTGAAAGAACACATGCTGAAAAAACACATGCCGAATGAACACACGCTGAAAAACACATGCTGAACCAACACACGCTGAACGAACACATGCTGAACGAACACACGCTGAACGAACACATGCTGAAGCAACAAATGCTGAAGGCGCACTGAATGAACACACTGAACAC